>BDGG01000008.1:2040214-2054787 GCA_001949185.1 Ramazzottius varieornatus
TGGATGCGCCGTCTGAGACTACTGGGTCACACATGCTTACTCCTCCTGTAGCTTTATTCCATGTCGACAACTTTGCGGGTCGTGATCTGCTGTGAATTACTGGTCTAGTCAAAACAGACACATTCTAGCCTGTGCCATTGTTGCGTTGATGCATTAGCGGAATAGCACAACAATTACTGTATACTCCCCCGAAATTCACGTACGTCACTCCATTCAGAGTGTAAAATTAGACGGTAACACCCCACTGATTTGAGAGTCACTGACGTACGTGAATTTCAGGAGAGCATACAGTATGACGGACTATAGCTAGTCCGTCATGAATTGTTGCGCCTTCACCAGTGAGCCTGCCACAGATGGTTTGGGACGGTGGCCTGCCAAGTTATGTGCAGCAACTTTTCAGCTATTGCCTATTTTGACTCGCGCAGTTTCTACCTGTTTTATCATTTGGAGTGCGTCGTTGCCACGTTACCGATCGGTTCGAAAGCCGGGTGGAATTGCTGCGTTTTATACCTCTTGGCGGACCAACACAGATGCGTATCCCTGTGCAGGTGGCTCATTGGGTCAAATTATGTTCGAAAACTCGCCGAAACCGGGCCTTTCCATACAACAAAGATGGGCTTTTCCCACAGATATGTGCTGAGTGGCTTCGGTCTTGACGATGTCGATACATCGTGCAAAATCCACAAGCTTTGACTGCATCATCAGACTTTATCCGTCGCAATCAATCGCAGCAATACGTTCGGTGTGCTCTGTCCCTTTTACCGAGTTTCTTACTGGCCCGTCTACGCTGGAACCACGCCTGGGCTAAGGCCGGGAATTCCGGGAATATTCCCACCCAAACGAGTTCAGAATTACAGTACCGGGAAAATCTCGCCCAAACATGAGGACCGGGAACGTCTGCCTGGGAAGATCGGGAACGCTAATTGGGGTGGAACTTACAATTAATACTAGTAATAAATATAAAAACATAAGGCGAAACATGAGTCGATCCACCGACTTCCAGGTCTCAAGAATGTCTTTCTGGTGCAGCGGTAGCGTTTGCTGGCGTGACTAACATTTTTCCGTTTTCGTACTGATTCATGTTGGGTCGTGTGGCACTCTGCTACCTCGGTTCATAAGGGCGTACGTCTACCTTGATTGTTGATTCTAGCTACACAGTCCGAGCGTACTCGAGACACCGTACGACATTACAGATACCACGACTTGGTTTTTCCGCAAATGCCTTACGTCAGTTACGACGCTCTCACCACATTTTACCCTTCAGGTTGTGTATACGTTTATACGCTTCCTCTAGTGCTTTCATTGTCCTGTACACGCTCGACGGGAAATTAAAAGACAGTAAAGTTGTGGGACAGGCGGAAAAACGGTAAAATGGAACTTCAACCGTAGAAAAGTGTTGAAACGTAGAACAGTGTAAATCGGTCGGAAAAACAAGATTATTTCAGAATTTCACTATTTGCTGAACGTAGTCTAAGCTCTGTTTCACCAACGATAGACCCAAGACTTCCCAAACGGTGAACCTCCTGCAGAACCACTTAAGCCCACATTGGCTTTGAATGTTCAAACAGCTGGAAGGGCTATCGAATGGCCGTTCCGCAAAGCTGAGCTTACCTCTCGATCGTTCCGCTACCGGGGGAGATCAGCTGATAAGATGCCTGATCCTCGTAATCTATGTTTCTGAACGGAATCTTACGCATTAATCAGGTCCAATCAGGTCCGAATGTAGCTATCGAATGATCCTGCGGAATTTTCAGCCTGTATTTCAATGTAGTTCTCGTGTATGGCAATTCGAAAAGACTGATTCAAAAAAGTAATTTAAATAATCAGTAGATTTTCGAATTACAGAATTACATTCCTAGGCCAAGTCAGGCCCTTAGTCCACCCCTAGCTGGAACAAGCTTTGGGAAGCATCCAAAGAGACAATATGCGCACATATCCACTGCGTACCGCACCGCGCAATAATGGCGCCGGACCGAGCAGCAATGGCACCGGATCGCGCAACAATGGTGCCGAGAGGTCGTACCTGACAACAATTCCGCCCAGCGCAACAACGGCACCGGCTACAACACATGACCTGAATTTTGCTCTGTGCAAAGCCATGCTCGTCGACTTGGGAAAAGCCCAAACCACACCTGCGTTCCCTTGAAGTTTGTCGTGAAAAGTTATTTCTGGACCGCTGAAGATAAATCAGACACCTGGCCGACCGGAATCTTCGGGAAGTATACGCGGCTGGCCTAATCATTGGGATGGACAAAGTCATTGGCAGCCGGTTAAAAGCGGCAACGCTCATTAGTTTTAGCTGGCCACTGCCGGTTTCGGCCGGTTGCTCACGCTGTTGTCCATGCGAATGATTAGGCCACCCACATGCACTTAGTACGAGGAACAAGGCCTAACTTTTCTAACTCGCCAAACTGGTTACAACTTTTCTAACTATCGAATTTCTCAAAAACCATCAGGTATTGAAATTCCAAATTAATTCAAAAGAATCTCCAACAACCTTGCTCCATTCTGCGCCAGACAGAAGTAGGGAACATCGGAAGCTCGTGACGAGAGAAATTCCAGAGAGGAAGCCATTCGAAGGTGGCATCCGATATTAGGGAGCACTCTTTCTGCAGAGGGCAGAACTAGCCAAGCCAGGTGAATCACATATGTGTCAGACCGAGCAGAGTCACACATTTCTAAAAGTGTGCCCACGATTAATGATGACGCAGCACAGCCATTTTTATCCGAACTCGGAATGGCTACAACTCAGCTAGCTTCCGAACGAAAACACATTGCTTTGACAGATTGTCTTCGGTGGCGCATGACGTTACCGGAAGAGGCTGAGAAAGTGACGGTTGTTTGGGTGAAATGCCTCTTCACAGCCAGAATTTTCCTCCCATCTTCCCTTTCCAGAATAAGAAAACGAGCTTCTAGCTAGAAATTTTTACTAGAAGTGGTGAAAGCGGTCCACGCTGCGCGAAGATGTGTCGATATCCATATCTGTTGGCAAACCGTGCGGAATTTCTGTGATGGACTTGCCGATCGCTGAATCAAGGCCTAAACTGAACTGTGAATGCTAACTGCCTAAAACTTTGCTAACTTCTGCTCAGCCGCCCGCTGGTTGTAGTCTGGATTCGCAGTGGGCAGCGCTACCTTCAGAATCTGGCTTAGCATAGTAAGCTCGTTAGAAAAGTTGGGCTTCCATCATCGTTCTGTATACGAACAACCAGCTTAAGAACATCAAGTACGCTCAATCCACCGCAACTAATAGATCAACTGCTTTGGTCCGTCGTAAAGATCACGCAGAAGAAAGGCTTTGGGTTAATTAAACGCATCCACTCATTACCTCTAGTCAACCCTACCTATCTATATGTACCATTTTTAGTCCTAACATCATCTTACAAACTCTCCAATACGGTAAATCTCCATCTGAGATGTCGCAGTGGAAGTACATCCCGAAGTTCAACATGACCGTTACTGCCAAGACCACTGTCAACCTTCCAGTATGCGGCCACTTCTACTCCAGCTCGTCATCTCCGAAGACTCCGGTCTCTCTACCAACGATCAGCCATTTGAAAACAACGTTCTAGACGACTATTACAGTAAGCTGATCCAAATAGAAAACAAAAACCGTGTCGACCAAAACGCACGTGAGTTATCATACAAAATATTAACTAATTACAGATAACAGTTAGGATCAGTCCCACAACGTGAATTAAACCTTGTGACAGGTTTCCTGGTTGCAATTGAGAACGTCGAAAACCTCAATCGCCAAATCAGAGGACGAGAATACCGTCAAATATCTCTGCGAGATGAATCTTTAGATGAGAGCGATGAAAGCCGAAAATCAAGCGACGACTTCTTTGTTATAGGCCATCATCTTTACCAAGGACAAGTTCGAACATCAAGTCGTTGTCATTACCGGACTACGAATTCAAGGACCCACTAACAATCTTGAGAATATTCCTTCTAAGTTCATGTGGTTCTATAATCATGATGCCCCGACCACTGAACTGAAAGAATGGGTCGCTGAACAACTGCCTGGACCTCAGTAACTTTCTATACAGCAACTGACGATGTATACAGCGATCTGACGGATATCGAGACTTCTCTGGCAACCGTGGTACCGTGCTCGTGTGTAACAAACTGTACCGAAGGGGACCCGTAGTGTAAAGTAGATGTGTGCAGATGTACATAATGTCCTTCATGCTGAATACATGTACATGCGTCTTCGCCACGGCTTGCGAAGCAGGAACGCGGGTGCGCCGAGTGTACATGGGTTCGCGACATTTCGATATCGTCTCGGTTCGTAGCATCTCAAGTTGCTGCATAAAAGATGATGGTACAGCACTATACTGTTCCTTCGTGCTGCTCTGGCCGCACTGTTGAGTTTGTGAGGCACGTTTCTGTACGCGGGTAGCAGGAAGGCACTCAGTTCCCGAGATAAATATTCACAAGTGTACTGTCCGTATGTGCGTCTCTTTTCTGATTGTCGAGTGCATCAACTGAACAAATCAAAGCTGCACCGTTCTCATATCAATTTGCAAAGGTTGCTGACTACGGCATTGTTTTTCTGACAGAAACTGGCATCCTGATGCACTTTGACACCCTGAGTACTACCCCCGCAAGTTATTAAATGCTGCTTACGACTCGAACTGGCCACTGGATCGTATCGAATTTGTTACGCGCAATATCCAGAACGACCTGCGCACACGTATACCCTACGCTGTTAACCGCCAAAGCTCTCTCAACACGGAAGGGTAGAGGTTTCTTCGGTTTGAACGGTCGAGCTTCTGGTTTTTTTTGCATTAAATGATTTCTTCTTATGGATGGTCAGTGTCGTAACGAGTTGGGAAGGTTCCCCGTAGACGCGTATCTGAACATTACATGTGAGTCTGCCCTCGAGATTCGAAAAGCAGTTCTGTAATTTGTAATCAACGTGTCGCAAGTGTTCTTCTCCAGGTGCGCTGTGCTACATCTACACCTTCCATTCCACCGATCCTCTCCTGTACCCTCTAACTTACGAGTCGGAAAGACTGCTACGCTACCTTTCCCCGGATAACGTTACCGAAGACCGGATATTACCTCCTGCGGCGTCCACACTAGACTCGCCCGTCTACAGGTACGGGTTTCCGGAATGGCACTTGGAACGCGATAGCAATACCTGGAATCGGTGTTGTCAAGCGGCAGTCAAGTGCTGTTATGAGCAACTCGAGCGGAAAAATGAGGTATCCTCCGGATGTCCTATGACGTGGGATGGATGGCAATGTTGGCCCACGTCGCCTCAAGGCTCAATAACAAAGCAATCGTGCCCTAGCCACATCAATCCATCTTCCCTACCTGTGTATTCTGGTACGATTGAAGTCAAAACTGATAAGATTTTCTGATAAGATTGTGCAATAGGACTTTATTCAGCTACAGCAAGTGGATCGCCTTCAAATGATATAACGCAGATCGTCTCAAGTGGCGTACATTGCATTCCTATTGGCTGGAAGCATGCGCCAGTTGGGAAAACGAATTCTTCTACCGCCGTCCCATTCACTAGGCTTCTTGTAAATACAATGTATATGTGTGACAGGGTTTGCAGAAAAGACCTGCTTGGACAATGGCGAATGGTTTCGGTTGGACGAGGAAGACTCACAGCTGGGCTACAACTTATCCAGGAACTCATGGACAAACTACACCAGTTGTTTCTCTGTAACGCCACTTGAAAATCGATCTCGAGTGCAAATTTTCTGCTATTCAGTCTCAATTATCTTCCTCGTTCCGGCCTTCTTAATGTTTGCTTGCTGCAAGTAAGTGGCGCTGAGTGCAGTATGAATTACCGTTGTTAAGTTGATCTAGTAGTCATTTACAGGCAGCTACGACAACATCAAAGAAACGTTATCCACGCACATTTCTTCCTGTCGCTGTTGGTTAACGCCATCATGCTGATCATCTTTCAAAGTTTAGTCACCCAGGAACTTCTACACGATCCAGAAGCCTTTATCAACAACAAATTCCTTTCTGTCGAATGCCGACTCATCTATGCGTTCACCATGTATCTTCGACTCTGCAACTATTGCTGGATGTTTTGTGAAGGTAAAGAAAACACGCTGGAAGAAACCTGAGCAGAGCTGCATCACACCAAAACTTTACGTAACACAAGCATTGCCTCTTTTGATTTCAAAGGTCTGTTTCTTCTCCGTCACCTTCGACATGTGTTCATGCAGGACCAATGGCTACTGTCATATTACGCGATGGGATGGGGTGAGTTTGTACCCTCCTTTCGCAATTTGTAAAGACGAGGCGGCATTTTTTTAAAACCATCTCAATCACAGCGTGATCACATCCCACTCTTCAATCGATTAGCGACAAGTAACAAGGGTGGAAAACAACTTCGTCATCTGAGACGACGGCACGATCAATCTCAGTTAGTCTGAAAGTCTTCCAATTACAGGATTACCGGGAATACCGGTGGGTCTCTACATTTCACGACGGTTTCCGGAAACGGGGTGTGTAAACATTACCTCGTGACCTACGCGATTCTATCAAGTTATCCGCAATGGCAAACGCCACATTTCATGATTTATTGTAGCTGTTGGATAGCACCAAGTGAAGGCCTGGAGTGGATATTGAAAAGTCCTGCGCTGCTCGTCCTCTCGGTACGCTGTGTGTGCTTCCGTGTTCTTGACTGTCATCTTCGTCAGATCGCTGAAGTCTTTCCTCTTATTAGCATAGACTCACTTTGTTTTGCTTTGTAGCTGAATTTCTGCTTCCTTGTGTACATCTTGACGTTACTGGTGCGGAAACCCCAGCAACATTACGGCAACGTCGTACTAGCAAAACTAAAGTGCGCACCCGCGCTGTTCGCCTTCTTTCTTTTTCGTATATCTCACAGTGGCAAGAGGGCTTACGATCCGTCTTTTTCTCGTTGCAGAGCGAGTACGAGGGCTATTCTGGTCCTCTTTCCCCTTTTCGGTCTGCATTTCGGTTTTACCGGCTACAGACCGTCTGATACCTGCGGCATGCAATGGTATTTTTACCTGAACAACGCATTGGATGGATTACAGGGATTATGGGTTGCCCTCGTATTTTGCTACTTCAACAGCGAGGTGTGTCCGAAGGACCTTCAAGAGCAATAGTCCCATCCTGGCTTCCACTGGTGACTTGTCTTGTTTGCAGGTCGCTGCTCTTCTCATGTCAACCACAAGGATTCTACGTGACCGAGCAACGCTTGGACGCTCTCTCAGTCTCAACAGCGCAGGATCGGTTACATACACTGCGGGTTTTTCGCTAGGTGGCGCACGGTACAACGCCGCTGCTCGAATGGTCAAATCTCCAAGTACGGAAACCCGGATCACGCACTCGAACAGTGTTGTTGAGAGCATCAAGATATCTCCAAGAAAGCACACACGAGTAAAGATATGTCGGTATGAGTCTCTTATGAGAAAGCAGAAGGCTCCCAAGCGCCAGACCGGAGTGCTTTCGAGTTCGACTCCAAATAAATCGGAAGATGGTCCTCTGAATCCAACGGCCAACCGGGATTCTGCTGTCTAGAGAGGATAGAAAATTAAACTGTGATCGGGCACTTTCTTGCCTGGGGAGCTGGGACGCTCAGCGCTGGTGTTCCGTATTAAACTTTCGAGAAAACAAGGACAGAAGATTTTGTAGAGCTACCGTATCTACTGTTGCACGAACGATTTCAGTGGAGCTGATGTGAAACTACTGTAGCCGGGTCGCCAACTGGGAGTCGCAATAATGTCACAAAGGTTCGCGACCGTTTGCCCTTTCGCTACCACGACTCAAGGCTCTACTTTTGGCGGCCTCGGTAAAACAAAAGTCAGTCTGACTCAATCAGTCGCTCAGTAGATTCTCCTTTGAGATTGCTCCATACTCGACGCTGTTTGTGTCGGTTCTGACCCTTCTGTCCCCATTTTCTTCTTTCATTTCTTCTCTCAATATTAGCAGTCTACCATCTTCGGACTTATCCGAAAGCTAAATTCAAAGACTTTGCAAACATGGACTGCCACGACAGCCTGCACAGCGAGATCTCAGTCCGTCTCTCCTTCTCCAGAATGTTCGACGCACAGAAGAAGCAGCTGGAGGCCAGCTTGAGTAGCATGCCTAACTGGTGCTGTGTTCCCGCGAAAGTTTCGCTCAGTCACGTGGCTTACCCTTAAATCACACCTGTGAAAATTTTGCTGCAAAATAGACTGATTGTCTGATTGTCGCCCATCGCTTTTCCACTTGTTGCAATTATTTTCTGATTTCCTAACCGGAAACACATGTTTTAGCTAGTCAGGTGGAGATTTTGAATAGCACTGATTATCTGGAGCAGTCTTTCGAGTGTAGTTTCAGTTCGGTTCAAGATATTTTCACGGAAGAATAAAGCGGGTGGTAATTGATTGGCGTGTGGTTTTGACTGAAGACCCAGATCTGTTTCTGTCCCTGCCAGGTATGATTTACGGGCAGGCACGTGACTGCGTGAAACTTTCCCGGGAATATAGTATGTCCAAGGACATTCTTCACTCCTGACAAGGACGCCAAAGGCCATCTCATCAAAATGGTAAAGCTAGCCGTCACTATGGATGATCTCACGGAGGATAAGTTGCAACGCAGGCACCATCTGCTGAACTCTGCGGCTGCGCAATGACGCGGCCTGATCCTGAGGTAGGCGTGAGTTTAACGCAGACCTGTCATAGCCAAAGTTTGGCTAGAGCCAATTGCTACTTCTGAAGTACCCATGGCTAGTTGAAGAGTAGCCATTGGCTACTTACAAAGCAGCCAATTATATATGCGGGTAGTGATCAGGGCAAACCGAAAATTTTTCCGGTTTTAAGTTCTACTTGAATTTAGGCTGATGGATCTCGGCCTTACTATGGTTTTTTCCGACGTTAGCTTAGATTCCCCAACTTTCTGCATCAGCGGCTTGGTCTAACTCGAAAGATCAGTTTTCTAAATTCAAAAATCGTCTTGCGAAAGGATGAAGAAGAGCAGTTCGTGCGCTACTTTTCGCGTTGAGCCGTTGAAGTTTTGGTTCGGAACTCCGGATATTCTTATCAAAGATGGGATATTTGGCTAGTTTCTGAACGTTAGGACTTTCTCGTAAAAATTGTGACTGATCATAGAACTTTTGAAGGCGACCGACTTTTCAGAAAAAGTTGAGACAAGTTTGCTTCGCCGCACTGTAGAACCTTTGACTCCATCCTTATCGATTCGATTAAACTTAAAAAAATAACCGACTGTTCCGTTCTTCTTAAATTCTGGTATCAAGAAAGAAATGTAAGCATCATTACCATCCGAAACAGTAGAACAGGTATAACGGTTAAAAAAAGAATCTAGCAGACTATCACAAGAGAAATACGTCTAGCGCCAGAAGCCCACATTGTGGTTCAGTTTCGTCAAGACAAGCCTTAGGGCTGACGGATGGCGATCAGAGTGGCGGACGGGACAAGGCCTGAAAGGAACAGAAATTCAGAGCAGCTGTCTGCGAGAAAAGCAAAACATTCATATCTTTTGGTATGTAAGAGATACAGTCCGCTCGCACCAACTTGCTACCGCTCACAAAATCCAGTCTGTCTAGAGTGGATCAGTGTTCCACTTCCAAACCAGTTTTCCCTGGCATAAAACCTTCTAGCTATCTCGTGGAGAAGCTGTTGGCCAGAAATCTTCTCCCAAAAAGTCACGAGCGACATTAAACTCGGGGACGTGAAGAGTGGAAAATGCACCAACTTTTGCCGTTTCTTGGACCGTTTCTGAACAAATTATTTTTTAGTTTTCCGTCAATATCTCGCGGTACCGTTATTCATAACGATTCGAACAACAACCGAGCCACAGGAACAGAGATTGGAAGAATAAATCTGCCGTTCTGGATTAGTGCTGGAGATTCTGCCACAAACGAGTTTCCTCGGCAAAACGGTCAAATCCGACGGTTATAAATCTTTTGCCAAGTTCGTTCGGACCTTTCGTACCCTTTCTCGATTTTTTGTATGTCTGTTTTTATTCATTTAGGCAAGAAAACCCAAACCTGGAATTCGGCAGACTGCATTTGACCTGCGGCGGGAGGTCTTCCCCACCGGAAGTCATGCTTGTCAAGTTATCCAAGCTGCTAGTCAGTATTAAAAAAAAAATCATAGCTCAATCAAAGCAGCTTGAAAATTTGTATGGAGGAAGTGAGAGCATTAATGAGAATGTAGCAGTTCGAATTTTTGCTCACCGAGATGGCCGGTGGTAGCAAGTTGGTGCGAGCGGGTGTACTTACCGAGGGACGATAGAGGAGCATCCATGTCCTCATCTGTAAACTTTCTCATTGGAAAGTTGGTCTGGAAGCCAAAGTCACCAGTCTCTCCATCCTGGCGATTCATTTTACAGTACAGACGGACGGCACTGAGAGGTTCCTGTGCACCGAACTTTTGAACTATCGACTTCCCATCCAGCATTCGAACCTACAAACGGGAAGGTCTCTTAGACAATCACACACAGCTAGGACAATCCGGAGATGTAAGCCAAGAGTATTCTGAGCTTGAACTGGAATTCGTGAATTGGCAGGGAGCTCGGCAACAAAGTTGACAAACTGTTTTTCCAAGTGGCTCACGTTTACGGTGTTGCTGGCTGAAAGTGTGCGCTATTCGACGAAACGATCTGGTCGTGTTTGCTTGCCGACCTCCATTTGCCGCACTGGGAGATTCCGCGAAAGGGAGATCATACCTGGATACGAGTTTCCGACGCGCTGCTTCCTGAGGTAGGAGAGGTGAAAGAAGCAATAGAGACCACAGGTTGAGGTAAGGGAGTTCCAGCAGCCGCAGCTTTGGCAGACGCCTATCAAAAAATGAAAAACCATCACAGCGGCTTAATCTTATTTTGAATTAGAAATCCGAAAGTAGTATATTTTACCTCTTCGGCTTTCTTCCGCGCGCGATCTTCGGCAATGATGTTTTTTATTCGTTCTTTGGCTTTGCGGTCCTCTTCCTTCTCCCGTCGACGTTCCTCGGCGATCTGCTGCATTTCCAATCTCTGGGCCTTCTCCTTAGCCTCCAAGATTTCCTTCCCCGACGATCGTCGTTGCTTCTCTCGTTCCAGCTCCAGCTTCTTCTCATTCTCTTCACGCTCGATACGCAACTGAACGCGACGCTGCTCTAACTTCTCCGCTTGAGCTTTTCGTTCTTCGTCCGTCAACGGGGGTAGTTTGATGGTCGATTCGGTCGGCGCCGCTACTGCGAAATAAAAACAAAATCATAACAGCTCGAACATAGTTCCGAAAAATGCCCCAACTTTAATATGTTAAAATTCCTATCATTTCTATATCTCACCAGGCTCATCCACACCTGTCCCATCGTCATCAGGATGTGAGAGAATCCTACCAAATAAAACAACACCCTTCTCATTCTACTCTCGAATATTCGCAAACGAATCCCAATGCTGAACTCGCGAATGTTGTTTTTCGTTTCAAGTGAATCATTTACCATTCCATCGCCGCTTCCAGTCCCATATTTCCCGTCACGCGAAGAGCCTTCTGACTAAAAACAGACACGAGTCTCCGCTACACTTCCCCTTTCGGCATTTCATAGAAAGGATGAGAATCCCTTACGCTTTAGCTTCAGGAAAGCCCATCTCCATTAGGAAGCCAATGTTCGGATCACCAGCAGCACTCATGGTTCCGCTTGATTACTTGATGGGGCTCACTCGACCGGACTACTTCTCGCCACTTTCGTAGAGTGAAGCGCGCGGGTCTGGGATGTCCAACGCCTCCAATGCCGAGAATGCAATTGACCAAGATTCTCCAGTCCACGGCGGGGAAGACCGGAGTATCAACACATTACAAAGAAAGTTTGGGGAGACTCGAAAGAGTCGACTCAGTCGACTGTTGTGGGTAATGATGAGCATTACATTTTACATTACAATTACACTTTTACACGACATTACAATCACCGGAAAGTTGTAATGTAAATGTAAAATGTAATTACAATTTTTGAAAGCCGAAATCTGCGGTATTTTGAGTATTTTGCCGCTGGAAATCTAAAATTTGGCTGACTTACGTGCGAAAATGTCACAAACCTCCTGAATATGGTCATTTTGTAACCGTATTTTCATCTATTTCTGGAAGACAATTACTAAGATCTATATTTTATGCAAACGCAGACATAGCTGGTTTATCGTTCTCGTCGTTCCCTACCACTTTTAACCGCCAGGTTTATAAAATATAAACTGGTGTAAAATGTAGTTAAACTTTTACAATTACACTATTTTACATTACAATTTACATTACCCGGACCATCTACGTGTAAAGCTCATCATTAGCTGTGGACCAAAAAACAGTAGTAAAATCGGCTTTTTTGCATTTTTTGGCGGGATTCTAAAGTTTTTCGGTTGAATCTCCGTAAAAATACGACGTTTACGATGTGTTTGACACGCATTTCCGTTGGGGGCAGAAACTCTTAATTTTTAAATGCAGTGCAGTGCAGTTGCAGTTTTGAAAACAGCACAGAATTGCAGGTGCCGTGCAGAAGCACCACTGGTTTCAGCTACTGCTGCGGGGCTCTAGTGGACGGGTGATTTATTCAGCACTGTAGCACTGAATATTTTAGCCTTGGCCACACCCGCGTTTTACTACGCCGCCCACCGATGACGTCACAGGTTCATCCTGATTGGTCGGTTTCAGAACTTGCCAAAAATTCAATAATGTTCCTGCGTGCTTCATGTGACATGGTGATCACGAAAAGAACAGGATCAGATTGATTAAATCATGGTGAACGTTAGGAAGGTGGAATTCCAAACGCAGCGGTTTTATGAGTACAAAACGAATCTTTCTATTTTTCTCACACCATAGCGAGCAAAAAAGATATCATTGGAAGATTATATTCTTAGTTACACAAGATATTTGACCCGAAACAAAGTATTTGGTTCTGTGCTTTCCCGAACTGTTCCGTGGCCGGATGTATGAGTTCACAGTGGGAAACACAGCAAACAACGCTCTGGTTCATATGGGCAGAGCACCAACCAAACAAGAAGGAAGGGGGTATGGAAGCACTTCTTTCGCGAAGAAGTGACGCTACATGCAGATGAGAGAACTTCAGATTTTGGCTAGCGTAGAATACTACCATCGCGTTGGATAGGATAAACAGAACTGGTTACCGTTTACCTCTTACCAAACCCTGGTTACGCACCCGACAATCTGCGGGTTACGACGAACATCCCCGAAAAACCATTGGATCACACGCTTACATACTGGCACCCCACCGACGAGGGGGTAGCGTCGACCTGGTCACGGGCTATACAGAATCATGATAAACGAAGCTTTGTAGTTCAATAGCCGTCCGTGGGTTGCTACACGGTGGTGACAACTCGTGATCCACGTCATGTTGAGCCATACTGACGGTCACTGCGGTTTTCTGGCTGACCGGAAGACTAGGGCGCTCCTGACCGGTGATTACATATAAGCTCCATCGCATGGTGCACAGCCACGTCTTCGCTGAGTAAGCCTTTTTGGCTCCTTAAAGGAACTTGATTCGATTTAAGCCATTCGGGAGTCCTCATGCGCCGTCCTTGTTTATTGGTTAACGGTATGTGCCTTCTCAGTCGAGGTCGCGCGTTGGACAAAACTGATGTTTCAGGATGGTCTTTCAGACAACGTCGCCGCCTTGAATAGTTGTTTACGATACAAGAGCTTCCGAATCATGTTTCTTGCGTATGGAATTCGCACTCAGATTGGTGCTTCACAGATTCTCCGAGGCGGAGATTACGGTATAACCGATAACATGCGCGTTGTTTGAGATCGGTTGGTTTTTGAGTAGGAGGCCATAATTTTTCTGAGTTGATGCATCGGTTTTGTTGCGGTTTTGGGCAGCCGATGATCAGCCAACCATTCGTTACAGTGGTCGGTGAGTCTTGAAGGCATGTATTTGAATATGCTTGGTGTATGGCAAAGGTCGATGAGAGACACGTATGAACTTCGCTCAACTTCCGTTAAAAATATCGTAATGCATCGTAATGAATGCAATGCATCGTAATAATATAATCCAAATCACTTAGCGTTTTTTGCATGCAACACCATTACCAAACTTCTCCGCTCAGCGGAACGGCATTTACATGAGCCGGAGAAACCCCACCGTTGAAACTTTCGGAGGCCGCTGTAGCGAAAGCAGACGCCCGCTTCTGGAGCGCAAACGGGAAACACGCTGTGGATTCGGGTAGCTTTATGACGGTCCGGCACTATATCGTTCGGCGTGCGACGTCACCCATCGTCCTGACGGTGGATCGCACTGCAATCGTTTGGCGAGCGAAAAAGTTTGCCACTATCATTCTTATTCTTTTACCACTTTAAACCGCATTGTTTGAATCTCCGTATGAGAGAAGTTTTGAACTACCTTCCCGCAACAAATCATCCACCAAAGAATTGATGTGCCACGCAAAACAACTCAACTATGCCTCTTGTCTACCATGTTTCAACACCCACCAGCCAGAAAAGCCCAAACTGGAGCGGCCCAATCGTTCATCCGATGGATCGTTGAACACGACTGAGCGTAGGTATTGCCCAGTAACATGCGACGAATACTACTCGTGACCACCAGGCAGAAGCGATCCGGAGTCACCCGGCGAGCACAAGCCATGGC
>BDGG01000009.1:0-34368 GCA_001949185.1 Ramazzottius varieornatus
GTGCGGAGGATCGTACATACTGAGGATCAGAGATCCTATCAGTTGATCTTCCCCCGTAGCGGGATGATCAAGAGCTGATCTTAACTTTCTAGAACGGCCAAGCTGACCCGCCTCGCGAACTAAGAACTATGGTCGTAAAAGAATCCATAAGAATGTTGGATGGGTTGGCCAGGATGCTAAAAGTACCACCCGTCAGTAGATGAAACAGAGCTTAGAAGTGATATTGTTTCACTCTGCCCGAACAAATTAAAATGGCACTTTGTGAAGACAAAGCAAGATGCTGCCGCTGTCACGGTGAAGATAAAAGATAAAACAACCAAACAATACCGTAGAACCTGCATAGAAAATCGAGCAACAGCAATTAAAAAAGTAAAAACGCTTTCGAGCTATGAATGGAAGATAAAAGATTCAAGTAAGACGCTCAAAGAGAAGCTTCTTCAATCTCCCCTTCCCCATCTGAATCCATTTCGCCAAACTGCTGTTCACTCTTCTTGCTCCACAATGAGCCGACCGAGGCTGCGGTGGACGCGATGTCCGTCTGACTCACCAGTCCAGCGTTATCGCCTTCTCCTCTTCTGAAGACTGTATCTAACGATGCCTGGAAACCTTCTGGGTCCTGTGAAGAGCTGCCAGGGACGATTTTTTCGTCGCGATTGTCCTCCTCCAAGGGTAAGCCCTGTCTTTCACGCGCTCGCTTCTCGCGTTCACGCCAGTCCGCTGATCGGACACTCAGCAAACTCTTGATTTCTTCCAGCACCATCTGCGACTGCTGCTTCTGCTCCTCAAAATGATGCTGAAAAAACCCAGAAAACGTACGTCTTGAAAAAATAATCTCTCCTGACAGACGCCATCGTTTTATGAAATGTGCGCTAAACAAACAGATTCGATTAAATGTATTTCTCAAGCGGCGCACGTTGTCCATAATTTCGGCTGGAAACGTTACTTGGGAGGACAATCTCGCCGACATTGTTTGCCGAGCCCTCAAATGAAGAAAACTGGTCAAGTTTAGGCGAACAAAATTCAGTTTTCAAAAAGAACTTTTTTTGTGTTGCTAGAGGTCGTGCTATTGCTTGGTAAACGCAGAGGAGACTGTGAGATTTTGGACAAACACGCCATAGGACAAACTTACAAGTTCTGAGAAGACGGGTTCGCCTCGATGTTCCGCTGCGGCATCTTCCATCACCAGCGCTTCGAAGATTTCATCTTGGACATAGATGTCGTCGTCACACCGGGCCACATTCTCTACTTCCCTGTCAGCCTTGCCCGGTACCATATCCAGCTGGTTGGAAAAAGGCGCTGGATCGTATGCTTGCAGTGACTTTCGTTTCAAGTACTGCGAGCATAAAAACTCAGACTAAGTCCACGGTGTAACCCAGAATACAAAAGTCTGTAAAAGCCCGTCTACTTACATCGAGTAGAAGTGTGCAACACTTGATGTGATAACCCAGCTTCTCCATACGATCCACCTGTGCCACTTTCTCCAGTTCGTCCTTCTCACCATCTCCTCCTCCTTCTTCACCTGTCCCTATCAACCTCACGTCTTTCAACGCCGCGGTTAAGTGCAGCTCCAGACTCCTCAGATAATTCGGTGGACCACTGCAGTACACAAAAGCTTGATAAGACAATCAGGTAGGAAGGAAAACGAAGAAATTATTACCCTTTGACAGATTGCCTTCTTCGGTTGTCCCTCTCCTTCGCACCTTCCGTCTCGAACTGGTATTCGGCTTCGAGTCGTCGATAACACTCGACTAGCAATTTGTGAGCTGCCTTTAGACGCTTTCTCAGAAGCCAGTCATTGAGGACGGACTCTGTGGTGGAGCGCTGAGAGCAAAGGAGCTTCAGCAGTTCAGAAGCCTGAAGGTCCAGTAATCCTATCAAGGACTTGATGGCTTGCAGGGAGAAGCCGTCGGTGGACAGTTGCAGTGCTTCGGCTTCGCTTTCAGGGATGCTAAAGCAGTCGCCAAACTCTTCTAAAGGAATGGCGCAGATGTGGTTGCTTGAAGCATCTATCGTACCCACATCTTCTGCAAGAAACAAAGTGATGACTCTGCAAGCCATCTGGTATTTTATTGAATGGCGCTTGACGTCATCGCGTAGTCTTCCGCGATGACGTCGCAGCAACAAGTTTGAGTCGACAGCTTGATTGATTGTTGAGTGTTGATTGGAGCAATAAATCCGAATTTCGGGCTTTCACAAAATTATTTCCAATGTTACAGAAATTCGCACGTTCTTTTCAAATATTCACACAGAGAGGGGGTGAAATTGAAGTTGTATCGTATACGGTCTAGCGTACCTTTGAGCATGTCGAAGGCAGCAGCCCGAAGGACAAAGACCATGAAGCGAAACTCGACGAAGGCAGCATGGCGCAGCCGGAAGCAAGCGCGAGTCAAGCCCGTTTCTTTCTCTTCGCACTTTTCTCCAACACTGGCGAAACCACCGGTAGTCACCGCGTATCCACGCTGCAGCACTTCATTGTCGAGGATCCACCTGTTGATCTTCTGTGACAGAACCGAGCTGTTGTGGAGTACGGCCAGGAGCAGCTCGACTTGTCTCGTCAAGCTTCTTGCCAGTAGGCTCAACCCGCCCTGCATGAAGAGAACCACGCTCATGAGTGAACAGAAGACATGCAAAACGCAAGCGTTGCTTATTAGAACAGTGAAGCGTATTACAGGGTCGTTTTATGAGCTTATGGGAGCGATTTCACCGTACCTGGACTGCGCACAAAGCGACACCACTCGCTGCCGAGACGCTCAGCGCATTTCTTCCGAGTGGTGAAGGTTTTCTGGAAAGAAGGAAGAGGCTCCCAGCAGTAGACAGTCCGAGTAGAACAGGAAGATGAAACGAAGGAGACTCGCGCGGCGAGGTAGCTATGCGATGGCGAATGGCTGTTTCGTCGTCAAATGTTAGACGACCAGAGTTTAGAATGATCTCCTCGATGGCATCAGTCCGCTGAGGTTTCTCCATTATTTCCTCACCGTCTCCATTTCCGGAAAGTCTCGCTGATTCTCCTCCCAAAACCAGCGCAAAATAGGCCGTGAAACGCCATATCACGCTCTCCGAACTCTGGATTTCGGTCTGCAAAAAACAATGCACGCAGGACGAGAAATCTGGGTACAGTACGAGTACAGTAAAAATTATGGTACAATGAGAATTTGTATGAGGGGGATTGCGATTGACAGCCAAATTGATCTTTCCCTTGATTGCGACGAAACATTGATCGGGACAACCGAAAGCATCGATACACTCGACGATTGTCAAGTTATCGATTGCAGATAATTCTGTCGATAAAGCATCGAAGCAGTCTTCACTGTTCGGCTCTTCATGAAATTCTCTTGCATATCCACGAGGGACGTTCTCTTCGGTTGCAGGTGGCGGAACGTTGTTTTGGGACAACATCGCTCCGTTGAATATCTTCGTCAGACATCCACAGAAGTCTGCAAGCCAACCTGCAAGGATGCAGCATCAGGAAGCGCTATCTCCTGCCGATCAGGAAAAGCTGGACAAAAAAATATCCGAATGGCTTTCCTGGGACCAGGTATTGTAAGAGCAGCTCGTTCAACACGAGCCACGTTGACCGATTCTTGTTTTCAGTACGAGCCGACGAGGACGGAAATTCAGAAGATGATCAACGAGAAGCGCTTTCCCGAACTCGGTGCTCGTCTTCTAACTCGCATGTCGTTTGGCACTGCCGGTGGGACAGCTCGATGTTTATGCCTGCGGTGCCACAAGGAACTATAAAGATCGTTTTTGTGTTTTTTCTCCAAGGGCTTCGAGGGAGTATGGGCCCTGGATTTGCGCACATGAACGACCTGGTCATCGTCCAAACCACACAAGGCCTGGTGAAATACCTACTTTCCGTGTCTGCAGGCGTCAAGAAGCAAGGCGTTGTTATCGGTTATGATAACCGACACAACAGCGAACGGTAAGAAATATCTCATGGGCAAACGTGAGAAGTGTAAGTGCTTGAGAATGAATATTCAGCAGTTCGAAAAATTCCCATTGTATTGGTGGCATGACGTCACATCATTGCTCTTTTGAGAAAACAATATTCTAGCATGGTATCACGATTTTAGCGATGACGTCATGCGCGTACTGTAATAGTCAAATGACCCTACCCCGCGCGTATTCGAGCGGTTCATGTAATTTCATGAATATTCATTATTAGTTTTGCAGGTTTGCTCAGTTGGCAGCTGCTGTCTTTGTCACGCATTCCATTCCAGTTGTCCTCTTTTCCAAAATTTGTCCAACGCCTTTCGTGGTATGTTTAGCCTTGTGTATCGACGTATTGTCGAGTTTCGTCACTTGAGAACGTTTGTGCGATTATTGTAGCCGTACACCGTGCTGAAGAATGGTGCGAGTGCGGGCATCATGGTCACGGCTTCGCACAACCCAAAAGAAGATAACGGCTACAAGGTGTACTGGGATAACGGTGCACAGATCACCTCGCCGCACGATAAGGGTATCGCTGCGGCTATTGAACAGAATTTGCAGCCGTGGGAAGGCTCGTGGAAGATCGACACGAAGAACCCTCTGGTGATAGACGAACTGGAAGTCATCCTGAAAAGCTACAAGGAAGACCTGGCAAAGATGTCGCTGTATAGGTATAGCCAACCCGAACGCTGCCCAGTCATATCTCTGTCAAAATTTAATAGTAAAGAGATGGGACAAGGTAAACGAATTCCTCCAGGTGGCTTTTGCAAGTGGCGCACGCTCCCAGGCAATAACAGATGAAGCGTGCGCCACTTGAGACATCGATCTGGATGGAATCATTTGCCGACCTTCCAGATATCAATGATCGGTTTTCCTCTCTTTTCAGAGAACTCAATGCGACGACGCCGGTGAAGTTCGTCTATACGCCGATGCATGGTGTGGGGCAGTCTTACATTATGGATTGCTTGTCGGTCTTCCGGCATAAGCCCTTCATTTCCGTCGAGGAACAGGTAGGTGCGAACGAAACTAGAAATGTTTCATACGTATCGATGAGCAGGTTAGAGCTTTTGGATACGCGAGGTATCCAACGAAACTCGTATCATTTACAGAAAAATCCCGATGGTGACTTTCCTACTGTACGATACCCAAACCCGGAAGAAGGGAAAAGCGCATTGGTGAGCGTCACTTGAGTATGTACCTGCCGTGTGTTTTCGAACTTGTTCTCCGTTTTTGCTTCGTTGGGTTTTTTATTCTATTTTCTTCGAAAGCTTGAATTTAAAGTGCGCTTCTGGTGTTTCACAGGACTTGGCTGCAGCGACAGCTAAGAGGAACAGCGCTACTGTCATCCTGGCGAACGACCCTGACGCGGACCGGTTTGCCCTAGCCGAAAAGCAAGAGTGAGTTGATTGCTCTATGACAGCACGAGGCTCAGTTTCTGTTTGTGCTTCGTTTATTTTGTCTCTAAAAAATCATCTCTGGCTTTGTGCGTTCTCGTTTGAAGGGAGTCATGGAAGATCTTTTCGGGCAACGAAATCGGGACCTTGTTGGGCTGGTGGATGTGGCACTGCTACCAGCAGACAAACGAAAACAACGTCGATCGTAAGAGACACTATTATCCTGCTACCTAAAATCCGTTTTTGATGATTATGCGTGTTTGAATTTGAAGCTCTTTTTGCAGCAAAGAACTGCTACGTGATTGCCAGCACAGTTTCCTCTAAGGTTCTTCGTTCCATCGCCAACGCCGAAGGTTTCCACTTCGAAGAGACTCTGACCGGGTTCAAGTGGATAGCCAACAGGGCAGATGTCTTGCGCAAGAGCGGCAAGACCGTCCTGTTCGGCTTTGAAGAAGCCATCGGCTTCATGTGTGGTGACTTCGTGCTGGACAAGGATGGCGTTTCGGCCTGTCTGATCGCCGCAGAAATGATTGCGTGGCTGAATAACCAAGGCTCGACCATCCAGCAACAACTCGATACTTTGGCCAAAAAGTAAGTCCACTGTCAAGTTTTTTCGACGTTTCACTGTGGCCGGAAGTTTTGGTTCTGCAGATATGGATATCACGTGTCGAACAACTCGTACTTCCTTTGTCATCACCCGCCAACGATGAACGCCATGTTCCAGCGTTTGAGAAATTACGAAGGAAGTGGCACGGTGAGCTGTCTTCATTGATGATTCAGATTTGAATCGATATGAATAAAAATCACATACTTATCAGTCATTTCCAGAGCGTCGGCAGATGAATTGATTTAGAGTGTTTTCTCAAATGGCGCAGGCTGTCGGTCAATAAAAATAAAACGATGCGGCACTTGAGGTGACGATGTGGCTGAAACCATTCTGCCGACGACCCAGTTGGCTGTTTTCCTACGATATATATTGAAACCTAAGAAGGCCGTGCTCGGCACAAACTTAACTGGCGCTTGCATAGAAAAAGGGCGGAAAATAAAAAAAAAAAAAATAAAAAAATAAAGAAATAAAAAAATAAAAAATTAATAATAAAAAATAGTTTAGTTATCCAAACTCTATAGTACGTGTAGTCTTCCTACGAATGTGCCCTAGTTCGGAATGACTTCCGCTCTAAAAGACTTTGTTCGTTTGCAGTACCCGAAGACCTGCGGGAGGTTTCACGTTGAATTCGTCAGGGACCTTACGGATGGTTACGATAACGAGCAGCCTGACAACAAGCCGGTGAGGTCTGAATGTCACTGGCACGCGAACCAGTCCTCTAGTTTTTTCGGGATTGACGGTTACGTTCTGTTTCAGGTGTTGCCGACAAGCAAGTCGAGCCACATGATTACTTTCACATTCGAAGAAGGCATAGTAGCCACACTTCGCACAAGTGGCACCGAGCCGAAAATAAAATACTACACGGAAATTTGCGGGAAGCCTGGTCAAGGGTAAGTTCGATTCGTGTCTTGTGGTCTTATGAAGTCGCAAGGTACTATACACATTTGGGGTAACGGAAATCTTTGTAGAAGTCGAGAGGAGCTCGAAAACGTTTTGGACGAGTTAGTGGCATCTTTGATAGAAGAGTATTTTCAGCCAGAGAAGAACAACTTGAAAGCAAAGTCGGACTAAGTTTATGTTGGACGTTTCTGACATTTCCTTTTTCTAATGTGACAACCGTGAATTTTATGTAGTATTTTGTCTGTTCCTGGAATGTTGAGCTGTGAAAGGATTTTTAGATGGCATCATTTTAGAGTCAAACAGTAATGAACCGCCGAAGTATGAACTGGCGACTGAATTTTCGGCAGAAATTGTCCTTCATTAATTCAGTTCACCAGTGATAACAGCTACATTCGAAGATGGAACCTTTGAGTTATCCGGGGTAAAACTAATTGATATCCTATCTGCTTTTACGAAATCGATTACGCATGTGTCGGTAAAGTGAGCACTTCACTCGCTTCTGATTGTTCAGCCTTCTCTCTACTCAACAACTGTTGGCGATAGGAAACGAGAGGCTTGACGTGCCACAATCTTTTTGTAATTTGCACCTGTACTTTATCCTCTAGCTTACTGAGGTTTTTGTTTAAATCTGATCGCATGCTTTTTGACTGTGCGCAATTTGTGTGTAGGTACAGGGTGATTCCAATTCACTCGACGGATTTTGGGACTCTATAACTAATCCTGCACCAATTCCCCTTCCTTCATATTTCATCCTCGGACACCTCGAACACTTGCAATTGTTTCTTTAAATTCTTGCGAAGATCGCGCTTCACCCAAAAACTGCTTTGCAGAAAGTTTCAACAGGGCGGAAATCGAGGTCTCGTTTCAGATATACTTGCATGGTTGAGCGTAGCTCGCTGCCGAACGAAAACCTTTAAAAGTTTTCCGCCAACGCTACGTTGTTCTAAACGTCGTAGGCCACTGTATAAAATTTAGTCTCGTTAGGATACTCCCCACTGGCGAGTTTTGCGAGAGTCAACTGGGTGACCGGCACTGTCTGCAGCGAAAAAACTTCCATTTATTTCACTTTTTAAATGTTATGCGAACTAAAAAGGACGAAATATATGTTAGTTACAAGCACGGGTAAGTATCCATGACATTATGGCGATCCGAATGGTCTCACTTGTCGTGCGTTTCAGCAATGAACATTTGAAATAAGCTATGGGTTTCGGACCGAAAAATGCTACCTACTAAAATTGTTTTTTAGTCCAAGCACAGGAGGCCTTGCTCGCAAGATGTATACGCGATCAAAAGCCTAGAGACTGCTTCACTGATAGAGGGAGTGTCCAGCAAAAAGAATTGAGATGCAGCGCAGCTACTAAAATTCGTATGTCGGTTGAATGAGGTTTTCCGTGTAGTTTGTGTTAGATTTTTTCTGGTTTTTGGGATACAACTGATCTGCGCAAAACTTCCAGGAAACGATTTTTAGACGCCTACTGTACTTGCGTATCAAATTTGAGGGCAGGATAATCAGTGCACAATTTGTAGTCAGTATTCAAAATCCGTCGAGTCAATTGGAATCACCCTGTAGAAGCGTTGGAAGCAAGACAAAAGAACCACCACTGGTGCGACCCGGAAGTCACTCACTACAGTTTCTAAATCGAATGAAAAATGCTTCTGTCATGAGACGTTTTCGGTTTTGTTCAGGCTGTCATTGTTCAGGCTGACTTTGCCATGGCTAATGAAGGTGGCAATCAGAACGTTGATGATGGTAACAACGAGGATGCTCAGGACAGCGATATCATCCAGCAAGGTGACCGACTGTTGTCTGCGCAAAAGTCGTTTTTGTTCCTTCTCAGCCAAGGTTTCATCGCAATCGGGTTGGGAATACATGAGGTTCTCGCTAAGGACCTGAAGACGACGGATGACGACCAATATTACGGGCACGGCGAACTGGATGGCAATGGAGAAGGACAACATGGTCCGCACGAACTTGAAGTAAGGATGTTTCTCGAATTCGAGCAAGTTCTTCAGTTGGCTTGCGTTGGCAGTTAGCAGCGCGAAATCCAATAGTCCTGTTTAATGCACCGAAAAACAGTAGTGGGGTGAGCGCCAAATCATACACTTTCTGGAAGAGCGGCAGACGAAACGGACAAGATTCTTGTAGTGGCGCACGCCTCCAGCCAAAAATGATGAAAACATGCGCCACTTTTGATGGTCTTGTATGTTTCTTTGCCGGCCTCGCACTTTACCATTGAAGTTGGACTGTATAAACTTACCTTGTGCCACAAACTTTCGCATCTGGTAAGTCCCTCCAATATTTCCAGTGCCAGCGGTATCCGACATCTGCTGGCGTGAAGGGGCAACAGAGACCTGTCGAGTCAGTTTCTTCGGACCCTGACAAAAGAGAGGTCGCTGCCACGCCCGAAACTTACAGTTTTTCGTGCGAAAAAAATGATTATACCTTGGGACTATTTTGGAGTCCGTGTTCAGTCTCGTGGCCGGCGATGTGGGGGTCAAGCTCGTAAGGTTGTTGTTGGGTACTTCAACGTCTGGTTTTCTTCTCAGGGTTGACTTTCTGTGCTTCGATTTTGCGGACAAGAAGCCCACTTTTAATGGCCACATGGATGATTTGGCCGTCGCGTCGGTGTCGTCCTCTGCCATTATAAGGTTGGATGGTGTCTGATCCGAACCTTTCTCCACTTCTTCTTTGAAGCCTTCGTTCTGGATTCCATTATCAAGACGACCGGCCGGATCGGTAGAAGATGCTGGAGCGTTTTGACCTGCGTCTTGGGAAACGATGCCAGACTTGTCAGCTGAGGAGATGGAGTCTTTGCGATCGATGTCAGTCATGGTCAAAGGTTTGACATGTAATGCCGTTTGAAGCGGTAGCTATTTGACCAAACTAATTTCCGATGTACAAGGTTGAACACGCGAGAATTGCCCACGAATGTTCCTGCTAACTGCAAGAAGGCAGTCAAGTGTGGTGGTACAGATACTGTACAACAGTATCATACGTAATATTGACAGGTGATGGATCGAATCTTTCTTCCTTATCTTTCGAATATACTCTCGAAGGCAAACGGTGTAAGATAGCTTTCTTCTCGTCTTGGGGCCAAAGACAACACGGGTTGAGCGGTAATGTTGTGTTCGCAGCCTGGAGCGTATTCAGGATACAAGTAGTGACAAAAGCAGTCTGATGCATGCGAAAATTTCATTAGCTGTTTCCATCTGGCTCCATCCAACACCCATTTTTCACGGCTAATTCTTGAGTACACTGTACTTTTCACGCTGAATTACACCCTGGAAGCGGCAAACGTCGGTAACGGGGGATGACGGTGGAAGCCAAACGGGAGATTTTTCCATGGGTAGGCCTCGTTGTCGACAAGAACGAGGTTTGTAAGGGGCTTTTAAGTGTTTTAGAATGTTTTGCGAGATCTGCATTTATAAATGTGCAAGCTGGTCAGATCGAGGTCAGATCGAGAAACGAAGCATCCGCGGCGTAACTTAACCTCATCAGTATTTGCAACTCTGAGCGAGACTGATGTCAGTACAAATGAACCCGTTACGGTTTCTCGTCATCAAAATTATACGTCTGAGATATGAAAACAACCTATTCTGAAAAACTTCCGTCCGACTGGGCGGCGATATAACGCTTCTCCTTCCATACCTCACCATCCAACTCTGCTTCTGGGAGGCCTCTCCGCTGGTTTTCCAGGCTTGCGCATCGGTGCTGCGTACATTAACTCTTTGCCAACTTGTGAGTGACCTTTGAGTACCCAACGCAAAGAGGATTTCCAACCTTGCGTCTTTGGCATATCTTCTGATCAGACACTGCGAATATCTTCGGAGATGCTGTACATGTTTACAGTGTCGATGTTGGGGGCTCTCGAAAATAACACCTGCCGTGACACTTCCGGGCGGAAACGTGCACCGGATCCCGTGCATACGCAGTCCGCATTGCTCTCTGCGTCAGAAATCTCATAACATCCTCAGCTAGATCGAACGCTCTTAGCAGGTCCTCGGGTTGATGGCAGAAAGACCGCCTCGATCTCGAAAGGTCGAGCAGGATAAAATCAATTCGGCTCATCCAATATGTTAACCACAGTAGGAGCATCGAGACGCGGATTATGATGAGCAACTGGGGATAGCCAATTTCTGCAAGCGTGCCGAACGCCTACGCTTGCAGATTCCTTCGACCGCCATGAGCTCAGGTCTGGGTACGTGGGCATGAGTTGGCTCATCTACTTCCCTTCCAGCCTTTTTCGGCGGCATAACGTGCGAAAGCATTTCCCTCTGACATTCATCCACTTATCCTTTGCTGGTGTCTTCTCGAATTCCGATTGGTAGTGTGATCAAATGCAGCCTGGTGTCGTTTCTCAAAAGGTTCTGTATTTTATGATTTATTCGTTTGTGAGCTGCATGTAAGGTGTTGTGAAAGTTTCAATGGATATAGTCAAGTTCACCATAGCCTTCGACCCCCACATATTCAACTCCACGGAAGTAGACATCATAGCGGTGCAGTTCCCTTTGCTGTACCGAGTAGTGGCCACCGTGGTGCATGGAATCATTCTGCTTGGCGGAATCTGCGGTAACGTTCTGCTGACAGCCACCATCTTGCGAACCAGGTGCTTGCAAACTCCGACGTATCGCTTTCTGGTAAGTGGGGAAAAGTTGCAGAATTTTGGGTTTTGTCCTATGCCATGCTTGTACCAGCTTGGAAAACTGGTTTCACTTTCGATAGGTTTCACTAGCGGTGGCCGACTTGGTGGTATTAATCTCCGCGGTCCCCGAAGCCATGATTTCTCATCACATCGGCAAACGCTGGATTGCCGGCAAAGTGGCTTGTTCAGTCTTTGTCTTCTCCAACTTTCTAGGTATCAACGCTGGAAGCATGAGGTGCGTCTGATTAGTTTTTCTCTCGACAACCTGAATTCATCAGCGTCGCAAAAACCCTTGGCAGTATACTGTTCCTTACCCCAATCTGGATAGTCTAGAGTCAGACAGAAAATTTCCCAAATCGTCACAATACCGCCCGTCTGCATTTTTGTAGTTTTGTTGGCTGAAAGCGTGAGCACTGCGCCATTGAGCAAAAACAATTACTGTACATTCAAGACATTTGCCGGCGTCCCTAATCGATTTTTTGGGAGATACAGTACATCAAGGCCGCCATTTATCACTTAACCCTTTATTGATTTATCTCATTTCGCTCGCTTTAATTGACTTTCGGTTAAATCTTAAGTCTTTATCCGGTCATAGCTCTATTACAGCATTCTCGCCTTCACTGTGGAAATCTACATTGCGATATGCCGACCGCTGATCTCTCAGCGGTATTTCACCGCTCACCGCACGAACCTCTGGATCTTGGCACTGTGGCTCGTAACCCTGGTCTACTGCGCTCCGTGGCTGTATTTGACTGATGTGCGACCAGATCCGGACATACCCACCATTCAGCTATGTGACTTCCGCACATCCACCCGCCACTTTACCCGTTATTACTTCCTGGTAGACTTGGTCCTTTTTTACTTGATCCCTTTGATCGTGGCTATTGTGGTCTACACCAAGATTGGCAGTGTCTTACATCGGGCAGATCAGGGAACGCTGATGCGCGCAACGGGGGCGGATGAAGAAAGAGCTGACAAGAGCATCGATGATACCGAGAACTCATCGTCGCTCCGCCGTCAAATCCCACAGGACCAGATTGCTGCAGGTGCAGCACTGTCATCATCCAATTCCGTGACACCGTCGACCTGTCAGACCATCTCTCCCGAGATTAACGAAGAGGACAGGCACCAACAGCGTGACAAGAAGACTTCTCGAGACCGGGCAAAATCCAGAGCCCACGTATGTACCGTATACATGTTACCCAAGTGGCGTCGGACGTGTTGAATGTTACTTGCTAGGAGCGTGCAGTGCTTGGACAAACGAATTACAAAGTGGCGCACGCTAGCAGCCGAAACTACCGTGAATGTGCGTTACTTGGAAAAATGAATTGGTCAAGTGTGCTTTGTGACGTGGCGCACATTTCCATTGTGATTAGCCGCAAGCGTACGCCACTTGGCAAACGACCTCGTCAATTTTGTTTGCCGAGCTCCCATAATATCGTAGTATCGAGTACGTCAGCTTTACTACTTTTTTCCAGATTCTACGCATGCTGTTCGTGATCGTCCTTCTGTTCATTATAACCTGGCTACCATATCGTGGCGTGCTGGTTTACAACACCTTCGCATCGGAGCCCTGGCTCCACCTGTGGTTTCTATTCTTTGCAAAGACCCTCATCTACTTCAACTCTGCGATGAACCCACTACTGTACTCCGCCATGAACCTCCGTTTCCGGAAGAGTCTTCATCGAACAATAACTTGTCGACCACCATTTGATGATCGTTAGTACATCGGTTTCACGATTGTATGCTAAAATTCATTTCATTATGTTCCATTTTCAGAAGCGGATATTATAGTTGGAGTTTTTCGAAGCAGCTTGATTTCTCGTGAAGGCGTAAAATTTATGGCTGCTACGGGCTCGGGAAATGGAGCTGTTGTCGATGTACTTCTGGTGCCGGAACGAAGGGAAAATCCACTCGACGATAGAGTCTGAGTTTTCAGCGGCAAGCTAAGCCCTTCAATCAAGAATTCAATAAGAATAGCAGAAGCCACAGGCGAAACAAGATCTCTCTCGTTTTTGAAGCAAAAGCTTAGTATAGATATTCAACGTGGTAATGCTGCCTCTGTTTTCGGAACCTTTTCTAGTCATAGAGGTTTGGAGGAGATCAATTGTATTATTGTTTTGGGGTCTGGTTCTACCGGGCCTCTTTATGCTTTTGCAAATTGGCTTGCGTTTTTTTGGAGACTGAAACAAACGTAGAATCACCATAAAGCATTCAAGAACCTCAGCTCGCCACGCCCTTATTTTCGCGTAATCGGTTTGAGTTGTCTACTGTTGTATTCTTGTCGCAAGTTTATCATCCGGCTATACTGTATGTTTTCTACTGCTCTCGTTCATAACCCTCAATGACGTCATGGAGTTTTAATTTATACCTACCCAGCGGAACGCTGATACAGATTAAAGAAGCTGCTGCGGGAATCAACGAATCCCAGCTCGGCTAAAACACCGAGTCGTCCAAGTGCGGACGTTCAGGTGCTCACCGTCATCTTATCCACCAGCAAGACTACCCGCGACCTGTGTTTACGGACTTGCGCTTGAGCTGCGAACCACTATTACGCCTTTACGACTGACATTTCAGAAATGATCAGTTGGATGTAAACACGGGGATTTTTCTTGTAGTGGTATCCGAGCATTTGTATTCCATTCCAGCGGCAGTGAGCGGGTGGGCCGACACAGCCGTACAGTCGTTAATTTTCCGCGTCATCTTATTCACGCATTTCGTCTATTCTAGACCGTATAGTGTCCTCTCCGGTCGTCCGTAGTTCAACATGGTGATCCAAAACCGTTACCGCGTTAGTCCCATGTGGCTTGGGATTGTAGAGAAGGGATATAAACGCAACATGACGCGTAATTTATAAGACCGCTCGAACCGGGTTGTTCAGTTTCACCTTAGGCATTTGGTCGACTTGTCTTCGTTTCTATTAGATTTCAATCCAGTTCTAAAGTTTCTTTGTTTTTGGTGAGAGAACACCGGGGGGATGTTAGTAAATGGACTGAGAATAACGAACATTCGTCAGTGGCGCACATTCTCATTGTTACTAACAAAAAAATTGCGCCACTTGGAAACGCGATTCTGCTCGAGTTTTTGCCGACTTCCCACTCAATCAACAGTCTTTCTGAACTTCACCGGACAAAACATTGTTTCCCCGTTTGCTCACTTCTCAAATGAGTATCAACGGCTCCGAAGCCGATTTCTTCTTACACAATGTACCTGCTGATTTGTTGGAAGGATGGTCCATCTTTTCCTGGATGTTGTTGTCAGGTGGAGCCATTTTGAATGGCTTCAACCTGTTTGTCCTACTTCTTCACTGCTGCCGGTTCAGGTTCAGTCCGACGAGAAATCAGCTGTTGATCCTGTTTATCCACGACCTCCTCCTCTCGGCGTTTTTCTATCCGGCTATCGTTGAGAACCTTGCCCACGGCAACCACGGTGTATGGAACAATGTAGAACTCTGCCAGGTCTTCGGTTTCTGCAATATTTTCTGCTCCATTCACACCACCTTTTTGGGGGCACAGATCGCCCTTTTCCGGGCTTTCATGTCTTCGCAAAACTATAGCAGTAACCACGTCTTGGAACAAAAACAGAGAATGGCCGTCAGAATTATGACCTCGACAACATCCGTGATAGGCCTGCTGACGGCCAGTATACCTTTCGTGTTCCCCGATGAGATGGAAATAAAGCCACCGTATGGGTTTTGCGGACCGAACACTCACCAATACGGAAAAGGCATTCAGATTGTCAAGATGGTATTTCACTGTTACAACATTCGCAATTTGGAACGCGCGCAAAATGATATCACCCAGTTCATGTTCCAAGTGGCGCACGTTCACACGGTTACTGCCTGGTTCCGTGCGCCACTTAGGGAAACGATCTGGATGAATTCATTTGCCCCAGTCTATATTGTGTTCTCAAGAAGTTTCAACCCTGTACCATTACAGGTTTTGTGGGTGTTTATCCCTTCAACGATCGCGTTGATCAGCTACCTGAAAATCTACCTGGACTTGAACAGACGACGCAACGCTTTTCAAGACCCAAGTCCCGGTCAGAGCTTACAGGATGAGAGAAGGCTTACGGCGTCTTTTAATGCTTCCTATCAGTGTCTAGGAAGCGAAGGGACCGTTACGCTGAACCTGTCGACTTCCAACCGTAACTACGACAGGAACTGCAACCGGGCAGGAAACCGCCTGAGGAGACTGTCTAGGAAGATGCTGGCTTTGCTTCTTACAAAGCTAATAGCGCACATGCCCATGGCGCTCTTCTACATCTTGACTACGAGGGAGAACCGCGACCCCATCCTGAACTTGGTTGTTTTGTCGCTGAATTTCGCGTCCACGTTATTTCACCCGGTATGTTTGTGAAAGTAAGATACGCCCGTGTAATCTTCCCTGATTATAAACGGTGGTTTTCGCGATTGCAGATTGTGTATGGGATGATCAATTCACAGATGAGGGAGCCCTACCGCAATGTTATCGGCATGTTTTGCAGATAATAACCAACATCTGAAGCAGTTAACGTAGGGAAATTGAAACAAGAATCAGCACTAGGAAAGGAAATGAGCTACGAAAGAGCGGTACAAAGAAACAGGCCACGCACCTCAAGTTTGTTTGCCCAATGCAGTAATCTGATTCAGGAAAGTCGCTGCGTTCATCAGCTCCGTACATCCGTACGTTATCCTTTTCGTACCCCCTTGAGATTTATTCTACAAACATAAACCTGGTTTCACGCCGGCAGGGAGGAGAGGTTAAGATAAGCTGACGGTAAAAGACCTGACCTTGTAATCGAGTAGATTATGATACTCGACAAAGCACCCTCCGCCCACTACAAAGACAATGGCTTCGGCGTACGTCTGACGGTTCTTCGCTAACGTCGCCCTACGAAAAAAACCGCACTCAAGTTCATTTTCTTCTTGAGCAGAAAGATAAGGGCTGTCTAAACTTTATCGTGGTACTTTCGAAGGAGACTTACGGGTCGGGTGCTCGAATAGCCTTGGGATCGAAATACCGATAGTCTTCCACTTCCGACAAAGACTTTCTCTCCATCAGTCCATCCACTATCCTCGTTACGGGCAAATCCTTCACAAGAAAGCACATATGCTCCCTTCATAGCAACCTTCAATCTTGGCGCAACTCAGTTTCCAGACTTTGGAGCTGGGCAAACAGAACGCAAAGATCGTTTCTATCTCAAGCGGCGCATGTTTTCGTTGTTGTCGGCTGGAATGGTGCGCCACTCATGATAACGGTCTTGTAAGTTTAGTTTGCCCAGATTCAATCTATTTCTGATGCCGAGAAACATTACCAGTTTATTTCGGTTTTTGAGAAGATTGTCAGGTGCAAAGAAACTTACGTTCTTCTTGACGACAAAGTTTTTGACGCCCTCCATGACGAACTGTGAACCTTGGTTCATCAGCTTGGAAAACATCCTGTAACAATACGTTATAGATACTTCCTTCGATGCTGATATTGACAAGTGTGAAAACAGAGTGACTTACTGGACAGCAACAGGTCCCGCCGTGGCAGCAGCAGCGCCATACTGCGGCTGTTGGGCGGGAGTCACGCGACTGAAGGTCTTCCACCGGCGAATGTACTGGAATGGGCTCATATCACAGCCGACCTTTTCCAACAGTTCCGTGTACTGCTTCAGCTGGGCATCGGTCATCACCGGGCCGCAGATATAGCTGATCAGGAATAACCGCATCTTATCCTCTGGATTTCCGGCTAAACAACAAAAGTTTAACAAATGTCAACAATCTAGACAAAAGTAGCTTCCAGCAAGCGGAAACCGTAAACTCCAAAGAGTAAACTTCTTTCCAGAAAAGGCTTGAAGAGAACAAGTGTGTTTCTAGACGCGGAAAAGCCTACCAAGGGGATCGGACAGTAGTTCAAGAAATGACTCGTCCTGCAAAACCACTGGAAGTGTAACTGACACAGTGTATGGCAAAGAAAACTAAGAAAGGATTTCCCTACGGTTGTTCTTCGGGCCATCAGCTTCTCTTCCATCTCGTAGAAGATGTCCAGCCGCCGAGCTTTGATCCGCTCAAGCAGGGAAGTGGCCAGGTTGGTGTGGAGATCAATGTTCTTTTTCCTTTCCAGTAACTCCGGCAAGGACCTGGAAAGCAACGAGAAGATTAAGCAATCGGCAGCATGTTTCTCGTCATTCCGAATTTCAGACTACCATGATTTGTAAAACTTCTAACAAGTCAAGCTTTGCTTACGTCATCGCGGAAGTCAGCTTTGCAGTGTTATCCGATAACAGATAGACTGTCTCGTCCGTTTCCGCGTCCAGCCCCTATAAAACAGAGATAATGAAAACCAGCACCAAACCGGAAAGATTTTTCGACGGAAAAATGTTTATTAAACTTTGCAAAAATCAATTTATTCAAAAAAATACCATTTCGTGTTTGAGTCTTTTAACGTCCTCTTCCGAACTTTTATAATTCTCTAACTCTCCTTGGACAGCTTCTGCAACGGTTGGAAATGGACTGCAAAAACGAAAAGACCGTTTGACAAGACAGACAAAAAACCATGATTTTGTGGGGCAGAAACTTTGTAACTTCGACAACGACAACATTCCCAGTGATTCACCTGGCTTTCTGTGTACTCCAGAACTTATCCCTGCTTCCTAAATCGAACGACTTTATCTTGGCTTTGGTCTTCGCAACATGTTCAATGTCTCTGGGACCATCGATGACGGTTACACAGTTCAGCTGGTAGTCGAGGACGTCGTGGACTAGAGCTTGGTATGTCCATGGATGATGTAAAGGCGTGGCAACGTCGATGTTCCGATCGAGAACGATCAGTAACGGTCTCTGGAAACTAACCAAGGGAAACTCATGAAGAGCTCTTCACTCAATACTCCATGTGAGAATGCTACACATAAATGGGACATCGGCAATTAAGATCCCCAAGATTGTTTTCCAAGCGGCGCATGCGTTCTTTGTTATTAGCTGAGAGTGTGCGCCACTTGAGGTAGCAATCTGGATGAATTCACTTGCCGAAGTTCCACACCACAGCTAGCCCGACAGCTACGTACTGTACCTGAACTGAGATTGATGAGGGGAATCTGAGCTAAAAAGGTTATTTCGAGGGTCACGCAGATTTTCCCTAATCCGCTTATCTAAACGCTACGAATAAGACCAACTGACTATATCTCTACGAAATAGCAAAAGGTTCGTTGTCTGCGACTTACTTCGGCGACCATTTCTGCCGCGTTATTTCTAGGTGCGCGAATAATGGGAATAACGCCTGTAAAAACACCAAATATGATACAGAATTAGAGAGATTAATTCTGATCTGTCAAAGTTGCTGATCGACAATAGAAATTGGCTTTGAACGCACTTGAGGTGACGAAAACGGAGAAGAGTCCGTCGACAATGCCGTCGATCATCAGGTCCATTTCCGTGTCCTTCACGGCACTACTGTTCAGAGCTGAAAGAGGAGAACGTCACGCTCTGCACAGTATGATGCTGTTTTGCCAGATTAAAAGTTGGTGTCAGAACTGAATACCGAAATACGAGAGCTCGTTTGCCTTCTTCTTCAGGACGAACAGGTCTTCGTCTAGGCTGATGAAGTTCCCGTACTGATCATAAACCTAGAAGGATAAACCAGCCTTCACTAGTTTTTTCCCCAAAAATGGAACTTCTACGCTCTCAACATCAACTATTCAGAGCTTCTGGTTCACGGGAGATTCTCTAATCTGTCTTACTTTTGCGATCTGCTGAGTACTGTTGCTCTCCACCGCCGCACTGGCTACCATCTCCAGCAGTTCGCGAGGTATCGGCGAAATGAAGTTGAGGTAGTACGTATCGTACATCTGGTTTCGAATGTCCTGCAAATGGAATACGAAGACGGTGAAGAACTAGGGACGCACCATCACTGCCGGTTCAACAAAAAGCAAAGCTTGCTATTCAGGCCGTGTCCTACAACCCTATACACAGACTAACCCCCTTGTGCGGACTGTGCCCCACATCCTTCCCCAATTTTAGCAGTTCACAGCGACGACGAGTACATACCTCGCAGATTCTTCGGATATTCTCCATGATGGGCATAACAAAATACACGGACGACACGTCTGGAATGGAATCTCTTTCGGACAGTAGGTTCCTGCAAAGGAAAGACTGGACACTATTGGAAGGAGACACGACTGCGAGAACTGAAGATGAACGTACAAGTGAAGGGTTACACCGAGTTCTTTCAGTTCGCGCACAGATAACAACGGCGAAATAATGTCCTTTCCGGCGTCATCATATACCAAAATCTGCACAAGAGTTCATCAGACGTCCTTTCCGGCTCAAAAACGGAAAAAGGAAGGAACGTACCTTCCAGTTTGGTTCAGCAATCGAAGAGGGTATATTTCCAGCTTTTCCTTGTGGATTGGTCAGCGTCAGCATGCGCTTCAACGCGCCTGCAAAGGTCTCTGCTCAAAGTACACAGTTTACCGCTGTTCAGAAGCTCTGTCCTTACCTGTCTGCTTGTCCAATATGCTAGTTCCCATTGTGAATCACGAAGAACACGAGGAGGAAGATTCCAGAAGATCGAAGAGATCTGTCCGAACTGTTCAGAACATCCGTGACGTTTCATATTCAATCAACAATCAAACCTAAATTCATTGAGATACGCACCTGCATCCGGTGTGCGCATCTGCCCCGTCGGAAACGACTGGTGCAAAGCCCATGCACTGCGCTTTCAGTGCGGACGGATCCTTCGATTGGTTGTACTGTGGGTGAGGTCATTTTAGTCTCTGCCCATCCGGTGCAGACTCGGTCTGCGGTTGTTGCTTTGTGTTTTACTGTTAATAATCCCACAGAATGGACCAGATCAGCTCGACGAGATAAGGCAAGAGTTCTTGCTGTTCCGACTTCCGGCTCGCTCCAGCGGAGCAGCACGCTTTCTTGGACAAGGGGCATAAGCCTGTTTTGTTGCTGTTCGTTTCTCTTGCTTTTGTCTTTGCTTGTTTGCAGGTGCTTGTTCCAGCCGGCAGCCACATTTTCCTCCCCTTGACTTCCGACTCGGCTCCTGCTTCACGTTCAACCCGCTGGCTCGTCAGTCATGGAACTCCAACCCGTGGAAGACGACATTCTCCTTGATGACGTTGACGAAGGCCTTCGCCGCAGAGCGTTGGAGGTGGATCTGGACCTGTTAGGAGCAAGTCCTCGCTCTTTCTCGGAACTGGACGCGCTTCCGTCAACTTTATCCGCGACAGTCACGGGAGTGCACGTTTCAGACGTGTCGTCTCCTTCGACAAGTACTGCGTTGAATTTTGTTGATGGTAAGTGCAGTCTAACCCACGCTACGACGACACTCTTCACGTGAAAACTTTTCGAGAAAACGGTCGAAACTTAGAGCTGACAGGTGGTAGGCTGCGCCAGATCAACTGGGCCTTGTGATGTCACGAAAGCTGTTTGTTTTGTGTTGGTTTGATTTGTTGATTGAATATCGCGCTTGTCCGGGTTTCATGACACTTTCATCAACTTCCGTCAAGTTATTTTCTTCCACAGAATCTGGTTCGGACCTGGCCGGATATGTTCCTGCACCTCGTATAGAACAACCTCTACCTCATTCTCGTAGAAAGAGTAAGCCAAACCGAACACACCTCTAGAAAGTGTCGAAATTTGCAGCGATTCTGTTCATGATGTCATGAATCGTTTTCTTTATCGTTTCAGACGCTACGCTTCCCGAACCTTCTACTTCCGGGAATAAGCTCCCGAAGATCACAATAATCAATCGGCTCATCAAGCGACCATTCGGACCACGCGGACTGGATCAGAGCAAGTGTACGTAGAGGGAATTTCGAGGAAGATTGTACTGCGTGACGGAAATGTGGGATTGCTGAAGTTTGCTTAATTGTTCTTCCTCTCTTCACAGGCGATTTTTCTGTGACCAACAGAGAGGACCGCGCATACTCTCCCGGGATTTGCTCGTTGGAAGTCCAAGAACAAGAAGCCACAATGAATGAGTCTGAGAAGGGAACTGTCGAAGAAGAACAAGGTGAACTTTCAAACTAAATCCAGACAACAGAACTACTTTCGAAAATCACATTCGACGGTGGTGTTTTTTGCAGTGGTTGAACGGACACATATGGATCCCTTCTATGACATGTGCGGTCTGACGGATATGCCGTTGGTTGAGCGTCGGTCCAGCGCGGTGGACCTGCACTTGCGAGTGGCCATGGTAGATAAACCCCAGGTCCTGATGGAGCGAGTGCATTTGAGTACCGTCAAGTACTTCGAAGACCTTCGACAGGAGCGACTGCAGAAGAAGAAGCATGTGTTGGCAGACTTGGAGCTGTCTTTAGAAAATGACGAAGAGTTAGAAGAAGTCTTCCCGATCGACAACAACAGTGGCATTGGTAAGAAAATTGTCCTCTAATAAAGGGAGACTTCGGCAAACAAACTCGAAAAGACCGGTTTATCCAAGTCGCCAAATAAAGCCGCCAAATAAAGCCGCCAAATAACACTTGCAGAGTGCGCCACTTGGTAAAGCAAACTCGACAACCTGGTTTTTCTGTGTGGCGTACGCTGCTAGTTGAAAACACTGTAAAAATGCGCCACTTGGAAAAACATTCTATTCGAGTTTGTTCGGCAACTCCCAGATCCTCATAAGATCATGCCTACTGGAACTAGGTTGGTGATCGGAAATGAGGCGAAGCTGAATTTTTGTAGTTGGAAGTGGGAAGAAGGTTGTGCCAAAGGGGAGAGTGGAATGTTCGGTGACGTCGGCCAGTACTTCATTGGCTTCTTCGACGTCCAGCTGGACAAGTCCTTGTGGCTCGAAGAAGGCTGCGGATAGGTCGGAAGATGCTGGGGGGAAGGTGAAGTTTCGTTTCGGTCCGCTACTTCTCAGTTGTGTCGACGCAAGAAAAGGGCATAAGAAGATGCATGGGCAGAGGGACAAGAAGTTCCGCTGCGCCCATTGTTGCCTGTCTGCCGACGCAAAGTATGTCGTCTCCAAACACGAGAAGATCCACATCGGAGAGCAACCGATGGACAGGACGAACGAACCTATCTCAGAGGGTACAGTACGGTAGACATATTCTAAATAAAGTTTTGGTAAGCAAGCTCTACAAGATCCAAGTGGCGCTCATTTGCAGGACTTTCGTTGAAACCGTGCGCCACTTGGGCAAACTTTGCAAGATGGGTTTCTCAAGTGGCGCACGTGTTCAGTGCGATTGTCTGATAGCGTGCGGGACGTCGCAAAACGAACTCGTCGAGTGTGTTTGCCGAGTTTCCATACAGTCTGTAGGACGTTTATGAACCCTGATCTTTCGTCGTTGATTGTAGCGGATGGTTATGAAAGTAGTGATGAGGAAGTTGAGCTGGTTGAGAAGAAGCAGTGCCGTTATTGTCCGCAACGCGTCACGCCAGCCAACCTTGCATGGCACGAGAAACAGCACTCACGACAAGACGCCACCTTCCATTGCGAGTACTGCACCTTTGCTCACAACGCTTGGCTCGTTGTCGTTCAGCACCAGAAAGTTCACCCAGCGGACGCGGAGAAACTACCAAGTAAGCGCATCTCACTTGGTTCTGCGAGTGGGCAGACGAAACAAAGTCGTCATGTCAAGTGGCGTACGTTGTCGTTGTTACTGCTTCGAATCGTGCGCCACTTGAAACGACGAACTTGCAAGTTTGGTTTGCCGGCCTCTCAATTTTCCTGTACGTATTGCGTAAGATGGCTGGTTTCCCAGCTGAAGCTAAAGAAAGTGCGGATCAGAGCGATTCGGAAGATGAGGCGGATCGTCCTTTAAGTGGAACCAAATGCGCTCACTGCCCGCAGATGTGCACTAAGGGCAATCTCACGAAGCACGAGAAGATGCACACGCTGGGCGGGGCGGAATACCAGTGTGAGCATTGTTCTTACTCTTCTAACCACGTGTCATCGTTGAGAAGACACGAGGTGGTTCATGGTTTACATCAAGTCAAGACGGCGTCCAGTAACATCAAGTCCACACCGAAGCAAAGCCAAAGTAAGTTGAAAACAAAAATTGGGAAATTGGCTTAATAAAGATCTTGTTCCCAAGTGGCGCACACTCTAGTCAATTATAATGGAAATGTGCGCCCCTTGACGCAGCGATCTGATGAAATCTTTTATAGATATGTTAAAAGGTATGAAAGATGTATAAAAGATGATGTTGTGGTAGGGTGCCGGTTAGTGGAGAGTGATAACGGGAGGGAATCGGGCGAGGAAGGCCAGTCGGAGGGGGAAGAAGACGAGGGAACCAAGGAGCAGTGTCACTACTGCCCACAAGTGGTCTCACAAAGCAACATAGGTCGTCACGAAAAGCTTCACTTCCTGCAAGATGCACAGTTCCGTTGTGAACAGTGTAATTTTGGATCCAGTAGTCGCCACGCTGTCACCGGACATATGAAAGTTCATCGGATCAGTGTAAAAGAGCAGAAAGGTAAAGGAAAACTACCGTCTTATCTTGAGATAGCTGGTCTGAAAGTCTGTTTAACCAGAGGATGTTTACTTTTTAGGTACGCCTGATGAGGCTGATGATGGTCCTTCTTGCAGAAGGGTTAAGTCCCCCCCAAAGAAAACCCAAAGTGAGCGACATAAAAGGTCGCGAGCTCGGCACACAAACTCGACCAGATCGTTTTCCGAGGTGGCGCACCCTTCCAGCCAATATCACTGAACTGGTGCGCCATCGAGTTTTTTTGCCCAGCTCCCCGGTTTGTAACGATTTGACTTTCGATTTGAATTTTAAACGTACGGATTTCTTCACAGATGGTTTTGTAGAAGGGGAGAGAAGTGATTTGGAAGATCAGGAAGAGGGCACTTCCGGTCGAACGAAATGCTCGTACTGTCCGCAGCTCTGCACTATTCCAAACCTGAAACGACACGAAAATTTGCACTTTTTCGACGAGGCTAAGTATGAGTGTGACTACTGCTCTTATTCGTCAGACTGTCGAAAGTCGGTGGTGAAACATGAGAAACTCCATGGAGCGAGACAAACGAAGGCAACGACCAACTGCACAAAATCCACTCCAAAGAACACTCAGAAAAGTATGTGCCGTCCAAATACTTCCGCAAAATAGTTCATTCTGTCGAAAATGAAATGAGAATCTTCTTCCTCCCTGAAATCATTCAATTTTGATACTTTGGTTCATGAAATAGATAGCCGAGTTCCTTACCATTAAACTAACTGACTAGGCACCACGATTTCTATCTGGTTCGCTCAAACTGGTAAAATAAGGAATTTGTATCTGTTTTATAGGTAAGAAATGTTCCGCTCAGTCCGCTGAACCAATGGATGTACAAGTGAAGGCGTTGACGGAGAAGCTGCGATCGGCTTTGCGTACTCGTTTGGGCCACATGGCCATGAACGAGTCCGCCGTAGACCGACGCAGTAGAACCCAGGTTCCACAAGGGACCAAACGTCCTCTTGACGACAAACCAGCACCTTCCATTCCTAAGATTCGCAAAAGTAACCTCACACTTGTTCATTCCAACTGTGACATTAATGACAGTGCTTTTTTTTGTCAGCAGAGTCGGAAGCAATGTTGGACAATGCTCTGAGTTTCCTCATACCACGAAACGCTCCTTCCACTTCGAAATGGGTGGAAGACCAAGACGTGATTGTCATCAGCTCAGACGAGGACGTCCTCGATTGAAGGTTCCCCCAAAGAGAAGAAAAGAAAAGTGAAGGAAGAGAGTATCTTTTCTTGTTGAGTTTTGGTTTTGCATGCTTGCTTCTGTTTTCTCCCCATACGTACACTTACCCATCGCGCCAAATCAGTAACTCTTCCTCCATCCTGTCTCTTCGTCATTCTTGTTTCACTGAGGTGTCTTGCGCTCGGTTACGTGAAGCTAAGTGGTTTCACCCTGTCATTCCTTGCTTTCATCGTTGTTTAATCGTTTACGCTTTTAGTTTCCTTTCGATCGATGTTTGCCTTTGACGAACCAAAGAGACTGGAGGTTTTTACGAGATTTTCTGAAGAGTGCTTTTTGTTTTACAGTATACCATACTTTACGCCGTTACGAAACTTCGTTACGATTGAAAGACATCCGAATAGAATTCAATAAACCAATCGCTGTGGCAAATGTGTCCAAACCAGCAATATCGGAGCAAAGTCTGCATCGATCATATTACTGTCATCGCTCGTCCAAGTCATCATCAATGGCGAATAGGGATGTAGACTTTGGGTTTTGACAACAGTTCGAGATGATCGTCGATTTTGCTCAACACTTCTTCCAGTTCTTGACGCTTGGTTCGAGCTCGCATAGTGTCGTTGCGGATGGGCAACCTTTGCATCTCCTGTTCTTTCTCAGCTTTCGCTGGAACGGAGTAACAGAAAACATCAACGTCACTGAGCGGTGTTAAACAGGAAACAAGAAGGTATTCGACTTACTTTGGTGGAGTTGTTCAATAAGCTCCTGACGTTCTTCCTCATCCATCAACTGGCATCCTTTGGGTATCTTAGCCTGCTGAGCTCTTTCCAGTATCATGCATTCGTCGTCTTTCCACTCTTCCTGCCTTCTCAGTAAACTGAAAGAGAGAAGCGATTAATCAGTTCGGAAATCGAGCAAAAACGGGTAGGTTGCCAAATGAAACATACAAGATTACCATCTCAAGTGGCGCACGTTTTTATTGTTTCTGGCCGGAAGCTTGCGCCACTGGGAAAAGTCCACAAAACTATTGTCCCAAGTGGCGCACGTCTTTATTCGAGGTATTCGGAGTCGTGCGCCACCTAGGAGAGCAATCTAGTTCGACATATTTCGTTTGTCAGTCTCGCATGCTGAGATAGAAAGTTAATTGTACTATAAAGGCACTTGGCCAAGAGGAGTTTTCGGTAGTTTCTCCAGCTTTTGCAGGAACCCAGTTTGACGTTCAGTGAAACTTCGATTGCCCACAATCTGTTTCGGTTCTTTGGCGACTTGTCCGTTGAGCTTGATATAGTTCCTCGGTTCGCGTGAACTTGTCAGCGTGCAGGAACTCGCTGTAGTCGAGGCGGAGTGAAGTCGGTTAGGCGAATATCGGGAAGGAACAGATGACTGAGAAACGCAACTCCGGCTGGGCGAAATGTTCGACCGAGGTCTCAAGGAAATGTCGCTGTTCGGCCCGGTCTTTGAATGGGCTCTGAGATATTCAGTCCGTAGTGGTTTCTTTTCCGCCAAATTACTCTATCAAAAATTGACATAGTAAAACAAAACTCAAATGTGAGTAATTAGAAATTTTACAACAATAGGTAGATATAAAAAAATTTATTTTCTAACGGTAAACTTAAAACAAAAGATACTGGGAACAACCGTTGGTGGAGAAAAGATCATCGTCGATGGGACAGCTGATACTCACTTCCGTCTCTCGGAATACTCTGGACTCGACGTTTTCATATCTCGATGAAACTTTCAGTAGCGACGGAATTTGCTGAGCCAATGTCTTCTCCTTCTGTGCAACCGCTAGCTGTCGCAATAATTGCCGATTTTGTAGCGCGTAATTCTTGACTGGCTCTAAACTGCGTGGATCAATTGCGTTACAATCGGGATAGTAACCAAAAATTGGAAACTGTGGGTTTGGTGCACTGAAGCTTACTCGTTAGTGATTTGCTGCGAAGTGGATGTGGTGGCATCGGGTCAGGGTCCCGCAAGAGTTCGGAAACGGCACTTCCTTGTTGGTCGCGTTGTCGATTGGTCAATCTTTCCTGGTTACGCAGCTTGTACTGCTCAATCGGTTTGCACAAATTAGCTACCAATTCGCCCATGTTCCAAACTCGAGAAACGCGATGGTTTAATGTAATATATAACGAATCGCGTCTGCAAGCGCGTGGGACAAAGTAACCGAAGTGTTTGTGTTACACTTAACCAGGATCCGGAGCATCAACAACACGATTGCCATGGGGACCAGCCATAGCGTGGAACGAGCCGAATATTGGTCACATTCTGTCTTACCCAGGATCGATGATGACAGCGAAAATATCCTTACGAAAAGCGAGCTGGTGCCTTGGTATCGAATCACGATGTGTATAAAGCCTGAAAAAAAAATGCAAAGCTCGAGTCGGTAAAGTATCGCGCGTTTTGTTTTGTAGGCGCTTCTGAGTTTCGATGTACAATGTTTGGCTGATCCGTTTCATGTAAAACTTATGAGTGACCGATGTATGGTACTAACTTAACTTACTTGCCGCGCACCACAGTTGCAAGATGCGTCATTTGTGGCGAACCCACTTCCACTGACAGCTGCAGCGCACATCAGACTTCGAGTTCGGAGTTTCCTCCCATTAAATTACGGTGGCAGGTCCTGACAAACAGATCAACAAAAACACGCCGCTACAGAGATGCCGAATGTCACTTTTCAGTTCGCGTTCTTCTTATTGCGTGCTGCTTACAGTCAGACCAACTTTCACAGTATAATCCATGTGGTGAGGAATTGCATGTACGTGGAACTCTGAGGCAGTAATTTGTGGCCGAATATCCGACACTTCCACCTCCAACTCGATTAAGATGAGCCTGTCGCAAAAGATGAACTTGCGGGAAACCCTGGATGGTACAAGTACTGCATGGGCTGCCTGCAATATTTAAATGGTGGTTTCGAGTGCTGGTGCAGTGTTGCTCAATCCCTACAAACGTGGACTTGCTTTGTTGCAGCTTCTGCAAGAGCTCCAGCCGGCAATCGGGCTTGCGGCCTTGTAGTTTTCCGCCGGTCAGAAAGTGGTGGAATATCCTACTTGCTGTTGCAAGAAGCTTATGGCGAAAAGCACTGGACACCTCCGAAAGGTACGGTGGCCTGACAAGCTTTATAGATTATGGCATTTTCTTTTTCGTGAACCCGGAGCTGTTATTGACGACGTAGCTTCCCGCAGGATTCATCGAGGACAGCGCGGTAGAGAAGGCGGAAGCACAAGCTCAAACATTGAAAGAAACGGGGTTGGAAGGCAAGGATCTGAAAGTTTACGACGATTTTTCCTTCAAGATGCAGTACGCCATCCGCGGACAAGTGAAGAAGATCTGGTACGGACTAGCCGAGTTGGTCACGGGTGAGAAGGCCAAAGATAATGATAAGACGAAAGGCAACGCCAAGAATATCCATGTGTCGGGAGAGAACCATAACGCAGCCTGGTGGCTACCACTCAATGACGCCATTCGTGTCAGCGGTTACGTCGAAGCTGACGCTCTCCTGAAGAAAGCCGACAAATTTATCCAAGACAAGACCAAAGCAGAAGAAGCCACCTCATCATAATTTCAAAATTAACAACGTTGTCGTTTTTACAGATGTCTCTGGCAAATTGTTAATATACTTGAGCTGTCCGAAGTCTAAACCTGCTTTCAAGCGCTACAACCTTTCTTTTTTATTACCCACAAAACGGTCACAGTTTGTTTTGTTTTCCTTACACAGAATACCCGAGTTCCTCTAAGGAAGAATGAAATATTGGCGTTGTTGGGAAATTTGTCGGTACGTACTGTCACTAACGAGGTAAACGACATAATTCTGGCATACCGATTTTCGCACCATAATTCGGGCAACGCGAAAAGTTTGGACACTATCGTCAACGCTTGATTCATCCCTCATCGTACGCCTGTTGATACAACAGTAGGCTGTTTGACATTGGACAGACCCATCCCTCTCCCAGGCAGAATTCCCGTGTTCCACAACGCTTTGTTGCTCTCAAACCTATTTAAAACTCGAGAAGAGGGAGCAGTCTACCTCAGGAAAGAAGAAGCAGATCATTACGCGCACCAGAAGCTGAGAAAAAATATGCCCGAATTGCGAGTGAAAAACCACTGTGCCCAAATTATGTCGTTTACCTCGTAGTGTGAAACGAGCCCCATCAAGGCTGCAAGGACTTCGGCGCGCTTCGACCACAGGTGGCGCTGGACGCAGGATCAGCTACACATGTATTCCATTCCTGATGTGTTCCTGATCAGATCACACCAGCCTAATTGCTCATCCGGGTTGTAAACACTGCACTGTGGTTGTAATGTACGTGGGCCGTTCAATCGACCGTTCGAGAAAAATGACAGAGAGAACAAGAGTCCTTTCACTCTAGACTGCGAAACCTTACGGGACAGTAGGTCAGCTGATTCAGTCGAAGAAATTTCAGTCGGCCACATCAGCTGTGCAGTCGATGCTTTGCTCCCATTTTGACACCCGCAGATTTTTCCTCTGAACAGCTTTACGTTGTTCTTTGCAGGATATTCTCGGAACGAAAGCATGGCATCGTCAGTCGATCACCGCTGGATGGTCCACCAGCGCCAACTTCGTCGTGAACGTGAGCAGTCGACCTCCCTCGAGTCATCCTCTGAGTCTCCTCAGCCTGGCAATGTAGACATCACCGCGGAAGTCGCCTATCCCTCATCAATTCCCTATATCGATCCTGCCAAGCCGAAAAAGCTCCCCACTCGCACTACCACTGATCCCAAAAAGTCCCTAGAAGTTGCCTTTAACGACCTGAAGGTGGACGAATTCGAAGCCACACAAGAGGCTCCAGTCATCGCCGAGCCGGGTCCGGAGCCTGTCCTACCGAAAAACAGTCATAGTGTGTCGTTGAAGGACTTTATGAGACGGAAGGAAGATCGTCAAAGAGGGATAACTCCTGCTGGGCAACCACCGAAAGCTGCCACTTCGAACTTCATTCCTAGGTATGAAGACATCAGCAGTAAGTACGAGAAGCACAATCCTACGTACACAACAGGCCCGCGCCGTTTTGGTGGAAGAGATGAGCATCCAACCCGACGCCATCGCTCGACCTCCCGAGACGACAAGAAGAAAGACAGGAATGCCTCGAAGAAGGAACGTGACCAGGGACGAAAGGACGAGAGCAAGGAGACAACCGGATTCTTCAAAAGGACTCTGGTAAGCCAAGCACACTAAATCAAGCTAAAGTAACAGCAAAACCATGTAATCATTTTACGTGCCATTCAATGCCGCGAAACGTAAAGTTTATTTTGGTTCCCAATGTGTTATTATGGATGCTCGGCAAAACAAAGTCGATCAAATTGTTTTCCTAGGCGGTGCTCGATTGTAGTTTATAATTTCGAGAATATGCGCCACTTCGGCGAGCAAGACCGTTGTTCCAAGTGGCGCAAAGGGTTTAGTCTTTTGAACTTGGCAGCTTGCGCGACTTTAAGGACAATCTTGCCAAGTTTGTCCACCGGCCCTCCCTCATTCAAACTTGATCAGGTGGTTGCGAAACTGCTTACCACGTGCGAACAGCTGCTTGGTAAAAAGGCTTCGGAACTGGATGTAGTTTCATGTGTTGACTGCTTCGCAGAGTTCGATGTCGGTCGACAGCGACGACGACGAAGATTCTTCCTGGGCAGGTTCGGACGAGCAGCCCAAGCGTTTCCGCGTGATGCAGGATCCTTGTGTCATCATCGATGAAGAAGGGAGAGAGCGTATCAACTACCAGTATGTTCCAGCTCGCAGGCCTCACGCCGAGGTTCCGGGACATCGACGCCGAATCCACCAGGAGATGGATCGCGAACTCGACCATTACTTCAAGCGAGGTCCGCGAGCACCCCGAGTCGACTCCCGACGTACAGAGGGTCATCGAGCCGAGTACAACGACGGCAAAATTTCGGTGAAATCGTACAGGGACGAAGAAAAGGTTGATCGCGAGAAGGACAGGTCGCGATCTGGACTCTCCAACAGGCATCGTAATACCGAACACGTCCATTGACCACAAGCGGAAGTTCGACTGAACAGCAACTTCACTAAGGTGTTAAAACGTTTGTTTCGATTCTTGGCGATTGATGACATCGGCACCTTTTGTTCACCGTCCACCTCTTAGGAAGCCTTTCGATAGAATTGAAGAAGCGAACTTGGGTTTTACAGAGTATTTTATCGACTTCCTGCAAATTATTTTGTTGACTAGTTTAGCGTTTTCACCTTCGGGTCCCTAGAACTGATTTTGTCTGGACACTGCACTTATCCGAATTTTGTTGAAACTCCTTCATGTACAATACTTACACAGCAAAACTAACAACAGAAGCTCTCTAAAACTGAAAAAAAACTGTTTGAAAAGAGCGGTCGAGAAACAAACAGAAGGGACTTTTTTTATTCGTCCGTCTTTCCATAAAATATTTGCACAATAACACAACAAGGGCGGCTTCTCCTTCCCGACAAAGAATAAAATGCCGAACAGAATCGTCCAAAATAGATTCCGCTACCACTATCGAACTATCAACAAGACGGAATGAACCAGCAAAGTTCTTGCGAGGTAATTGTTTCGCGTGACTGTCGGACTACAGAACATTCCTTTATCCAAAGGTTTGGAGGTAAGAAACAATAAAACAGAATCACAATGATATTAATGTACTATCGGGGTAAACGACTCTAATGTCGTCTTCTCCGATCCCTTTCCCGATTTTCTCTTCGTCGGTCTTCCCTGCAAATCACCAAGCATGAGCAAACTGGATGAAGTTCAAGGAACACAAATAAACAAGAAGTATTCCTACCTCGAGCGTTCTCGCCGTCTTCGTTCGTCTCGTTCCTCTGAGCTCCGCGAACGTTTTCTTCTATCGGGACTTCTTCGATACACAGGACTCCGTGTGCGACTTTGTCGTCGTGGAAGAGTACGATCCCGCGACCGTTTAACAGGTTGAGGTTCGCGGGAGCGAGAACGCTCGCGGACAGGCTTGCGAGGTTCGTCAGGACTGTCAGTCCGAATACTGTCGGGTGTGGCGTCAGCAGCTGCAGCCTTGATGTCAGCCAGCGGACCCTTCTGGCGCTGGTTATCTATAGAGGTACGCAGAGCAGTGATGGCATCTTCCACTTCCTTCACCGGCGGCTGTAACGCACGAATAAAACGTTCAGTAACCAAGTGGGAGCTCGGCAGACAGTCGACCACGTCGTTTCCAAGCGACGCATGATACGAGCCAAAATCACTGACAACGTGCGTCACTTGAAAAAATTTTTTCGATTTTGTTTCCGAGCTCCCAAAATCAGAAAAGATTCCGTTTCGTCCAACAGAACAAAAATAAAAGTTGTGCGGAGGAGAATAGAAAGCTTGAGCGTACCATTTTGATGGAGTACAGGAGGAGAATACTGGTGGCAATGTTCCGCACGTCCTCTTCCGATACTTCGAAGAGAACCTGGTACCATGCTTGACGCGTCGGAACTGGCCTCTGTAAGATGAGAAGTAGCCCGATTAAAATTCAGAATCAAAACGGGATCTACGCGAACAAACTCGTCAAGATCAGTTTCCAAGTGGCGCACATTACCAGCTAACAATGCTGAAACGTGCGCCAACTGGGAATCGAATTTTATCTCGTGAAGAACATGTTACCTTCTCCGTTCTTGTGGCTAGATAAATACAGCCACAAGCCACGGCTTCGGGTGAGTATCGAACAAAGAGATCGGTACGGAGGCTGTCATTCATGTAATTCCTGAAGGAGAAGAAAAGCAAGGGTTAATATGTTCAGACGAGTGACTTACGGTTGCCTCCTCCACATTGGCGTCTTCATGTTGGCGAACCCACAAGGTGGAACGAGTCACGTCTTCCAGCGCTTTGACAAGGAAACAGGCGAATAGTTCTGCTCGACAAAAAGACACGGTTCGTCGTCAGCAAAGATGGAAAACTTGCACAAACCTTTCACCGGAAGCCCAGATGTCTCTATGGACTGGTGCATTCTGTCTCTTCCGCCTTCTGAATTCGCCAACAATCTGACAGAAAACAACGGTTATTGGGTGCCACCAGAAAAACCTAGCATATCATGCGAAGTTGAATATTACCAGTTTTCGCCAACACTTATTAGTTGAATATTAACAGAAAAATGATCTCAAACATTATCGCAGAGGAAGAAACATGAGTAGAAGCAATACCAAGTATTTTGAGGATCAGCGCTCAATTTTCTCGACAGTTTTTCGGACAGGTTTAGCTAGCTACTATTTTTGAAATCCAGCTAATATTTTACAAAAAGTTACTGTACAAAAGGTGGACCTGGGAGGTCGGAAAACGGAACGGACAAAGCATCGTTGTCTCAAGTGGTGCACGTTGTGCTATCAGCTGAAAACGTGCGCCAATTTCGACAGCGGTCTCGGACGTTTCGTCTGACGATCTCCCACTTCGATCCCAGTTCTGGAAAAAACCGTGATAGAAATTCGAACTGATCAATCAAGGCGCAGCCCCCAGCATATCAAAGTCCCTATGTGAACGATATCGAAACAAACACGCACAACAGATGTGAGAAACTTAATAAGTTACTAAAGTGAAAAGAGGACCTTACCAAGCAGCCTGCATGAAGCGCCGGTCCACGTCGTCGTCCATGTCAAAATCCAGCATTCTCAGGTACATGTAAATGAGCTGCAAACACCCAAAAAACACCCGCCTCTCCATTAGAAACGTTTCAGTACGGTTTCCAGTTTTGATCGCAATAGCGAGCTTACCTTATGAGGATGCTTGACGTGGACACAGAAGCCCAGTTCTTTCAGCAGTCTTCGTTCACACTTGATCACCTGGTTCTTGACATTCACATAACCATAATCAAGGATCACCGGTTTCACTGGCCTGCAAAATCAGATTACAGATTAGGAATGAGAAAATGTGAAACAAAAGAAAGAGTTCTTACTCATCACAGATGACTTGTCGAACGTAGGTGAACACGTTGATGATGTCCCTCAGTCGCTTCGGACTTTCTTCCACTTTAGACGACAGATAAACACAAGCCATTCCCATCGTCTGCAAAACATGGACGATTATGGCACAGATTCAGAAGGAACAAAACTGAAAAACAAGATGGAAACGTTTTCTATAAGGCCGCAGCGACGTCACCAGCTGGCGAACGCCAGCTTTGCTTGATTGACGAACCATCGTTTGCGCTATGAAGATATTTCATGAAGGCTCCAGTGTGACGACATGGCATAACACCAATCGTCAGTGACACACATAACGGAGCACTGCACGGCTTGCCACAGCATGTGCAGTCTTGAACATAGATCGGCCCTGTATAAATTGTTCAGACCA
>BDGG01000009.1:34418-57181 GCA_001949185.1 Ramazzottius varieornatus
TGCATAACGGAAAATGCAAAGGCCAACTTGACGTTTCCACCTCCTACGGCCAGGGGCTGGTCTGAATTTATACAGGGCCGATCTATGGTATTGAAAATCAAGCCAGCTAGTTCCGCTCTTTATCTTCCTGGAAGGAAATAGCCAACAACTTACGAGGTAATCATTCCGAACGAAGGACTTGATGTAGTAAAATCGTTGGTACAGTACTTGCGCCGTAGCCATGGCCGTCTAAAAAGGTACAGAGGAATCAGAGGTGCTCCTACAGAGAAAAGCGTTAGCATAACGGTAACCAGCAAGCTTTGCGTAACTACCTGAGGCAGTTTCAGGATGTAGCCCCCGTGCTGGATAAAGTCGCAGCCGAGACGACGAAGGTACCATTCTGTCCTTACAGACAACCCTTCTTGCATGGAAGGAGTCGGAGCCAACCGATAGCGAGGAAGGATCAGGTTTTCGAGGGAGATGACAACGTGCCCGAATGTCCGTTGTAAGGTGGTCGTTGATTGACTGGTGGGTGTTGATTGGGCATGGGACATCAGCGTGGTGGCGGTGGTTGATTGGAGAATGGTTGACTGACCACCTGACGCTGTGCGAGCTATGCTTGATTTGGCACCAGTTTGATCCGCCATTGAAGATCGACGACTCGGCTGATCCGGAGACAACGATGCTTCTCGACGTCGTTTGCCATTTTCCTGGAGCGTAATGGCTTCAGCGGAAAGCGAAGAAGTCTTGGTCGACTTCTTGACCACCAGATCGGAGAGTTTGACGGAACGGGAAGATTTCTTCTTGAGGCTGTCGGAATCCATGACCGTCTTGAATGGACGACTGATTCGCGTTGGCGTTACAACTCCAACCATGCCGTTCGCCCAACCTCTTCAGATACCAAGGTAAGTAAGTGATGATCCTTCGTTCCAGATAGTCACAAACCGCAAGAGTCGAGAAAGGTCCTAGAGAGATAAGACAGGTGAAATCAACAATGAAATATGATTGATTCAAATTTGAAAATCGAAATAACGAAATTCTACCGCACACTGGCGCCTGATGTCATGTCACCCCGCCCTGGGAGGGGGGGCGGGTGCAAGTCCTATTGTTTGAGACCCGCTGGCCCTGCGTCGATTTAATATGGCGTATGATGTGGCCCTACGATCACCGGCTAGTCCTTTGTGGACTTCCGCCTGTTTTCTCTGATCTGATCTGGAACACACGACCTCTTCCTCCGGTTCGATCAAATCTGAATGTGCAGGTACTCGTATTGAACACCGAATCAAATGTTATGGTATCCAGAAACAATTTTGGGATGATCGTCATCTGAAGTGGCGCACGTTTCCAGCCAACCTCAAAGAAAACTGGGCTACTTGAGATAACGATTGTCTTCAGACTGTTTGCCGGCCCCATCTGACCAAAAAGATTTTTGCGGAGGACCTTTGTTCTGGCTGGATAACGCTACCCAAACTCAATATCCGGCTGGTACTTTTTCTTTCGGTCCCGGTTGTAGCCGGAAAGGTCCTGGACACATGTACGTCTCCGTAACGAAGTACGCTGACTGGAGACGGCAGAACTCGGCGGGGGAGATGTCGAGTGCTCCAGCTGTTAACTGTTGTGTCGAACTCTTTGGAACTTGTTGGCCAAGTCATATTTTCATCTCGATAGAGTATCGTGTGCGAATTATTTTAATTAGCGAATTCTTTACGATCGCGCTGAACTACAGCGTGTACAGTTGCGCATGCATCTGCAGAAGGTAGTCATCAACAAAACCGTTAAAAAACCATTAGACTATTCTGGCAGATGTTGTAGCAATATTCCGAATGGATACATTGGAGTTAAAAATAACCCAGACTTGATACAGACTTTCACCACGGAGATCATCTCGTCGATCCTGAACAAACCCTGTCGTCTTCTGATCTCGTGCAACACTCACACAAAGATCGGGGCAGCTGCGTGTTACGCTTTGTCTCCTTCCGGCTACAAAGATGAACCTGACCTTGCAGTCTTTCCTTCATCGTCATTTTCCTCGTCTTTCCAAACCTCCTTCCAAAGACATGGTTTATCGACCTATCGTTCTGCAATGCGGAGCGAAGGGTAAAACTGCGAGATGCACGACGTTAAAGACTTGGCTGGTCTGTTGGCCCGACCACTGCGACCCGAGCTACATGGTGATTTTTTGGACAGTCTTTAGCTTCGGCTTCTTTCTGGCCGATATGGCATCGGATATTTCTGTTGCCTTCGAGTACCTTGAGTCGAAAGACTATATCTGGTCGGGATTACTCTTTGGCTTTACCATTCTTCCTTGTATCATTGCCCAAGGATATTTTGTTGCGGTGAAAAAGGCACCGTGGTATGAAGCTTATCCGTTCGGCGTCATTTTCTGGTAAGAGAAAATTCACACTTGAAATGATACTGCAAAACATGAAGCTTCTAAATTATTCTGCCAGTATTTTGAAAAATCCACGCTTCGAAAGGTGACACTAATACTGTCAAAAAGTCGAATAAAATTTAGCATCTCGGTGTATTTCGTTCCAGGTCCTGGAGAACAGTTCAGACTTTTCTTGCCTTGCCTCCCAACGAGGCCATTAAATCTGCCCCCGACGCCGCGAACTTCCTCCACAAGCTCCGTGAATTCCAAGCCTGCAATCGTCAGCGTACCAACGTCAGTGACCTTGACGTCTACTTCGGTTCAATGCCCCAACTAATCCTCCAAAGCTACATTGCCGCCGACGTGGCTGTCACCACCGGCGCGTACAAGATCACCTGGAACAGCTGGCTCTCACTGGCCCTGTCTTCCCTCAACATGCTACGCTACGAGCCCAGTGCCCGCGAAAGCGAGAAGGGGATCATCGTTGATGTAGAGACCGTCCTTGAACCCGCCATGTACGACTACATCGCGGAGAACCTGTTCGACCTGATGAGTGTGGTACCACGCGCGGTGACCATCGGATGCTTCCTGTCCATTCAGCCTTCCTACGTCGCTCTTTTGTCTTTCTTCCCACCACACATCCTGGTGGGGTTTCTGTGGTTCTGGCTGTCGTCCCCGAAGAAGATACCAGGTTACAGGTCGCATGATAGAGACTTTCGTGGGCAGAGAAGAGACCGACACGATTACCTCGCTCACTTCCAAGCAGCTTTGGCCACCTTGCTCTTCCCGCCGACCAACAAAGCCTGGCCAGAGAACTTCCTTCTCTGGAGAGATCGTTTCAGGGCAGTCGCGACGAAGCAGTTCGTCGTGGTAACAGTTTTTCAGTTCTTGGAGACGGAAGCGCTGCTGTGGATATGGGTGTTCCTGGCCGATGCAAACGTACCGGTACTTCCAACGCTGTTGGCTGTAACCGGCTGGACCGTCCTTCGAATCCTCTGTCATGTTGGGTATTACGTATTTCTGCTCTTTCCGTTGTATACCTGCGAGTGGGAGCAATGCACGAGAAGAAGAGGTAAACGAGACTCAGAAAAATTCAGAAAATTATTACTGTCCGCCGTGACGTCATCGCGGCCATTAAAAACAAAACAAGCGGTCCAGGGTCACCTCGAAGCTCGGCAAACAGGCTTCACGAATCATTTTCCGGAGTGGCGCACGATTTTGATGCTGTTGGCTGGAAGCCTGCGCCACTTGAGTAGACGATCTTGCCGAGTTTGTTTTGTCTCCCAAGTAGTGGGCGTTTAATGATTTGCTGATGTGTTCGCGTGCGCCTCTTGGAAAAAAGATGTTGTTTTGTTTGCCAGACCCCACTTATTGACAGATTTACCTAAATTATTGCCGGTTTCAGGTCTGATTGCCAAGATGGAGATAACCCGAATGGCAGAAGAACTTGGTGGCTATTTCTGCCCCAAGCTGAAGCCACGCTTGGTGAAAACCCGCGATCTATGCTCGTCCAAGTCGGACATTTCCTCGTTGCGTCAAGAGTGCCAATGGCTGGTTGACCATCTGCTGTCCGAGTCCGTAGGCCATACGAAGCGTAGTCGAACACAAAAACATCGCTTGAAAGCCATGAGTGCCTCAGAGAAGGATCTCTTGCGGTCTGTTCGTCGAGAAGCAGCGAACTGTCTGCGCTCGTTGGACAATCGCCGGCCTTTGTCCACTTCAGACATGCATGCTTGGCAGCGCTTGATCGATGATTGCCAAGGTGAACCTTGTGCTCAGTTTTCAATTAATGGACAGCCAATATTTCATGCGTCACAGGAATGTCGACAAGCGAAACGTAAAAGATCTTCGTCTCAAGTGGCTCACTTTTCGTTGCTCTTGGCTGGAAAACTGCGCCCTTAACATAATCATCTTGTACGTTTCGCTGGTCGTTCTCCCAGTAGATGTTTGCATAGAAAAACTGAGTTCAAAACGACTCAACCGAGCACGATTCTACTGCAGATTCTATTTTTTTTGTAAGGACTGTTTTCTCTTAGAGTTGTCCAACGGATGGCTGGACATTCTCTTCCGCTGTCTGACACATCATCGTCTTCCCTCGTCTTTCCTTCACGCCGACCGGGATCTCTCCCTGTCCCAATATCCCGAAATGTTCCAGCAGATGGTTGTCAAGAACAGTTTCCACCTGAAGAACTCTTCGGTTGTTAAACGTCCAGAAAAGAGCAAGAAGACTGTTCAGGACTCCGTTACAAACCAGGAAGCTCCACAAGGAAGACCGTCGTCCACGATATTGATCTTAGAGAACCCAGTGGAAGCTGCAGATGACCCGTTGTCTTTCGGACATGATTTAGATTTCGAATATGTTTAACCGAGGAAGCGCTATACATAAAAGATAAAAAGAAAGAGATTCAAAGATAGTTGGGGAAGGGTGAAAAACACGTAACAAAGTGATCGAATATTAACCACACGGCGTTAGAAACGTACAAAGGAACAACACAGAAAAGAAACTGGTGGTGGCAAATTTAATCTCAAAGGAACTTCTGGGGCAATGTAAGGGAAAAAAATACTTTGAAAACCGGTATTGCATACGAAAGGCACAGGAAACTATTGTCAAACTCAAAAGGAAACTTCAGAAAAATCTCAGTGTAATGATCTCCTTTCAGTGACACTTTTCGAGATTTGAGGCGGAGGTAGACTGAAACATCGTGGTGAAAGGCCATTTTCGGGTGAAGGGCCATTCGTACTCGTTGGGCACGACACGGTAGACGTCGGCCTCGAAGAAGGCGTACAGCGGAAAGTACAGATTGGTCTTCCGCGGGTGCCGACGTACAATATCGGTGTTGGCTAAGGTGTGATAATACAAAAAGAGGCGGGACGAAATGTAGAAGGCGATGAACACGTCGATTGAGTAATGCTAGATACAAAGGCAACCAGAATGATTTCTGTACAATAAGTGGGAGGTCGGCAAACGAAACGTGAAGTATCGTTATGTTGAGTGGCGCACGCTTAAAGCCGAAAGCAACGATAATATGCGCCACTTCGGACAGCGATCTTACACGTTTCGTTTACCGATTTCCTGATTTATCTGAAATTTTTCGGAGATTGACCAAGCTTCGATCTGAAGTTTCTATAATGCAGACTTTTTACCTCGTGAGCGGCAAGGATGAAGAACATGCCGAAGAGATTCAACGTCCAAGAAGCCAAATGGATCATCCGATGTCTCTTCGGGGTATCTGAAATAAAAATAAATATTCAGTTACGTACTTGAGAAAGTGAGATCTAACAAGAAAACGGCCAAGTTCATCTGTGCGTACATTCTGTGATGAAGAAATTCAGAGTGGTAATGATAACTGTGTGACCTGAGAACATGTAGTCACCACAAGCTCGAACACCTTGCAGCGACATTCCAAAGCCTCGAACTATGGTCAAGGCTTGTCGAAACCTCGCTGCGGGATCACCGAAAATCTAAAAACAATACAGGCCGGTAAATTATGAAAAGGATATTAAAAGGATAAGGAAACTTTGTACCTTGCCAGAGCACTTCAGGTGAACCCCGGGGACTGACATGGAAGTTATCAGCATGCAGACACTTCGTAGGAGGAAGATAGAGCCCAGAAGGACGAAGTAGCGTCGCATGAGGATAAACCTATAAAGAAGAAGTATGTGAGACCGCTGCAACTACCGGAAGGTTGAACTGACACACCTGTGCTTGTGGAGGACCAGAATGGCGAACCAGAACAGGCAGAGCAAGATGGTGGCAACTTCACACATGTCAAAGGCCCACGGTATGAGCGGGACGTTGTCCAGAATCAAGTCCGGCAATGGAGGGTACTTTTCCATGTCGGGAACCCGATCATGAACGATGACCATCACGAAAGCAGTTATGACTGTCGACGAGACGAAGTACCTACGAGAAACCCAATAGGAAAGTTAACTACCGGATCAACCCACGCAAGATAGCAGGGAACTGAAATGCGCAAGCGCGTCAATCACTAAAACACCCTGGTCAAGTGGCGGATAATGACGGTGAAAGACCACACAGCTCGCGCCACTAAAACGGGGTAGTAACTCAAGCCGATGAGTTGACGCAGAGTCGCAGACTATCGTGTTAATCAACAGCAGTAGTGCGTCAGTTAGACCAAGTCAAACTGCATGACACATCCGATGACGTCGCACGAGTGATCACTATACAGTAGGATCTACAGCACCTTCCTCAATCACTTATTTAATTTCTGATCTTATGAATGATGGTTGATAGCTCTTATCTTACGCAAAAGCGAGGATGGCTTTCCCAAAGTCAGGTTTCAATGGAGGTAGGTGTCTGTGTTGTGAATGCGAGGTGAAACCATGTGTCATGGCCGAGACGCTACTCAGCCTCCTCTTCCTTCGTTCCCTCTTCTCCCGTAGTGCCTCCTCCGTTTCAGTTTCCGAGCCCGAAGAAGAAGAGGACGACGACGACGCTTGGCTGATATTTTCAGCCGCCAACACTGCGAAGTTGGCTGTGACAGGGTCATTGACGGCCTTGCTCCCCCCGTTGGTATCTTCAGCCACGGGCAAACCAGGTTTCGAGATGTCCACCTTGGCAATGGTGGTCGACTTCAGCACGGAGATGGCACCATATAAACGCTTGATCACTCCCAATTTCCTGATGGAGAGGGGAGGCGAACGAAAATCAGTTTCCGTCATGCGGAGGAGGGAGAAGCCATCGATTTCGTGCTCCCGGAATAACTCCCGCACGTCCAACGCGACGCCATTCAGTTCCAGCCATCTTGAGACGTCTTCTATCGTCCATGAAGCTACCGTTACATCCCGTAGATTCGCTGGAACCCGATCCATGATGGTCACCTACAAGACAAGTTACACATATTATAACTCACAGAAACTTTCCTTGAGCAGTAGAAACTAGAATTAACTGGAATACAAATTGAGGTTGGTTGAATGTTTTGGCCCAATCAACCATCTGTAGGACTTTCAATCAATCGTAGCAGGATGCGTGACCCAGTTACTGTACGTCACGAGTACCTCATCACGCGATGTGACTGCTCACCTGCTTATATGCGCTACGAACAAATGACTGCTGCTGCCGCCCATTTCGCTACACAGCAAAGAGCCAGCAGAGCTGGACACGGGGGAGCTGCAGATGCCTGATGCTACTGTCTGATACTAATTTTCTTTCCTCAACCTGTTGCTTCAACCGAGACCTCTCCTTGATCCTCTGCTGCCCACTCTTATTGCCGGAAGATGGAAGAAGGGATTGAGAAAAGATTTCTTCGGAACATAGAGCGATCAAGAAGCTGGCTGGATCCGGACAGAGCCTAACAAAGCGAGTCAGCGAAATTTTTGATTAGTTTGAACCGATTCACTTCTTCCATTCGGGCAGAGAGATTCCGGCGAATGTCACTGAGAACGTGCTCACTAGGGAGCTCGGTAGAAGAAGACAACCATGTATCTAAAGTGGTGCACGGTGTCAATCAGTACCACTGCAAAAGTGTGCCACTTGAGCAAGCAATCTGGTCAAGTAGGTTCGCCGAGCTTCTTTATATGTATATGTATCGACTGAGCGAACAAGGACCGAATTCTGGAAGTTGATTTCAGGCGTGTCGGCGATCTTCTGGGGGCTAGCTACCGGAAACTCTTGAGAACAGTCATTTACCTGTTCTTGCTACTGTCTTTCGGTTTGCTGAACAGGCCAATCTTATCCGCGCTGGTGCCGATTACGGGAGCCGCATTTAAAAGGTGTGTGTTGCCAGAAAGATCAGTAACCAGCAGGGAGGTTTTTGCTTTGGGGTCTGGCACACGGAAGACGTACACGATGTCCGTCACGTTTCTTACAGGATACGTTGCGATGTGCAGCACGTGAAAAGCTTGGTACGTTGCTCAAGACATCGTGAAGGTGGTGTCGCGGGAAGCTCGCCACATGCCGGCACCTCGCAATCCGGATTTCTATAACTACCGCTCCAACCCGGAAGTCATCAAGTATCAAGGCTTTGACGTAATGACACGCCAAGTCGCAGGTGATTTCGCAGCTTGGCAGCAGGATAAGTTGCCCGGCAAGCCTGATGATAGGGTACAATACGCCATCGTTCTGCACTCAACAAAAAGAGTAGTGGGGAATTGCACCATCAATTTATAGGAAGACGAAAATCGGACTGCGAAAACTTCTCACTTTCACCAGCGCAGGTGAGATAGGCCAAGGAGGTCCTGCTGGTAACTATGCACTTTCTTTTCGACGTCAAAGGCGTCCACAGAACTTAGAAAACCGTGAATGCGGAAAACGCAGCCTGTATTGCGTTGCTAGAATCTGCTGGCTTCCGACGGGAAGGCCATTTTGCTCATAGATCGGCCCAGCTGTATGAATTGTTCAGATCAGCCCCTGGCCGTAGGAAGCGACATCAAGAGCTTGCATGGTAATAACCACAATACTGCAGCGTGTTGCATCACGGAAAATTGCAAGGGCCCACTTGACCGGTCCACCTCTTAGGGCCAGGGGCTGGTCTAAACAATTGAGCAATGGGCAGAGTAGATCAGTAAGGCGCTCCCTAGTTTGAGAAGTATGGAGCGGCAACGAAATGAAGATTGCTTTTAATCGACCAATCAAAATGGTTAAAGTGATAGATTCTGTGCCTTCATTGGTCGTCTACGGATATTCTTCAATTTCATGCCCCGCTCCATATGATGTCATCTTGCCGCGCCTTACTGCCCACTGCCCAATTCATACAGCTGGGCCGATCTATGATTTTGCTGACAGTATTTTCTTTAAAACCGCATGGGGTAGTCATCACGAGCACGTGCTTTTGAATAGAGAATGGAATGAGCACCGAAAACTGTTGCATCCGAAGTCGCAGACATTGTATTAATATGGGAGACCGGCAAACGAACGTACAAGATCGTTATTATTAGCGCACGCGCTCAGCGTATAACAATGAAAACATGCGCCACCTGAACCTTCCATCTTGCACATTTCGTTTGCCTACCGCCCATATCTCGCTTTTGATAGTGTGATCAATGCTTGCTATTAATAGTAAACTGTGCGCAGATCACCAGCACTAAATAGCCTATCTCGGTTCCAAAGTCTTGTTTGGTACATATCCAGATATCGACTTGGCTAACTGTGCTAAAATTGCGTATTCATATTCCGTAAAACATTCAGGACTAAGGTACACTCCACAATACGAATCAACCGGTTTCTCTTTCTGCCCTCCGTCGTCATAAGCATACCGTCCCCAGCACGACGGTTTATCTAGTCGTTTTGCCGCCTCCCCATCATACACCTTCGTATTCAGTTCCTCGAAAATCTTCTGCGCCACCTGGGCCTCATCACTGAACCCAGTCACTTCCACAAAACCGTACTTGCCGAATATGTGCTCGATCTGAGTGATTTGCGCGTCCAGGTCATCGTTGATCGGCACCCGACTCTCCTCCAGAATCATCTGTAGGTAAGCATAGGCCGGAGTTCCGGGCAATCGAGGTATCCGCGGTGTGAAGACATATCTGTCCAGCAGATCAAGCATCAGCCTCAACTGTTGCGCAGACACTGTCCGTAAATACACTTCCTGTTCGTGGTTGTAAGATTGAACAATATGGTTAATCACAGCCCGCATCGGTTGAGAGAACCGAAAGTATTCCTGGTTGAACTGATGAACGTCAACTTTCAACTCAGCGGCACAGTTCGATACTTTCACTTGCAGATCCGTGATATCGTTCCAGAGTAACAATAAGGTTGCCCAAGGTGGTGGCGCACAATGAATACTGTCAGCGGGTTGGTTTAATTCGTCGGTATGAAGTATCGGACCGTCCAAGCAGTGTCGTAAACTTTTCGGTTCTTCGGCAATGCTTCTTCCTTTTTGGCACTTCATATGGATGAACGATTTCGGCACGCAGTCGAAACCAGCAAAGGTGGATATCAGAGCACAGTAGAGGTCGCGTTGCATGCAAGCAAGAGTATCGGCACGGACAAGAGAACCTGCATCCATAAGCATGTTATAAAGACATACAGTGTGAACGAACTGAATCGAACTCACACAGGGTTTTCGAATCTGAATAGAGTTGGTCATCAAGGACGACCGGGTCGAGTTCCATCTCGGCAAAATCCGGTGTGCTTTCAGGCGAGACGTGCATGTTATAGTTCAGTTTCCGGATCAACGCTTGTACAGTGTTGAATATAAACTCTGGAGTTAGAGACTGAGGCGCTGCCAGCGAACTTTCTTTGGCGATTGTTTTACCGAGTGCCCTTAACGCAGTGGGTGCGACAGTCAGCATTTTCCTCCACAGCTTGATCAACGATCCATCTTGATGACAGTACACATGCCGCTTATGGCTACTCAGGATCTGCTCGTCTTGGACACGACTGATGACTTCGTGGCTCAGTGTGGTGGGGTAATCACTGAGGAGCTTCAAGGCCCACAGTCTAGAAAGGATCTTCTGGTTGACTGTTTGGTATGAGTCCCGAATAAAAGTCAGGCATGTCTCTTCGAATTCAGGGCGTAAGCACGGAGTGATCACACAACTCTCCGGATCGTAGAATGTCCACAATGGAGCGAACATCTCTTCGCCGTCTTCGGAGTCGCAAAATGTACATAATGTGGCATCGTACACGTCTAGTAACTGCGATAGTTCACCGTAGTCCCGCTTGTACTGTGGTACGCGCTCTTGAACGCGTTTGCGTAGACCGGCGCAATGCTCTTTCACATGAATATGGATGGATGTAGCCATGTTTTCCAGCAATCCTGTATGAAGGGTTCTTTTTGGCAGATATATGTCATGCAACTTCTCACCGGCTAGCTGCGTTGTTTTTCGCTCTGATTGGAGAGGTTCACAGGTGTCCAGCCTATGCTGTTGCTGTTGCCATGCGCTGGTTCGTTCGCAGTGCTCGTGGTACCCGAGTAGTAAAGGCACGTGGAGCGCCAATCGAGATAACATACATCATGTTCTTTCAGCCAATGGTTTGAAGTTTGAACTGGCTAATTTTATTGGTCCTTGGTCAAGACCGAATCTTGCGTCGTAAGTACTGCAGCCCAGCATAGTAGTACGACGTTGTTTACAACGGAACGGGAATCAGGCGTAGATGTTTGCTTGCGGTACCGCCACGGTTTAGCGACCATGCCATACGGTGGGCTGCGCGGGCCACGTCCGACGTTTGCCCGTACTTCGCTAATGTTCGCGCTATTCAACAATCGCTGCTTGCGGGAACTAAATTTCCGTTCGGTAGTCTGAGTGCCTTTGCGGCGGACTCCTGTGTGTATGAAAAATTCAGAATTTGGATTCTGGTCCGGGCTACCTTATCTAACTTAGGTCTGTTGTTAAAGCATAGCAAAACGGTGAAAGCACGAAATAAGCGATCAGAATTTGAAACCTCAATATTTAAAACTACCAACAGTAAAATATTTTAGCATTTGATATTAAAGCAAATATTTCGGTGTTTGATGTGGCAACCGTTGGGGTTAAACAACAATCAAGCACGCGTGTATGCAGCCAGGCGACTTTCAGACCCATCTCGAAAGAAATTTGGCGTGCGCTGAGGGCGCTACATGATTCTGCTGGAGCTGGAAGCTTTCGGTGTTGTTTTACGCATCCAGACCTAGTTATTTACTCTCGTCCTTCTGGTACGATAGCTCGCGCAAAATCAAAATGAAGTACACGCACGGCGGGTAATTATGGGACACTAAAAATTATGGTACAGGCCTTTTCGCTACGGCGGCACGGGCAGGTAATTGTTACTACAAGTAAAAACCAGCACTAAGGCTGCGTTGCTGTACGTACGTGCTGATTAGCAGAATGCGCGTCCTTCGAGGCTTTTTCGGTGTACTGTCGAAGTTCATTGGTCTTGAAGGGCTGGGACATTATGAAAAAACGGTTAAAGAAACGATATGCATTCGAGAGCGTCTTTGGATGAAAATGAATGAACAATCCTCAGCCTCGAAGCGCAGAAGTCAAACAGCTGATCGGCTGATGGGCACTGTCCATGACAATTTTCTACAGTTAAATTTCACTGCGTTACGTCATACCATCGATTTTCGTTTCTGGCTCGCATTCAGGATGTAAATTTGCTGTCCTTTCCGCCTGTACCATAATTTTTAGTGTCCCATAATTACCCGCCGTGCATGTCGTGTTGCCAGAGTTCTATGAGGTGGCGCGTGTTACATCATTGGTGTGTCAGCAATCACCAACCTCAAGATAATTTCCGGTCCATGGTGACAAGCAGCACATCCGAAACGGTGTACTCCGGCTAGTCTGAGCTAGATGGATTCGGCATCCATCCTACGGAAGCGATCGCTTTTCCTGCTTTTCTGGCATTGATCTGTTCCATACAACAAGTGCTGACCACCCTCGACAGACTTGATCTGGATAGTGAAGCCCTCTCTTCACTCAGCCCTGTCTTCACTTAGCATCACCCAACTTCACTCCGCATCCAAACAGAGGCTCCTTGGTTACCACTGCGGAGCCACCTCTTCCGAAATTACGCCCTGCTACGCCCGCTGAAAGCCTGGAACAACCTTCTGCTGAATAAAGTTCCCGATAACCTAGTAAGTACCGTTTCAGTTTCATTGCTACTGTGGATATGAAGAGAAAATCTTCATGATTATGTTCTTATATATAAATTACTGTACTCCCGCGATACACACGCCATACTCGTACGTACGTCAGGAATGTGCACCTCCCGGGGGCAGAAAATTTGAACTTTATTGAATCAATAATCAGTCGAAAAGCTGTACTCTAAAGAGGAATCTTCCGCCACTTCGTCACTTTTTTACTTGCAGTACTACTTTTCCTAATACAGAGGGAAGTATGGCGTGTGTATCGCGGGAGTACAGTATGTGATGTTTTCTTGTTTCGCTTATCGGTTTGCTTTGCAGTTTCTGAGAACAAATCCTGCTCTTTTCGATAAAAGGTACTTATTAGAATAAATTTCTGTGCAGGTTTTACTTGTTCGTTGGGTGCACCCGTGTGAACAGAAGGCCCCAAGAGACGCATTGATCAGAAGATGATAATCTAATCATCCTTATATGGGTATCGCAGGAGCTTGAGAGACCCCTGTCGTTCCTGCGATGTCTGCCATGACGTCTTCGTACGACGGCGGCGCACCCATAACTTTTCTCGTGTTTGCCGGTATGGTGTACAGCTCGTAGGGGTCTCTTGGGTCTGGATCTCTTGTGCTGCTCCGTTCTAGTGGGGCAGACGGCGTCAGATTGTGCTGCCGTTTGAGCGACCTGACGCAGCAAAGAAGGAAGGATCCCAGTATAATAAGCACAACACATAAGGACAAGACAAAATCCCAAGTAAATGTGCTGGTGGATCGGCTTGGATCATAATTTCGACATAATCTGTTCAAATAATCTGAGCGTAGCAGATCGGTCACTGGGTTTGTCGCATCCACCGTAGCCACATATCGCTTTGGGCAGTTGACCCGAGACTGATCATACTCGCAAGCGTACTTCTTGAGAATGTATCCGTGGAGTGCCGAGCAATAGTAAGTGTTGGTCGAACCTACGAAAATTGAAAGAACGTCGCTGCACGAAGAGGTAGTGCAGAGTGCTCCGCACATCTCCAAGAACCACCATTGTCTTCGCACACCACCTTTCCCCACCGTAGTCTCGTGATACCACCTTTTGTCCGGAGGCACCAGCTTTTGTTCACCACAATTAATCAGTTGTAATTTGATTTACTCTGTCCACCACCTTTGTTTTCAAGGACCAACAAGGGCTTTTAGGTGAAAAACCAAAGATCGGCTCCTTCAGACATTGACCACGTGCATCTCAAATTTGAACTTCTCCTAAAGCTGAACTGTCCCATCAAGATACATTTGTGATCAAGATATATGTGTGACGCCCTCATCAACGGCTCAAAACCGAAAACGGCGTATGTCTCAAGTGAACTGCCGCGCCGTCGAGGAAGAGAAAGAACAGCGGTGGTATCGAAAAGCAAAGTTAGCGTGACCAGGGACTTGAGGGAGGTCTGGCAGGTGCAGTGGACAGACAAAAAATAACGATTCAGGAGACCCCGCCATCGATAAACACTTCTTGCCACCTGTACTACCGATTTTGTAGTCATCTAACTTCTTGCCCTTGAAATCTGGTGAAAGTGGTCCTCGAGATCTCTGTTGGTGCTCCCAAATTGATGGACAGAGAAAACTGTGGTGCGTAGTGATTAGGAATTGAAAGGTGGTATCAGGGGACTACGGTGGTGGACGGTGGTTTTAGGAGCCTATGGTGGTGTTAGGTGATGTGCACAGCCTTCTCCAGAAGTATTAGTGTCATCGATTGCTCAGCATTCTGTTGCATATTTCTTACTGATCGTGTTCAAAACAATGAAATCCAGATCGAAGTCGCCATCCTCCAATGCCAGATGGTTGTCTGTGTTCTCGAGGAACTCAAGCGTGATTGTCGGATTGAACTGATATTCAGAAAGCAGCTGTGCCACCGATGGTGACCGAAGAGGGCCAACTTCCGATGGAGCGATCCCACCTGTGAGATTCTTCTTTAAGACGGAAGTGGCTTGTTCATAGATGAGCACCGAGTGATATTGAGTCATTTGAAATTTCCTATGGAAAGATGACGACATTTCGATGGAAAGAAAACATCGGTTCGGACGGTTCCTACAGTAAGTGGAGTTTACCTGATGTGGAAGTACAAGGCGAATCTCTCAGTAGGATGACGCAGAGGGACAAGATCACCGGGCACAGGGTTGACAGCGATGCGGACTGTACACCGACCGACGCCCGGAGGATTTCGAAACGTCAAGCTGCCGGCGGCCGAGCAAGAGATCCACAGTGTCTGATTGCAATAATCCTCCCAATAATCTGTAAAACAATGACCTGGCATCATATGTTCCACCAAGACCTTCTACACTATATTACCGCTTCGTTTACCTACATTGTGGATATACTTCGTGCAAAGCAGATAGCTGCCGAAGACTAATAAAAAGAAGAAAGACGCCAAATTTCATGATATCCATCATGGTACATCACTTCCCACTCAGACTCCAGTCTAAATTCGTCCCGTAAAGACTGGTCCATAGTTCTACCCATGTTAGACCTGCGAAATTTATGATTGCATTCTTATCTTCCGTGTAGATTTGGGTATCGAGGAGATAACAACGAGCCTTCTGGTCCTTATGGTGTAAACTATCATATCTTCAATGTGAGCTTTCTGCTTCTGAGGAAGGTACGATACGGAGGAGACTCACGTGAACGAGCCAGAGACCTTGTGCCATTCTCACGAACAAACGAAACTTCGCGGGGTCTGTTCAGATTTTATGAGTTGCTTCGGGTCTTTGGAATTCCCATTCAATTTTTCTCTCGGAGCGGCCCAAATGAGCCAAAGCTGCGCATTTCTGCATATAAGGTCTCGCGTTGAATATCGGTAGTGCGATCGGTTGACGTCGTGTGGTTGTGTACTTCCAGCAGGCTGCAAAACATCATTTAGTATGACTCATTATTCTCCATTGAGTATTCGGCTACAAAACCATGTCTTTGTGCATCAGTCATTGTTTTACTGACAAAAGTGACAAATTGTCGGCCTCATTTAACCACGCCACGTTGGCTACGAAATCAAAGAAATAACCTCATTCATATGCATCGGGCAAAGAACTCTTACTCCACTCTGCATTGATAGCTCTGAATATCAAAATAGTCCTACGAGAAAACGGTTGAGTACCACACATACGAAATCAGAAACTCCTGAGGAAGCAAAAAGGAAACAAAAAATGCGACATTTTCAAGAACTCCGGTCACACTTCCGTGTGTATCTTTGGCGAAGATTGTCCAGGCTTTGATTCCGTCTCAACAGACTTCATTTCCACATCACCGTCGGCTGAGCTAACTTTCTCGTCGTTCTTCGCCTGGCCGTCGATGGGCTTCACTGGGATCACTATCCGATGGTGTCCAGTTCCCGAGGTAGACTGCGCTGTGCCGCTGGTGAATACGGCGGGGATATTTTTTTTCTTCTCCGACTTCTTCTCCGACTTCTTCTCCTCCTTCTTTTCTTCCTTCGTTGCATTATTTTCGGTCTTCCTCGGCGATGCATCTCTCTGTTTTGAGTCGTCAGACTTTGCCGAAACGCTATCCGAAGCCGAACCTTTCGTTTCGAGGAGGCTGACTAGTTCGTGCACCCTCTTCACCGACCGCTTCCTTGCGTTTCTCACTTCTTCAACCCCATCAGTCGGTATCAGATCGAGCTTCAGTATGGCCTGCGTTAATAGCTCATCCAGTAACTTGTACTCGTAGTCGCCTTTGGAGCCTTGGAAATCGTTGATTCTCTTCTCCAGCTCTTTAACGTGCTCGTTGATTTCTTCAATCTTTTCTAAAGGCGTCCTGGGCTTTGGTGGTGGAGCCGATGTGGCTTCTGAACGTGGGACTGGTGCTGAAGCGGAGCGCGGTGCGTCAGGTTCGCCTTTGACAACGATGGGTACTCGGTGCTGCTTGCCTTCACCGTCGGCTGAACTGGCGCCTTTACCTGGAGACGACTGTTTCGTAGGTTCAGGACCAGTTGGCGCGGAAGCTGGTCGAGTAAAACCCATAGGAATAGGCTCTGAAGGATCACGCTTGGGGATGTAACCCATCGGTATTGGTTCGGTAGACTTCTGTGCTGCTTGAGGTTTAGGCTGAGTTTGAGGCTGGCCTGCAAAGTAAAAATCGGCCTTAGGAAACGCACAATGAATTCAATATTACATCGGATTTCGGAGTTCGACTGGGAGGCCGGCGCAGGCGTCCACACAATGCCAACGACAAAGTGCGCCACTTGAGTCCAAGAGGCTGCACGTCTGGGTGGCGGGCGTCCCAATTGGGCTCCGCGCTTGAAAATTTGACAGTCAGTGCAAGCACGAAGAGAGAGTCTGGACCAAGGGAAAACGAAGGCAACGTAAAGTTTAACCGTCGAAAATTGTCGAGAGTTGCCTGAAACTAACTGTACTTTCCGACAATCTTCTACGGCTGAGTCTTACGGTGCCCCCTTTTTCACTTGGTCCAGACATTCTCTTCCTGCGTGTGCTGTATGAAATAGACTGCAGGCTGACCCCTGCTCAGGCTGTGGTGAACTTACTGTTGTTGCTCTTTTGGTGTTCGACTTTGATAGGGATAGGTATATCTTTCGATCGTGAAGGAAATTCCCGGCCAACTGACCCTCCACGAAGGTCACGGTTAAATGAGTGGAAGTTTCTGGGGAGTGTTGACGAGAAGGTGGAAGACGTCTCCGTTGGGCTTCCAGAAGAAGTAGTGTTAGCGTCGATACCGCTGTCTGAACTGTTGGAGGGGATGACGCGGCTACTGGGTCTCGGTTTGGGTGGAACAGGCGGCGGTGCAGCTGGCTGTGGTGAGTGAGGTCGCGCAAAGTCAGGTTGTGATGAAGGGCGAAAGTTCGAACCGGACGGTGGAGGAACTGAACGCGGGATGGCGCCCTTGCTCTGCCGCATTAAATTCTCGTCATAGTCGGGGATGGGCGAAGCCGGTTTCTCGCTTGTGGGAGATTGCTGAATGTTGATGGGAATGTTCCGTACGTAGGAACTACGCTCGTCTTCTTTGGGTATCTTGAAGCGGCGTTCGTGAAAAGCGTCCTCCATGTCCCGGTTTTCGAACTACAGTGGAAGAAATCGAAAATTACTACATGTAATGGTTTTTGGAGTATTGTATGCACAGTGTGTACTTCATCAAGGTTTCGAATTATATTACTGTAAATTTCACATTTTAACTGTGGGTGAAATCGGGATTGTCTTCACGTAGATTCCGACTCACGTAATTTGTTATCGATTTTTTTTGCGATGCGGTTGCCGCATACTTCCCCTGGAATGTATTATCATCAGCTGTTTAATATGCAAGACTTGATGTTGAGCCGTGAGTCACGTCTGAGCAATGTTAATGGAGGCAATAATGTCGTGTAAAATTACTCAAGTGCTCTTCGAACGCTTACAAGCCGCGTCAGCATTACATTGAGCAAATCCACACCACTGAAGCCTCGTCTTTCTGCCCGATTTTTTCAGCCACATTTTCAAAAAAATATTCTGGTCGAAAAAAAAACCCGAGTCATACTGCTGACCCGAGTCAAGCCGAGTCATACTGCTGACCAGCTGTTTCACAAACTAATTTGATGGGGGCGAGAGGCTCGGGGACAGTCTGGTCTGATGTTGAGTGACGTTATACGGATGCGGTCAGTCTAGCGTAACATCACACTTCCTGGTTGCTGTCGTATTTTTTTCTTCTCCACCATTAATGCAGATGCGCTGCTTTTTCTCTCACGCTTCATCGACATCGAAGGATGCTTCTGCGCAGTACCTCGAACTGTTCGGCTCAACACTGTCAACAGTAGCCGAATAGCTATGGGCATATGTTGTTGTGTGGGACTGTATACTTTTATTGCTGCTTGCTGTGGATAACAAAGTTGCTTCCGTCTAACTTAGGCGTGTGTGACCAAATTTCACCAACCACTCTATGGCCCATGGCAATGCAAACAGCATAACAGCTTTCCGCAGCTCGTAATATGCTTTGCTTCTCGTCAACCAACACAAACTTTCGGCGTAAACAGCAGAGGCTTCAACGCGCCCGGGGTCGCCCTTTCTTTGACCTTGCCATGTATTACCATATCGATTCTGTGTACCGTATTGAGGACAGACATGACTATACTGTAGCGCAGTATTGGCTCACCCATCGATCAAATGCGGGATCTCGTTGGGCCCGAAAGTTCCGCGATTGTTCGTTAAAACGATTGCGCATCCGTTCAAATTCCCCACTTGGGTCGACCTCGAAATCCATCGATTCGGCACCACCGGCACGTGATGGGAAATGATCGTTCCCAAAAGTGTACCGTCGAGCCATTAAAGCCTTCTTTCAATGCAGGAACCAAGCAAGGGGTTCGATGGCAGATAAAGCAATACCCGCAGAAACAAAACACAAAAGATATTCCGCTGATCGACAACACAATCAAGACGTTGCTTCAGAAAAAGAAGAGAGAAACCAGAAAAAAGGAGCAGGTGAAATGAAAACGACGCAGAAAGCGGTAAGAAGGTAAAGATGTCGTTGACTCAAATGTTGACTGGTAATACTCGAAGGTACACTAAAACCATTTCCAGTGTAGGTAAATTTCGCTCAAGTTCGAAGAAGGCAATATGCCATGCAGTGAAGGTTGGTTCTGCTGAGTCAGTTCTGCACTCTACAAACTTGCTGCTCTAGAACAGACGACACAGTCGAACTTGTCACGAAGAAGTTGCAAAGTCAAATAAAGCAAGGCGATATTTGCTGGTACTCGGGTTGAGCAGTTGTACGATTGCCGACGTCAGCACGCGGTCTCTGGTAGAGAACCATCAGGAAGTACGTCGAAAGTTCGAGCGCACACTCCACCTTCTGTACACATGACTCATGTGAGCGGAGAGTCTTGTATTCCTTGAGTTATCTCTATCCAGTTTGTGCTGTGGTTTACTGCGAGAGAAAAAACAGACAGATTCGATTACAGGCCTTTCAGTGGGAAGTGGGTAATAAGGTTCTTTACATCGATTCAAGTTCGCACGACTGTCTCCAAGACTGAAGAACTTGCTACGAGTGGTCCGTGCTACCAAGCTTGGTTATCTGCCCACTACTGTACGAGGTACCGGCATGTTGACGATATGAGCGATGAGGAGCATCAGCTTTGAGTGATTTGTGGCCTTACATGGAATGACAAGGTTAACCGTTTATTAGATATATGGACTTCGGCGGCCCAGTTTCCGTATGAACTTTTTTAACTCCGAACGACCCTTCTACTGACTTGAAGTTCTTGACAATATTAAAGGCCATGCAGCGTTAGTTTCGCCACGGGCTGAACTCTTACAAAACTGTTCGCCCTACTCGGAAGATGTTCCCAAAATTCTGGGGGTGCTCACCAGCTGAGATACCACCACATGGGGATTTTTCGTCCGAACAGATGTAGGTGCATTAAAATGCCGTATGATGTCACTGTGACATTGAAATAATCTCACTCAAAATTTTGAGCCCCTTCAGATTTTTCTGACGGGGACACCTGATCACTGGTCAGACGGCCAAATGAACCTCAGCAGTGTGTTCCTCGATATCTGTTATACATGACTGCATCACCAGTTTAACTGTGCCCTTGGGTCCCAAAACTTCACGTATAGCTTGTTTTCCTCAAGAGTACGGTCGCTGTTACCAGCACTCCTCCACCCAGTCGAGGAAGCCGAACCAGCGGGTACAATGACTATAAAGTGATTGGCAAATTTGACCGTGGCAGGGTCGGAAATACAGAACGCGACTCTTCAATACAGGAAGCAGCAGGCTGGTTGCCTCTCCCGAATGCTCCGATTAAGGCAGCAGATGTCATTCTCTTACTCGTCTCCTCCACCGTTTCCTGTCCACGAAACAGTATCCACTTAGCTGGACGTAACGTGATAATCAGAAAGAGTTCCGAAAGTCACAAAGTCACGAAGCAGGGAAAAAGAGAGGAGTGGTACGATGGGAAAGCAGTGGTCAGTCCACGTTAACCAAAATTAACTCGCTCAATTTTAGTATTGCGGCAACAAGCGGAATGCTGGTCGCGAAAGTCATGAAGCGTTACAGTGAAGGGTCTTGTGTCTTACTTTGATACTTTTACTTGATGACTTAGAGTGTCTTCAACAACGATGTCAATTTATTGCGCAGAAGGAATGAAACGAGCATAGTAACGGATATGCATTAAGCACGACCACGTCCATTAGCTGCAGCGCTGCTTCCCGCTCCATCGGCTGGCTTAGAGTCTGCAGCGCTACCTGCCAGTGCACTGCCTGCGGCATTGGGCTCGGCGTTGGGGTCAGTGTCGGTATCGCTATTAGTACTACCGTTACCAGTTGATGGTGCAAGTGCCGATGGGCTCCCGGATCCGGACGGAGAGCTGCCATAGATGGTAGCGGGCACGCTACTGGGAAGCAGCTGTCCGTTGGTGCCTCTGGTGATTGAGCCGATGGTGTTGCAGTTATCCGAGATGCAGAGACAGCTTGGTCCGCCGTCTGGCAAATGGGGGAAGCAGTAGACTCCTCTATTCGTTAGCATTGGCCGATCAACATCGAGCGAGATTTTCCATGCGAAGGCACAAATGCGGGCCACACTGGTTGCTACAATAATCAAATCGAAAATGTACACCCAGCACCACTATGGGCGGCGGATGCGCTCACCGTAAAAATACCTATCGAAACTGGTAGCCACATGTTTTGATAGCTAGGTTGTTTCGATATAGGTGGTTGTTTCGATAGCTATCATAACCAGTACCTATCAGTTTGTGTTTAGATAGCTATCGAAACATGTAGCTACCAGTTTCGACAGGTACTTTTTGCGGTGACCGCATCCGCAGCCCATACACCACAAGCAACACCAGAACGCGGTTCTAAGTATCAACTTAACACCAGTCGCGCACTGAGTAATGGAGCTTCGATAGCAGCTACGACACTTACCCGAGATTTTTTCTGCTGCAAGATAGTAATGCGTGGCACATCCAGTATTATCAGGCAATACAACAGTCGACCCTGTTTACGTAATTGGCACATGAGTCGGAGAACCTGCTCAGCTTTGCTGGATCGTTTGACCAACAATCGGCCTGGTCTCTGCTGCCGTCCAGAACAGCATGACCGTCCCAAAGCGACTGCGGGGACGTGCATATGATGCACATGCTTACCACTAAAGAACGGAGCTGTTACCGGCAGGCACCGCTGAAGACGAAAATGTTGGGGCTAGGTAGTCACTAAAAAGCTCTGTTAATGTTCTCTGCCGTACTTCCGAAAGCTCCCCCTGCGGACACTTCGAAAACATTCAGACTGGCAGTCCAGCAAGCTATCCACACGACGAACTTGCAGATCGAACGACGGAATATCTTCATATCAGAACAAAGGAAAAGCTGGTGAACGTCGGGAGATGCAGGTAGTAAGACAGATAACGCTGCGAGTACCACATTGATTCCACAGGCGAAAGCTGTTTCAACTTAACACTGAACGACTTGTCCGAAGGAGTACCGACAGACATGAAAGTACGACTTAGTAATGTTTGTGGTCTGCCCAACAGTAACAAAGGAGAAAAGTCTGTCCTTGGATGTCATGGAGACACCCTACATGCGTTGTCCAGTTTACACCGGACACGGATAGTCGATCTGCTTGAACGTCATCAGTGCGAAAGCCACTTGACCACAACCGGGTATATGAATTCTCGCGGACAGCTCAACTTTCCCTAGGCATCTTACTAGTGAATTCTTCAGGATGTTAGCGTAAGCAATTTTTAACAAAGGTTTTCAATTTGCTGTACCATTGCCGAAGTATTGTTGTAAAAGTGGCAAATCAATCAATCGACAATCCGGGCGGGGTCGTAAGGCGGTACAATCAGAGGCCTTGATTAGTACTTTACTGAAATTACAGCCCAACATTCAGCTATCTCAGAATCACCACTTGGTTCGCAAACCGTTATTGAGCAAAAGATCTTCAA
>BDGG01000009.1:57231-137549 GCA_001949185.1 Ramazzottius varieornatus
CACTTTTACAACAATACTTCGGCAATGGTAGTTGCTACGGATTAGTTATTACTTGGTATGCTATACAGGGCAGACAACGGTCAAAGAAAACAAGTCCAGTGGCGAAGAAATCGTACATGTCTACTGTTCTGTCAAGGAGAAGTCTTTGAAAGCGATGAACGTGTCTTTGGATGGGGCGTACGTTGGATCATTTCCGCCAAAGAAAGTCTGCAAAACGTTAAGCTGAAGTACTTACTTTACCCGCAACTATAACCCTGAATAATGTGGATAATTTCTGGCAGTAGACATATTTTACCTGGAACATGATGCCTTCAATCTGGACCAAAGGTCGCGTCCGCCAGATCATCTTGTCAAAGTCCACAGCCGGTTTGCCGTTGATAATGAGCTTAACCACGCCATCAGGAACGGGCTTGCCACCACGAACCGAGTTTAGCTTCAGGTACAGCTTGACTGTGTTCCAGTGCTCAGCTTGGAAGGTCTGCACACCGCGGCCCATAGAGGTACCAATGGAGCCATCGCTGAAAAAGCCGGGAATGCGTTCGATGGCAAGGTCCTGGTTGCCCGGTGCGTAGACGTACGCTTCAGCCTGTCCACCGGCACGCCACATGACACGGTAGGAGAAGCCATCGGGGTCGTCGTGGTTGCCACCGGACTGTCCGAACTTGCTGTACAAACCCGGAAGTTTGCCACCTTTGACCCATTCGAAGTTCTTGGGGAAGTACACCTGTACGCCAAACAACCTCAACACACCGTACCGAGTTATCGGCAGAAAGAATCAAACGATCGTTGGAGCATATTCAGAAAGATGGAAATAACATTTGGCTTTCGGCGGCCCAGTTTGGACACAAGCTTTTTCGATCGACACCGAACGACCCTTTTCTGATCAAAGGGCATCAAGTGGCTGGAAGTCTCAAAAACTGTTCCCCCTTTTGAGAAAATATTCCGGAACATTTCAGGGTTGACTTGTAGCAGAAACATTTCTGCCTGGGGGCCCCATGCCAAAATGATTGCTTGTGCAGTTTTGCGCTCTATGACGTCATTTGGACGTCAAAACTTTTTCAGTCGACAATTTAAACCGCTTCGTAGTTTCCTGACGCAGCGATCTGACCAGTGATCCGATGGCCATAGAAACCTGAGAGTCGTGTTCGACAATGTTACACTATACTAGACATTACACTAGATCGCATTGGCCGCGTTCAAGATTGGCGTTGGGGTCTCAGAACTTCAAACCCGTTTCCTGAACAATCTGTCTGGCGATCCTTCATGTTCCAATTGGGCCACCGAAACCCATTTGCAGTCAGTTTCCTTGTTCATTTCACAAATTCGGCTCGAAAAGATCAATGTAAGCCGTTTGTTTTATTCGTACCTTGTAGCTGAAAGTAACCGAGTCTCGGTTGAAGATATTGGGTCCAGGCTTAGCATAGAAAGCTAGCCCCCCGGGTTGGCCATTCCGTCCTGGCTTGGAAGCGTACGCACCAGCTGGGAAGTGAACCTAATAAGGTCAGATGAGTTATTGTTCGTATGATGATAATTCCAAAGTCGTTGGAATCCGGGAGACGATAGGATAAGGAAAATCCTACTTGAATCGCCTTGTCCCAATTAAACAGTCCTCCAGCAGGGTCCTTGGTCACATTGATGGTATTCCACAGGTTCTTGATGACATTGAAGTTTCCGAAATCTTTCGTACTTTCCCACAAGGTGGATTTCGCGCTAACCGAGGTGGCGACTAAGGCCAGTACCAGGAAGGACCATAAGCGGTTTGCCATGGCTAGCTAAATTAGAGTACGCACTGGCCTTCTCAGTCTACTAAAGTCCTACAGATGCTTCGAGAGGACAAGTTGAAGCGTGATATATCTTGATCGGCTTACCAGCCTGTGTAGTGATTCTTTTCTTGATAGCAGCTTAATTCTCCACGGAACCGTCATTACGCCCATTGTCCTTCGGTGAAAATTCAGGGTTCAAACTTCAGCGCACATCAGATAATATTGGCGTCAAGCGCCGCTGTCGGATTACGCACAGCCTTCTCGTATGAACGCTTCCGCGCAAATGTATTTTGTTCAGTTCTTACAGGGTCCCTCCTCCACGTTAATCATGCTGGTCAAACGTACAGTATTAAACAAGGATGCTTCTGCCTGTATGTCTCGCAATATCGAGTCAGTCGATAATCATATCTGTTCCAGGATCGGAGTTGGCGCAGGCATTTGAGGTCCGGAACCAGATACTGTGTCCTTGGGGGTTACCGTATTCCTGTAATGGACTTAGTGTAAGACTACGAGGTACAGGACGTGATTCGGGCATAGCGATTTTCGCACATATAATTCGGGCAGTGCAGAAAGTTTAAGCTTTATCATCACTTAATTGATTTTTCATCGTACACCTGTTCATACAACTTTAGGCTTTTTTACATTGGGCAGACCCGTCTCTCCCTCACGAGAGATTCTTCTGACCTGCAACATCTCATCGTTCCCAAACCTATTTGGACCTTGAGGAGGAGAGAATGATCTACCTCAGGAAACAATAAGCGCTTGATTATATGCAGCAGGAGATCAGGAAAAATGTGCATGAATTATGATGCGAAAATCGCTATGCCCAAATTATGTTCTTCTACCTCGTACCATAGACACCCCAACGACGGAAGGCTGGACTGATCACTGACAAACACTGCTTCCAGCTAATGACGGCCTACCTGTCCCAGCTCGATGCATTTGCGTGTTTCCTATTCCAGTACGCGGACGACGAGGAATTATGGACCAGTAAAAATCATGAACTAGGCCTTGTCGCTACGGCGGTAGGGGAGCACGTATGTACGCGACCGAAACACATTATGGACTTTTCAACACTTTTCTATGGTTGGATTTTTATTTTGCCGTCTTTTCCGCCTGGCCCATAAGTTTTACTGACCCATACTTTCTCGTCGTGTGTGTACGACGTCCAGGTTATGAACGTATATTTTATTATCCATGCACATGCAAGTGAGACAGTCCTAGTCCTCGAGAACAGACTATTCTCACGAGAGTACAGTGATGTGATTCGGCTCTCGCAGAATTTGGAAGCTTGAGAGTTTAGATCCCGCGTAACTGTCCGTCCCGAAAAACAGTAACCGGTCGCCATGTATTCCCGCTAAGTCGGCGCTGACGTTTTTGTCTCGGTTCAAAGGCAGCGTTCACGTTGCCTCTATGACGCTATTTGGGCGTAAACTGAGCGTGTTTCAATTTTACGCTCATTTCACGCTGAAAACAATCTGAGAGCTTTTGAATTTTTGACGAAGGTTTTATTAAGTCAGCGGGAACCGCGAGCTGGCTGGAGCGGGTGAGCACGCAGAGGTCGGCGGGTGTCAGCCATGGAGAAAATTGTTGCGTCCGTACTCGCCTTCTGTAAGTCACAAAAACATCTTGCACAGCAATGTTCTTCTGGAACCAACAAAATGTAAGGAAGTACCTGTTGTATAACAAAATCCCGACAGTGGCTAACAAGACCAGAGCTAATGTCGCCAGCAATGTGGCAAACTCGGTGCTTTGATATACCGTACCTCCTGCATGGAATAAAATGTTCAGAGCCTTCTCCCAGAGTGTATGAACAAGGCCATATACTGAGTCAGTACGCATAATTCTATTCTTACTCAAAGAGCAGTTGCCTCGATCGCCCAGAAATCCGCATGCGGGCTCGTTGAGAGGAACAATACCGGACGAAGCCGGAGGACCACCCCAGTCGATCGGACCTATCTCCACCAAAGTTTGTGGATCGGTGTACTCAAGACGAAACACCGCCTGCAAGAATTAAATCAATTCTGGATTATTGCTATACGCAATACCCGTGTTAAACCAACACAATGAGCAAATCTGAGTTCGGTATTAGAGCGGTGTATTAGCAGACGGTGGCACCTGAAATTGTCCTGTGGTCTGATTCATATCCGTCAGCTCTTCACGGATGAGACGCTGACCAATGTGGTCGAAGAACACTGAAGTGAAGGTGAGGTCGAATGTTCGGCTCATGAATTTCTTCGCGAGCGATGTTCCGCTTGTAAGATTCATATCGGGATTCGCAGTCAAACTTTCGTTAAGTACCCTGCCAAGAATGGCGAATGCGGTAAACACGGAAGAAACGAAGGGAAGTGGCTGCGAAAACAGAATTAGTCAGCATATTTATTATATGCGCACAGGAAAGGGGAATTTGTTAGACCGTCGATTAGACTGAGATCAAAATCGAAACGAATGTCCATTCTGATTTTGTCCTACCAGCTCCTTGACCGGATAGGTTCTGTTCAATGCGGACACATAACCCGTGTTCAGATCGGACATGGATGTGCCGTCCGGCAACGCGTAGATTGATTGGTCCGGCCCGACGATGAGAACGGAGCGGAAGGCTTCGCGAGCCACGATGTCATCTTGATCGTCGTACTCCCAACTGAGTACACCAAGATCTCGAAATTTAAAGTGACTGTATGTCACGTAGACCTACAGTAAGACATCCCTTGGTGCGAAGGAGCCCGACAAAATAACCAGCAAGGTTATCACCGGCTTACATATTCTCCATTAGTCATATTTAGACGAGATGCTTGAATCTGTAACCACACAGCCCAATTGTAAACGTGTACACAGTTTCGGGGGGAGGTGAGGACTCTGTTTACCATCAGCTGGCGGAATGGTTCTCCGTGACCAAGAAAAATAAGCACTAGAGAAAAAACGAAAGCCATGTTAATTCTTGCAAGAATTCGCAGACATTAATTCGAATATTCATTACCTCTGCTAACCCTTTGGAACAATCGCAGTTCAGCGCTGAAATCGGTGGACCGTCTTGAACTGACGGAAGCAGTCACGACCTCGAAACTCTTTGCTTGCAGAGCCTTCAACAGGAAACCCAGCACCAATGCATAGCCGCTGCCGGAACTCGTATCGTGCACCAGATAGATGTTGCGCCATTGAAATCGGGTCAGGATGGTGGTGAACACCTGTAGGGCGGGGGACCTGGGGATGGGTGAAGTCGTGATCCACGTGGGCGAAAGTAGTTTGTTGTGCAAGATGGTCGGGTCCGTTCCTTGCCTTGAACACAGAGCTCGATCTTAGTCCCCCGGTCGCATTGCCAATGATAATTTCAGAGACTCAAAAAAGAACATGCGCAACACTTTAAATTGAGTCACTGTACTTACGTTGAAATCATCAGTATATCCCAGTTTGCCAGTAGATGGTTTACAGCTTCCATCTCGGAACAAACTGAAAATATTCGCAATAACTATTCTCTCGGTAACGTGTTTTCTTCTTTGGCGTTTACTGTATCGTTCGTGAAGGCATACCGGGCGAAAGAAATACGTAAATGTCGGCTTTCGAACGCTTTCTGTGGTACCACTCGGCCAGCAAGAACTCGGACTGTGCCACGAGTTCCACGCAGTTGGTGACATTCGGATCAATCAGGTGCGTATGCTTTAGATAAAATGTACCATTGTATCTGGCTCGAAACCTCTCGGCCGCAGCGTCAAAAGTTGGGGACAGGTAGTGCATGGATCCAGCATGGCTAAAAGTCACTTGGCCCAAAGTCACGACTTCCAGGTTTTTCCTTGCGGATACCATTATGCAAGTTAGTAGACAAATCAGTTCAAATTTAGTTACGCAGTCCACTACGGCCATTCTGGGATCTGGTACATCCTCAATCACCAAATCCTTACACTGACTTTTCAACATTATTAGCTTCAACGATGAAAATTGAGCAATCAATTAGGTGGCCGGACCTTGGCGACATGAGGGGAAACAGTGCGTCAACAAAACCGATCGTTGAAATTAGGCCTTATGATCGTTTATTCCCCTAATAGGCTTCTTGGTTCTCCGGAAATAAACGAAATTACAGGTGGGACCTGGAGATCATGTTTACCCTCGAGTGTACTTGCCTCCGCTCTCTGTGGCTCAATGATTAGACACGAGACGGGTTCCCGGCGGATGGCAGCAATCGGTACGAGGTAAACGACATAATTCGGGCATATCGATTTTCGCACCATAATTCGGGCAACCCGAAAGGTTTGAACATTACCTTCAACGCTTGATTCATCCCTCATCGTACGTGTGTTGATACAACAGTAGGCTGTTTGACATTGGACAGACCCATCTCTATCCCAGGCAGAATTCCCGTAATCTACAACGCTTTCCCGTTCTCAAACATATTGAAGCCTCGAGGAAAGGGATCAGTCTACCTCAGGGAACAAGAAACGGTTCATTACGCGCAGCAGGAGCTAAGAAAAACTATGCCTGAATTACGAATGAAAAACCCCTATGCCCGAATTATTGGTTTACCTCGTATTGTTCGGAGTGGTACGGCAGAGGAAATTCCGATACTGTATACTCTCCCGAAATTCACGTACGTCACTCCATTCAGAGTGTAAAACTAGAGAAAGAGTTCTCATACGGTGACCATAACAGTGACGTACGTGAATTTCGGGAGAGCATACAGTATCACAATGCCAATATTGCTTGTCAGCCGGTGATCACGTACTATTATCAGTAACCATTTACTCATGTAACAAGTCAAGTGACCACCGGCGGGGACGCAATACCGATACCGAAAATACTCGACACACACGACCGAACCGTAAAGAACAACTGGCGACAAGTAATAAAGTTCTGTGGTCGGATGCCACTGGACCGGGAGGCGGCCAGCCGACGGATGTAAGCGATTACGTCACTGCGGAGTTTTCCTCAAGCTTGAAGTCATGAGAACTTTGTGAAGGGATCGCCTTCAGTGGTTTGTTTTTGATGGGTTGTTTTCCCAGTGTATTTTCCTTCGTTGCTCACTTCATTGGTGACCGTTAATGTTGTGTTCAGTTTATTATACATTTCATCCTGCAACTTGTAGCTGACGGCAACGACCGAACTTATACCTCTGAGAAAAGCACAATACTTACAGATAAATAAATGGAATAAAAAAAGTGGTAAAGCGAAAGGTGAGATCTAAAACCGAGTACGAGCTTGGTGCAAACTGCCGAAAACTGCATTTTGAGCTTGATGCAAACTGCCGAAAAAGGAGAAGATAGGAAAACGCGAAAAAATTGTACACAGAACCAAAAGGAAAATTTAATCGCGAGGAATGTATGCAGTGTCGTCGTCGGGTCTGGGTAAGCGGCGGAAGGCGGGATTCACCAGGATGTAGACGCCGTTCAGACCGAAAATCAGTAGGTTGATGGCGAGTACGTTCACCAACATGCCTTCGCTGGGTTTGTCATGGTAATCCTTACTGCAAAAGAGAAAGAGCAACAATTAGAGTATCGATCAATTGAAGACCGAGGAGGAAGCCGGGTGTGGCACTTACATGCTAAAGATGGCTTTTTCTGTCAAACCCATAAAGGCTGTGGCGATGAAGAGGATGTGGATGCATACTCCGAAGAAGACGTGAACTGGCAAGTAGCTCCTTCGCAGTGACAGGTTGACTTTGGGCCACAGGAAGAACGTCAGACCTGTTAACCACTACGACGAACAGAGATCAATATGGGAGGTTGGCAAACGAAACGTACAAGATCTTCATTGCAAGTGGCGCACATTTTTATTGTTATTGCTTGAAAGAGTGCGCCGCTGAAACAGACAAACTGGACAAGATCGCTTTCTCAGTGACGCACGCTCTCATTGTTATTAGCTCGAAGCATGCGCGCGTTCTGACCGCGAGCTTGTACACTGGTTCTTTCAATTCTGGCTACCTGTTAGCACGCAATGGCATCCAAAGATCGGTGCCCGATAATTACCTGACAGCAGTAAAGGGTAATCACTGTAATGCCGATCCAGCTGTGGATTGAGTACATGTTGGGAATAGGCTCCAGTTCCAGCGTCTTGGCATTTCGGTTGTAATTATGGGAATCGAAGACGGCACGCAAGGCAATCACCATGAAGATGAAGGCCAGTAACTGCATACCGGCATGGATCACCTTGATTCGGATCTTCCTCTCGTTTCGCAGTAATCGATAGGCCAAATTTGCTGCAAGACAAGGGCCAAGTTACAGGGGGGATATTAGCAAGGTAATAGTCGATCTTCCACCAATTAAGTTACGTGCTGAAGTCTGATCAAGCTATTCACAATAGCACAAAAATGGTGAGCAACACGGTCAACTCCAAAGGACTATAATCTATGGACGGAAAACACAGTCTGCGCCACATCGCCCACCATGCTAGACCGACAATCGTATAATGCCTGAATTCCCGTAGCAAATTGGCAGAAGAGCATACGTCTAATCTGAACAGGCTAGTTTGAGAGCTTACCGTTTCCGTGTATGAAAACAAACGCCAGGATCATCAGCAGTGGATGGTAATTAAACTCCTGCTTGAGATTTGTACCACCCCAGGCAAAGCCTCCTTGGAAATGACCCAGCCATATGGACGCTAGAATGATGGACATCAGGCCGAAAAATTCAAACGTCCCCACCAGAAAGGTAAATATCCGCAGGTTGGGCGCGGGCTCGTCCATCGGGCTATCCATGTTGAGGAATTCCCGCTCTGCCATGATCCAGGTGCAAGCTGCGAGGCCTGAGAAGGAGAAGCAAGAGAAGAAAGGGCCTTGAGTTGGACAGCTCTCAACTGCCAGTCCCAAACTCGCACAGATGTTTCCGGTCGCGGTGACAAGTTAATCCGTCACTGACGTCAACAAACATGCGCAGTGCGTATTGGGCAGTTTTAGAACCCGGGGCGAATTTCCCTGTATACCTCGCGCCCTTCAGCGGGTTACGGGAATTACAACCGTGAACGCTTACCTCACGTTCCACTCGGCTGGATTTGTGGCTTTTGTGGGCCGTGCAACATTTCCGCCTGTAAGTTTGCGCGGTTCTCCCGGTTCCTCCCGTGCTACAGAGGTTCATGTCTATTCATTATTCTGACCGAGGTCAGGCACTCGTTAGGAGGAACAATAAAGACCCGACCGGAAAGTAGTGATGGCGGTACAATGGCTTGAGCAATCGATAACTCCAGCGTCCTTAACCACGTAACGAGGTCTATAAAGAGTCGTAGATCTGTTGTTCCTTTCGACTACAGTGTACGACAAAATAAACCGTTAAAATTGGGTGTTGGATGGAGCCAGATGGATAAAGCCAATGAAATTTGCGCATGCAGTAAAATATAACTCTCATTGGCTAAGTTGTAAATAAGCTCTAGTTGCAGTGTTACGCCCATTTTTAACGGTTGATTTTGTCGTACACTGTAGTAAGGTACTGAAACGACAGAACACACCGCCCTATCATGGCTAACTAGATCTGGATGGTATAGCTGGGGACCTCGCTTTTCATTTCCGGAAACCGTTAGCGGTGCGTGCGGCTCGCTGAAAACCTAATCAACTTACGCACGTCCAGACACGAATGCTACAGTGCAGCTAGCGACTGACAGTTATGAGGCAAGGCTGCTCGGAGTATTCCACTGGTGATATCTTACCGGAGTTATTGACTCCAGTCGTACAGATGTGTATATAATAAGGTTTCCGGTCATATGCATGGCGAGATCAGCAACGCGTAACACAGTAAGCAACCGGCATTTGCCTAAATGCCGGTCTTTTTAGAGTCGCTGCTCTTCGCTTTATTGTTAGGGTTCCACATAGACAGGATAAGCATGCACATCATCATTTGTTAGATGATGGTATTAATAAAACCACAAAGCCTGAACCACAGGTGTTTCCACATATTATCATTTGGACAAAGCGAATGCGGAATAGCGTCCGGCCTGGCAAGCATAAAACTCTGGCTTGAATTGCGAGGGTAGTTGCAGAACATGCGAAGACCTGTTGCGCATCAGAAGAATTCATATCTGGTCTGTAATACTGCCCAACGCTGATGCTACTGTATATCGACACTGCAGCTTCACGGTGCTATTCGGCATTATTAGAAATCACGTGTGCATACAACGGCAATACTATGGAAATAAGACCTTTTTACGAGACTGCAGTACTCTGTGTGGCAGTTCATCTCGCATAAGAGCACAAAAACCATAGTTCTCCCCAGACCAGTTTTCGGAACTGCGCGTGCTGACAGGTTATATTCCGCCGTTTGGAACTTTTGAACCTGCGATATCATGGCTTACTCCCGGCATGATGTATGAGGTTAAACCATAATCATATCATAACTCCATGTTTCTTGCTTCCGACTTGGCGCGATTCGCACCGGAAGTTTTGGAGCGTCCAAACCTTCAAGGTCGGGCGTTTCAACGGAGTGAGATCTCTCTTCTAGTTCTCTCGTCAATCTGCGCGCCCGCTTGAAAACGGTGAAGACCGCCGCACCATCCAATGCATGGACAGCCAGCGATCTGGAAGTTGCGCCAAAGCTGTGGCTCCTGCTTCGATTTTCTAACTTTGATAACCGGAAAAAGCTCTCGGTCTCCTCTATATCTTCAGGCACTGACATCGCTTGTGCTGAGATCACAAATCCAAACTTCAAAGAGGATAGAAGAAAAATCACTCGTGTATGCCGATAGAAAACCCATTCCAGAAAAGAGAAGGCGATTAGAAAGCTCTTTGATCACAGAAGCCCGGAGCAAAAGAAGGTTAATGATTTCCATTCGTGCGGTTATGCTGCGTCGATTACGGTAGGTAAGTGCCGTAATGTCTGAATCCATCCCGATCACAGTGTTCTTTGACCGATGATTCCGCAGACGATCGGCGAACCGACACTGCCGGTAAGTAAGCTGTCATCACTTCCGCCTCCACCGTCATCACGATTAGCGTGGATTACCAGTGAACGTCCAACTACGGACCAAGGTCCCACGAGCTGGAGTTTGTCCGAAGACAGACTCACCGTGGCTATCCCGTTACCTGAAAAAAAATCCACCAGTAAATATGTTTCATCCAGTTCTAGTCAAAGCCCGCCTACGATACCGTCTGACTGGAGGTTCCCGCAGTCTCCGGCATGCCGTATCATGCTTGTCAGTTCTCCGTGAGGGATATTTTGCGGATTGTAATGATCGCCGACGTTACGGCACCCACTCGTGGTGTCACCTATCGTATGTACGACAAGGCCAAGTACACCTACAAAATACCAGAAACTTCGGTACGTCCATGTGGGAGTTCAGCAAACAAACTCGAGCAGATGGCTTGCCCCAGGTGGCGCACGTTTTCAGTAATATTGGCTGGAAGCGTGCGCCACTTTGGAGAATAGCTTGGTCGACTTTGTTTGCCCAGCACTTGTGTGTGAAATGGGGCGTGTTAATGGATTGGGAAATATACGTACTGTTTGCCGGCAACCCGTTGATCTGCCCGGTAACCTTCGTGAGGGATCCAGCCGCCGTTTGCTCAAAGCGCAAGCTTCCTTTGATGTCGCCTTCCTCAAAAACAACTTGGGCGGAGTAAGGTCCTTTGGTACTACAAGAGTCAGTGGGGACCTGATCGTCGGGAGACACTGTCAAAAACCAAAAAAGACTGGCGACATCATGACAACATTAACTTCGGCAGCAGAAACGAAGGACGTACAATAGCAGCACCATTTCCCGTCAAAATCCCCGCAGTCTTTGACAGATGCCGCAATATCCAAGTCGAAGCAGTGAGAGTCGAGGTTTTTCGTACTGGTACACCGACCGTTCATTCCTACGCTGGGCAAGGAATCGGGTGAACACTTGAAGCCACCTGTACCAGCCTGTTTCGTCTTTCCTGCTGCAAAAACCAGATCTCTTACGAAGGAAATAGATCACGCGGATATCAACCCGTACACGTACGTACAATAACAGCACCATTTTCCCGGATAGTCTCCACAGTCCGACGATGTCGTGATTTGCAAAGTGGCGCAGTTCCGAGATAAGTCCGCTGTACTGGAGCACTGTCCATTCTTTCCAATACCTGGCGCGTTCTTCGGCGTGCACCTCCCAGCATTGGCGTCTCTGGGAGGAACTACCGGTATCACTGTTGCTGTCGTTGTCGTTGCAGTGGACTGGACTGTGGCCGGTGTAGTGGTCACTGTCGTGGTCGGTGTCGTGGTTGTAGTCGTCGTTGTTGCTGTGGTTGGCGTCGTTGTTGTTGTTGCAGAGGTCGTTATCGTACTTTCCGTGGTCGTCGTTGGATAATCCGTTGTTGTGGTCGACGCCTCAGTTGAGGTGGTAGTCGAAGGTTCGGTAGTAGTGGTAGAGCTGTCTGTGGCGTTTTTCGTTGATTTTGTGGTTGTGAAATGTGAGGAAGCTTTGGACGAGGCGGAAGTGTTTTCAATTTTACCCGTTTTCGATTTCGGGCTCGAGGTGGTCGTTTTGCCGGCTGTCGTCTCCGATTCCTTTCCGTCATCGGACGTTGTGTTATCCGCTTTGGAATCTTCAGTGATGGTAGAGTTTTCAGTCTTGTCCAGCTCGCCGGTGCCAGCGTTGTTCTTGAGCAGAGGTGCAGTACCCCAGTTGAAGTCGTTGTCCTGTCCGAAGTCGGAGGCTAGACTGTTTTGGAAGTACCGATATTGGTGACCGTCCCAGTAATAACCGACGCTCCGGCCCCTGGAAAGTTCAAACGTAAAACACTTTCGATGGAGCCATAAAACGGAGCTGGGCGGAAAAACTCAACCAAATCGTTGATCCAAGTGGCGCACATTTTCGGTGTTATTGGCTGAGAGCGTGCGCCGCTTGGAGAGAATGTCTTGTCGAGCTTGTTTGTTTGTCTAGATCTCTTATAAGTTGTCAAGCTTACATGTTGGGCTGTGGACCAAGAAGTTGGTTCGAGTTCCGGTTCACTCTGGGTGGAAAATAATGGTATCTGACAGCAGAAGTGGATGTTCGAGTGTCCGGCTCCATATTCCGACCTTCGGCGTCTGCAATAAACTACGATTTGAACGTTCGGCGCACACCACGACAACGTTTACCACGAACACTTACACGGGTCCTGCACAGCGCAGAAGGTAGCGGTGAAATTCCAGATAAGCAAAATCAACTTGTTCGCATCTCTGAGTATCATGTTAGCCCAGGACTATGCCACTTCCGTTTCGAATAAATTATAAAGCTCGTCACTTCGCTCTGTTCGCAAAATTGTACGGCACGACAAAAAGCCTTTTGCGCAGTGAAGCGCGAAGACAGAAGAACGAACGGAAAACGTGAGTGATGTTAAATGAGTGTAAGAAAGCTCTGACGCGTTTCTTCACAGAGATTGTGAAACCGTTGTGATGGATTCACATTGGCAAATACCGTACTTATGGAAACTGAGTTCCCTCGGCGTATACAAATTAAGTTGAGTTGGAAAATTAAAATAAGCTGTCCGAACGATAGTGAGTTACGAACCGCTATCGAGCTGGCAGACGGCTGTTGTCTGCATCCCTATCATAATTTATTATTCTGTTTTCTCAACGAATAATTCCGTCCAAAGTTAATGCTGAAGAACGTTATACAATGGTTGAGCAAAAATGAAACGCAGAAAAAGATCGATTGGTGACTACAGAAATTAAAATAAATATTTACGCGAGGGTTATGATGTCTTACAAAATTAGACTATAGTCTAGAGTAGCTTATTCAATTCGTAGCAATTCGAGATTTTTATTGCAACAAATAGCTAGCCAGGTTGGATGGACGTACGACCATTGGATCTGATTGACAGCTCCTGCCGCTTCATAACGCATGACGCCTTCGATACCTGTCCCTCTTGCTGCTTGTTGAACGTCCCAGATCAGCGCCTGCTGGTCGTCACTACCTGTGGCGATGTGGTTGGCCGAATGAGGAGCCCAACACATCCCTGAAAAAAATACCACATCTGGAAGCTCGGCATACAGAGTCGACCACATCGTTTTCCCAAGTGGCGCCCTCTGACAGTGCTTTTGGCCAGCAGAGTGCGGCACTCGGAAAAACGATTTTGTGTGCATTTGCTTCGACCTCCGGTCGAATACGAAAGCATTTTATCATGCTTCGTCTCGCTGTTCAACGTAAAGCAAGCATGGTTCTGAACGAATATGTTGCACCGGGTCGCCCTCTTACCGTTTACGATGCTCTTGTGGCCAGTCAGATGTGCCAACGGTGCTGTGTACATGCGAACATCCAGGATGACGACTTCGGCAGCGTCCGCGGCAAAAGTGGCTACCAAGTTGGGATCTTGCTTGTTCCAAGCGAGGCGGACTAATGGTCGATGCTGGGGATCTTCGTAGATCACGATGGATTCCAGCGTCTTCCGCAGGTCGAACTGACGTAGCGAACCTTCATCCCCAACGCTGGCGAAAATGTCTCGCCCGCCACCAGCGTTCGTGAAGGCCACATCATACACGTGCTGCTCGTGGGCTACCAGTTGCGTCTTTATCGTCCCGGAAACTGCAGCGACAGTCAGAAAACACTGAATCGTCAATGGCGACTCCGCTTACAAAATCAAAATTTATCTTACCGTTGCCGCTTTTACCAGTCCGTCCAACTATCTGGCCCGTCTCCAGAGACCATACCGTACAGCAGTTATCTAAGCTGCCCGTGACCATCAGAGAGAGGTCCGTTTCATTCCAGTCGAAGCTGGTGAGAGGCATGGCGGACCTGTCGCTTTTGGTCGGCACATTACTGAGCGTGCACTCCATCCGGACATTCTTCCCCTCATCCTGCAGACTGAATATCCTCAAACAGTCGCCGCTGGTGGCCAGGAAGTCCGGGTAAGTACCGTGCGGATCAGGAATCCACAGGACTTTGGTGGCGGGATAGGCGTGCTGGAAGCTGGTCACTTCGTGGAAGCGTTCGGTCTCGGGGTCCAGTTGCACCACGTTGACCTGGTTCACTCCCGGGGCCAAACCACCTGGAATAAAAACCGAAATTAAACTTGCTTCTAGCAGTCACAAAATACCTTGGGCTGCTGAGTAGGGAACACAAATAGATCGTTTTTACAACTTGGCGCACGCTTTCGGCCAACAGTACTGGAAACATGCGGCACTTGGAAAAACAATAATACTGCGTTCTCAGTCGAGAGAAATTTGCAATTTTTCTACGGAAAACTTCAGCTGGGCATAAGTTTGTTCCAGCTTTGTGTGGAAATATTGTAGAAAACGGTGGACTTATATTTTTCCTTACCAGCGGAGCTGAAAGGTCCAGTGCAATTTTCCAAACAAGACGCCACTGCCAAGCGGTAAGCTTTGTCTCTGTCCTTCCGGTTGCTCCAATTCATGGCGTAGACATCCCAAGGAGCTTGGTAGATGTACTGTGTTCTGGATGGAACACCCGTAGCTGGAGGAATCATGGTACCTGCTGGAGAGCGTGTTTGGTTGGTCAGATTGCGCAGAGGGAGCATGGCCTGCAGGAATTAAACAGAAAGAAAAATACACTTGATTTCATGAATCCATCAGCTCAACGTTTTATCATTTTTAGGCTACCAACAGAGGAAAACCCACAGGAAGAGGAGAATGATCAGAAGACAAGACTACGCGCAATCAAAGATGTCCACCTTCAAACAACTCAACCTGCCTGTAAAGGCCGTGCCGAACCTCTGCTGGCTGGCGTCACTACCATTGTTTGTGGTGGACAGCGGTCAATACACAGGGCGCGGAAATTTGGCCCGCCAGGTCCAACTTTACTCAAGCCACTAGTTGGTCCGTTGATTGACTGTCACATATTAGAGCTTGATTGAATGTCTTGGTCCAATTTTGCCCAAAATTATTCCGAAAATATTTTCTGCGAGCAAGCAGTTCCAGAATCCTCGGCTTTTGACTATTGGTCCTTCTACAGGTGAAAGTAGGCGACATCCTGGGAGCTGACCTTCCGAAGATGGCTCGGAATAGGCAGAACCACGTCGGTGCATCACCATCCGCCGGCAGTGGATCCATCGTTGTGCTTGATCTGGGAGGATACACGGCCAAAATTGGGATGGCCACTGACGCTGCTCCGCACGTCCTCTCCAACTGTATCTTCAAAGCCAAGAGTGAGAAGAAGCGTCAGTTTGTGTCGGGACAATTGGCCGATTGCAAGGATCAGCATCAACTTTTTCATATGTATCCCTTCAACAGCGGCTACTTGACCAATTGGGAGCTGCAGGAACGCGTTCTCGACTACTTCTTCGGCAGCGAAGTTCTGAAAATAAACACTCAGACATCTCAACTGATCGTCACCGAACCCTACTTCAACCTACAATACATGAAGAAGAGCTTCGTTGAAGCCCTGTTTGAAGGTAAGAATAAAACCGAAAAGAATGTCAGAAAATTCGAAGACATCAAACATTTCCAAGTCGAAATACACTTATGGCACTGACTTCCAAAATGCATTGTGGATGACGTCACCTAATAACTCCACTCGTAAGGGAAAAACTAGTGACGTAATATGACTGGTTTCGAGATTCGGTGGGTAAAAGTGGTACAATGCCTCGTCGCTTTACAGGCTACGAATTCCAGTCGCTCTTCGTTTGTCCTCCCGCCTACCTTTCCTCGCACCTCTTCCAGACTCGCTACCGCGATGAAAGTACCTGTCTCATCGTCGACTCCGGCTATTCCTTCACGCACATCATTCCGGTAATCAACGGCTCCATAGCATGGAACGGCGTTCTGCGTGTGCCTGTGGGCGGCAAGATCCTGACCAATCATCTCAAGCAACGGGTTACCTTGACCCAGCTGGACGTCATGGATGAAACTTCCGTCATGAACCAGATAAAAGAACTAGCATGTTTTGTGTCAACGGATCTAGCGGGGGATTTCCGAAAAGCGCGCGAAGATGAGAGAGGCTTGACGAGAACCTGCGTGCTTCCTGATTACGCCACGTACTCGGAACCTTTCGTCCGACCGGTGGAAGAGACGTTTAGTAGACCACTGGAACACGAACAACTTATACGACTCGATATCGACAGGTTTGCAATTTCCCGATGCATTTTCGTTCGAGTTGTATTCGCCGTTAGCAAATCCTGCCAATTTGCTACGTATATTGTTGCCAACGACGTGCCAGGCACGGCCTCGACAGGAACTTCCGTCGAAACAGGGCAAGAATAGCTGGGACGCTGAATGTACTTTCTACGACTCACTTTGCTTGTTTTTTTCTGATTGCAGATTTTTAGCCCCTGAAATTCTCTTTCATCCGTCGGTGATTGGTGACGAGCGGAAAGGTATCACTGAAGCGTGTGTGGAGAGTGTTCGGAGGTTCGCGAAAGACGAGCAGTATGCGTTATTCAGGAACATCGTCTTGACGGGAGGCAATTGTAAGTTCGAAGGGTTTAAAGACCGATTGGTCAGAGAGATCGAACCGGAAGTACCGGAGTTCGGCCAAGTGGAAGCTATGATGCTGGGAAATCCCATCACGACAGCCTGGCAAGGAGGAAAGGCCTTTGCGGAGTCACTGTTGTTCGACAAGATGAGAGTGACCAAAGCTGAGTATGAAGAGAAGGGCGACGCTGTTTGTGAAATGAAATTCATTCGTGCTAGTTCGAAAAGCGTCGACTAAGTTAGACGCTTCGGTTTCTATCATGTAACACTATTCGGTAGCGTTTGGGAGCTCGGTAAAAAACTCACCCAGATCGTCTTCCCAAGTGGCATGATCCCAGTGTTGCTGGCTGAAAGCATGCGCCATTTGGGAAAACTATCTAGCCAAGTTTGTCCGAGTGGCGCACGTTGCCAGTGTTATTGGCTGAAAGCCTGCGCCACTTGGGGAGCCGATCTGGTCGATTTGTTTGCCGAGCCTCCATTTGCCTTTCGACGATATGAATAGACCATTCTGGACAGATAAATTTGGCACAGCAAACAGATCAAAAAACCGGGCAAACAAAAACAGGACAAGTTAAATCAACCCTCTGTACAAACTGCAAACAAAAGTAGGGAACACTACATCTAGAAGGTTTCTGGTTCGGAGAGCGGAATGGCGGTCTGGCGTAAAGGAGCTCTATGAGAATTCTTGGTCAACACAGTGGGACATTCGGAACTTTCGTGCTGGTCAAAGACCTCGCACTCATCACAGTACTTCCTTCTGGCACGTGTCGTCTTTGGCTTGCGCTCTCGCTCGGGCGACTTCTGGTTGCGCTTCGGACAGGCTAGCGTGTCGTGAAGATCGAAGACTTCACATGCGCCGCAGTACAGCCGAATGGGTCGACGCTTTACAATACTGAAAAACAAATAAGATGAAATTCAAAACAATGATAAAACAAACACAGAAAGTTCTGGATAACTTACAAGAATGTTTGACAGCAAAAGATGTAAGGTGAGAAAATTCGGAACGTCGGTAAACGAATCGTTTTACCAAGCGGTGCACGCTTTCAGTATAACTGGCGAAAAGCGTGCACCACTAAGGAAAACGATCTCGATGAATTCATTTGCCGACGTCCTATTTCTGGACCTTTTGTTGGAGTCTCTCGGTCACATCATTCTCACCTGACTGAATCTCCAGAGTCTTTGTTGGTAAGTTCTGCCACGGAAGCTGGAGGATGAGGAAACATCATTGTGCTTTGAGTAAGTTTGGTCTGAAGATCCAGGATCTTGTTCTGCTGGTCAGCTATCACAGAATTCAATATTTGAATCTGCAAAGTACGAGAAATTACACCGCTACAATTCCTCACTGTGTTCCGAGCACTACACGATAGTATTGTATTGTATTGTATGGTATTGCAACGTGTTATATGGCCTTACTTGGAATTCGGCCTTATCGACGCCCGAATGGGATGTGGCCGAGGTAGCAACGGCTAGTTTCTGAATCTTTTCTCTGCGGAACTGTGCTTCACTCTGGAGAATCTTGTCTTTCATGAGAGCTAGCTCCGAGTCTTTCTCTTCCATGAGATGCATAGTCTCCAGTTTCATCTTGGATATCTCGCTATCCTTCTGCTGGACGAGCTGACGGTGCTGTTCCACGTCGGACTTGACCTTCTCCAGTTCTTTCGACAACAGACTGTCCAACATCCTACGAGAAATAACAAAAAAATGAGCCACGGCAGCACCCGGCACACCGAACAATTCCACATAAAACCCCAATTAGTCAAGCCAAATGGGAGCTCAGCAGGCAAGGTCACTTAGATCGTTTTCCCAACTGGCGCACACTTCCAGCCAATATAATCAGGAACGTGCGCCACTTGAGAAAACACCTTGTCGAATTTGTTTCTCGAAGTGGCGCACGTTATCAGGGTCATTGGCTGGAATCGTGCGTCACTTGGGAAGACAATATGATCGAGTGCATTTGCCGAAGTTCCAAATAAGAATGCTGTGGAAGACAGGAGCAAAAACGAAAGAAGAAACGAGAGAAAGGTGAATCCATACTCTTACCGTCGGTCGGTAGACATGTCCATTTCCATCTTGTCTCTGGACGCCACTTCGGCCATAGCCTGGTTCTTTTCCACCCTCAAACCACCCAGTTCCTTCTCCAAGCCTTTACATTTCTCCATCTCTTTTTCGAGCAATGCCGTCTTGACATCCAGTTCATTCTGTACCACCGCCATCCTCTCCATATTCTCGTTCAACTCAGCCTTCAGTCCTTCCACTTCCCCCTTCATGCCTGTCTCTGTTAAGTCTAGTCTTCTTACCAGGTTACTGTTTTGTTCTGTCAGCTGCCGTTGTTGGTTCTCTAGGTCGAGTACCGTCTTGTGGAGGGTGGCCAGAGCGTCGCGAAGTGTCGACTCGGAGTGCTTTGTTGTGGAGAGTTGCGTCCGTAACTGTGAGCATTCGTTTTGGGTGAGGGAAAATGTGGAGTTCTGCTTGGTGATTTCGTTCTCCAACTGGGAAAGTTTTTGAGGGAGGGGCTGCAGATCTTTCAGTCGCTCTTGAGCCACACGATACTCCTCTGCAATGCAAAACAACAATAACCACAGGGAGTAAAATGGGAGCTCGAAAAATCAACTTGACCAGATCGTTTTATAAGTGGCGCACACTTCCACCCAGTCTCACGGACAACGGGCGCCACTTGGGAAACGATCTGTCGAAAACTTTCAAGTAAACTGTTTGTAATATACCTGCATTCCAAGAAAAGATGAAGCTGGTTTTCAGAGATTCGTTTTTGTAAATTTTTACGAAATCGCTAAAATACCGAAAGGGGAGGTCTTACCTGTGAGTCGTCGGTGTTCGTCAAGCGTTCGTTGATGGACTTCGGCCAGTTTGTTCCTGGAGGTTTCGGCTTGCTGGAGCTGGCTACGGAGGTCAAAAACCTCCTTGGAGGACTCCTCGATCTTGTGGCGGTTGATGATACTCTCGGCTTCCAGCACCGAGATCTTGTGATGGAGCTCATCACGAACCGCCGACATCATTGAAGCGTGGTCGGCAAGCATCGAAGCCACTTGACTTTCCAAATCGACTACTTTCGTCGTCTACGAGCATGCACAGCTGAATACCAAAACCATTCACCAGCAAGAATTCGAAAACTCTTTCAAGAAAAAAATTTAGAAAAAAACTGGAGTTCGGCAAAAGAACTCGGCTAGAATAATTCACACTGAAAGTTCGCGCCACCTGGGCAAGCGACGAGATCGTTTTTTCAAGTAGCGCATCCCTACGGCTGATAACATCGGAAACGTGCGCGCCTTGAAAACGATCTTACCGAGCTTGTTTCACGATCTCCCAACTGTTTTCGACAAAACAGATTTCAATTTGATCCTGCGGATCAGAGTTGGTGTGAAATAATTTACCAAAGCGTGTCTTTCGTTGTTGTGAGCGTTATTCTGGTCATCGAGTCTCAGCTGTGCCAGGGTGATCTGTTCGGCAAAGGCTGCGTTAGCCGTTTCCAGTTCGGACGACAGCAAAGAGATCTTCAACTCGGCGGCCTCCAACTTAAATTTCAGATTACTTGCATTCCTAAAGGAACCACGCCCCTGACGATCGAGCATTACCAGATAAACAAAACAAATGCTGGTACCAGCTGTGCTTACTTGTTTTTCTCCTCGGCGTTAGATTTCAGCTTCTGGAATTCCTCCTGCAACGCCTGATACTTCTCTCTGACTTCTGCCAGTCCTTCATCCAAAGCCATCTTCTCATTCGTCAACTCTTCCCTTCGTTGGTTCACCGCGTCGATCTTATCTTGAAGAACGGCCACGGTGGAGGTGGCTTCGCTGTGGTCTTTTCTGATGCTGTCCAACTGTAACAAAAGGCTTACTTTTGTGCTCCGATCCACAAAACATCCATTGCGACGTCGGAAAACACAATTTTACACCAACGACAAGATGTTGCTAACTTAATTGAAAGCATGCGCCACTTAGAAAAAACGTTCCTTTTCTCTTTCCAAGTGGCGCACGTTTTCGGCCAGTGGCACGGCAAACATGCACCACTTGAGGAAACGATCTTGCTGAGCTTGTTTTCCGAGCTTCTAATTATTTCTTGAAATTTTGCACCCACCTTGTTTCTCATTTCCTGGGTTTCTTTCCTCAGCGCTTCTACTTCGATATTCTTAACGGTCAACTGCGCATTGGCCGCTTCCAGTTTGCTGGACAGTTGGTCGCGCAGGCTGTCCACCTCAGCAGCTGTCGTGGCTGATAGGACAGCAATCTTCTCTTGAAGTTGCTGACTCGTTTTGGAGAGCGCGTCACGCTCGGCAGTCAGGGCTTGCACTTGCTCATCTCGACGCATCTCCGCCTTCATCATCTGCTCGCCGAAGGCCCCTCTGGCTTGTTCCAGCTCCTGCATGAGTGACTGACAGCGGGCTTCGGCTTGCGATAACTTGGACCTGACGTCCCCCACATCTCTACAGCCGAACAGAAGAACAGTGCTACAAACTGTACTACAGTCAAATAGAAACCAGGGTTTTTTCCAAGAACGGACCAAGCCAGGAAATACCCGGTTTTTATTTGGCCAGCCAAATGTTAGTGCACGGTCGATATGAACAGGAACCGAGACCGACCTACACGTTGCCCAATGGATGAAGACTCAATTTCTATTCTGGCGAACTCATGGAAGCTGAAATTTTCCATGAAAACCGGGCAAGAATTTTTCATCTTATGAAACTTTCACCTGTCTTTTTGTGAAGCTCCAGCGCGGAATTCTTCCAGTTCCTTACTTCTCTCGGCAAAAGCGACCGTGAGAGATTTGACTTCATTCTTCAGTCCATCGATCTTCCTGTAATGGAACACCCACAGTGACAATCATCGCGCAAAATATCCCAGAAAAATAAGCATGAGAGATTGGTATACTCTTTTTGGTCGTTGACTTGGTCTGATAACTGTGCCTTCTCATCGCGTTCCTTGACAAAGTGCTTCTCGATCTGTTCGCGGGCGGCCTTTAACTCGGCGTCTTTGCCTTTGAGGACTTCGATGAAGCGGCCAATTTCCTTGTTCAGCTGCGCCTTCTCATTCTCCGCTGCTTCTAACTCGTCAGAGATATTGGCTAATTTTTTCTCTAACGTGTTAGCATGCGCCTCGAAGGACCGCTTCAAATTCTCCACCTATTCGACATCCAACACGAAATTCAGTTTTGTTCGAAATGCAGTAATGTGGGAAGTTGGCGAATGAATTCATCCAAATCGTTATCTCAAGTGGCGCATCTCTTCGACGTGATTAGCTGCGAGCGTGCGCCATTTAGAAAAAACGATTCTGCTGAGATCCGTTTTTCAAGTGGCGCACGAATGCAGTGTTATTAGTGAACAGCGTGCGCCACTTGGGCAAACAATCTGCGTCAATTTATCTGCGGACGTCCCATTTTCTGTTTTTAAACTTACATCTAGGGAGTGGGTTCGGCGTGTTCGCTCCAGCTCGTCCTTGTGGAGGTTTGTCGCATTGGTTAACTCACTCTGTGATCGATCCAATAGTTCCTGATTCTCAGATTTTAGTCCAGATATCTCAATAGTCAGTTCGGTGATTTGATATTGGCACGTTTCGATTTCCCTGTAGAAAATAGTAGAAATGGAGAATTATTCGTACTCCAAATCAGACTTTGCAGCTATAAATTGAAATGCTTCCTTGATCAAAATACAAGGACGTATTTCAAGGTCAATCCGATATTACATGTTCATGGCCAAAACACCCTTTGTAACGCTTGGAAACACTAATTTTGATAGTATTAATTCTTTCCCAAAACAAAATCCAGTCGGAATACAGTAAATATTCAACACGTGCTCCCACGACGAACAGATGGGTTGCTTGCTCCTCCAGAATGGAAACAATTATTCCAAAGATGTACGTGGGAGTTCGGCGGACAAGCTAACCAGAATGCTTTACGAAGTAGCGCAAGTTTCCAGTATAATTGCTTGGAAGGGAGCGCCACTTGAAAAAGCTGAGGAATTGAAAGTGATCACAAACCTTATTTTTTCGTCGAGGACCGATCTTATCTTGCTCATATCGTCATCGGCGACGTTCTCAGCTCCGCTCTGTACAGTAGTGAGACTCCGCTGTAGGTCTTGGATGGTGCTTTGCGATCTTTCATTCAAGCTTCTCAGCGACTGGACTTCATCCTGTAGGCTTCCGGTCCTCTCGGCGGCCTCATTCTTCATCTTGGTGAAGATTCGTACTATGGCGGGTATTTCTTCATCGAAAGACTGCGGTTCAGGTAGGCCCTGCGAGTACTCGCGCAGAACTTCTTCCAAAGCTCTTCCGCGCGCCTCCAACTGCTGTTGAATTTGCTCGGAATGAGCGCGAAGTTGCTCCGCTTCGGAAAGACGTTTGATCAGAAACCTGATAAAAAACGAAAAGTCCGAGTCATTTCTGTTCCAGTCATTTTCCAATCGAAACATCCACTACAGAGAACCCCAAAGTACTTTTTTGGAAGAAGATGAAATTGAGAGAAGAAGGGGAATCGTGTTTGGATCTTCCACACGTTAAAAGTGCCTGCTAAATCAATCATCAAATCATAAAGCTTCCAAAATCAAAATATGTTCATGCACAGAAAACCAAAACCACGAACATTCGATAACTTAACCGCAGAAGCTTTCCTGCGTGTTTAAAGGCGAGACATTGATCACGAAAGCGGTAGAATGAAGCGATCAAGAAAAAAGCAGACTTACTGATTGGCTTCATCGGCGCGCTGTCTGTGTAAATCGTTTACCCGTCGAAGTTCCGTCACCAGCTCTTCTCCTCCTCGGTCGTTCTGGATGCCAGCTTCTGCTAACTCAAACCGAAGTCTTTCTATCTCGTCGTGATACTGTAACGATCAGTAAAGAACCGTGCTAATTCCAAAGCTGACTTGCCGGTGACTATGACGGCAAACACAAAAGAAACTACAGCTACCTTGGCCATCTCGCTCTTCATGTTACTCTCGTTGACGATCTTCTCCTGCAGCTGTTCCTGCAATGCGTGGATATCCATGCGGCTCTTCTCCGTCAAATCCCGTAGCTGCCTGCTCAAGTCGGCCACTTCGAAAGCTATCCTATCCCGATCGTCGGCAATCTCGGCAGTCTGGAATTTCGTCCCATCAGCCGCACTGCGCCACCTATCAAATACCAAAACAGACATCCGACACCGAAGTATAACAGTGAGCTCACTTTGTCCTTTGTTGTGATACTCGTATGTTCTATTTCTCGCACTGATACCTGTCGACTTCCTCCTCTTTCTGCATGAGAGTGTTCTTCAGCGAGTCGGTTTGTGCATTTGAGTTATCGATCTGCGACTTCAAGGCCATGATCTCCCTGTTCTTCTCTTCCAGGACCTTCCTAACCAGATCATCGTCGGTCCCCGCTTCCTTGGCCATCTCTTCCTCCTCCAGTCGGAACTGCAGATCCTCTACCCGTCGCCGCTCTTCTTCGTGCAGATCTCTCAGCTGCCTCTTCTCTTCTTCCAGCCTTCTCACCTGAAAAGATGCATATCCTCCATTCACTCTACGTTCATTTCACGAGATTTGGTCTTTTATCCAGATTTCATATTTACCCGGAAAATATTCTCAGAACAATAGCTCATTTATTCTGCCAAAATTTTGCTGCAATGTTTTACTCACCGTTTCTTGGAGTTCACTTATGCGTTCTTCCTGGGCTGACAGTGCTCCCATATACTGCTCCTGTAACTTCTGAATCTCACTGTGGACATCGCGTTCCTGGCTAGACTTAGCCTCCAATTCTTTCCTGGCCAAATCTCGTTCTTTGATCAATGTTGCAATCCTTCAAAGATGACCAAAAAATCCATCTTCGAAATTCCAATAGCAATTCGAGACGTCGGTAAATAAATGTAAAGTGATCGAAATCTCAAGTGGCGCACATTTTCGTTGATCTAAAAGATAGTGTGCGTCACTGGGAGAACGAACATACTCAAGTCATTTGCCAACGTCCGATTTTACGAAAACCATATTGCTGCTCTTACACATTGTCTTTCTCCTGGTGAGCTCGCTGAATATCCCCCGGTGTACCCGTACCGGTACGACTGACCAACAACGTCGAAGGACTGTAGGGTGTCATACCCGGTCGGACCGCGCCGGATCGACGCGACATGGTCGATTGTACAGAGAAGTTAGAGACCATCGACTCTTGCGAAGGACTACGCTTGAGACGTGTAGGAGTGTTATACGAAGACGGCTGACTACTGCCAGCTGGTAAAGGCACTTTAGACAGCTTGGCGATGGCGGCAAAAACACCATGGTTGGGCGGACAGGTGAAATACCTGCAAATGATACATCCAAGTAGAAGCCAGGTAAGCTTCAATGACGAGCCAGGTTGAAATTGCCTGATTTCTACTTTAACGGGCTGTAGTTCGGACAAGTTCCCCGAAAAACCTGAATTTCAGGGTTTCTCTAACGAAACATAATCACTCCGTAATTTCACTTGACGTCAGACTACTTTCAAGTACAGACGATCATTACGATTGATGCTTTAGGTTTTTTTCTCAAATTTCATCAATACCGGCAGTTCGGCAAACGAGCTGGACAAGAATGTTTCTTTCAAGTGGCGCGCAATTACAAGCAATAACGCAGGTAATCTACGCCACTGGAAAAGCATTGATACTCGAAAAGATCTTTTGACCAAGTGGCTCATGTTTCCAGCCGATAACACAAGAAACGTGCGTCAGTTGGGAGAACGATCTTTTCGAGTCTGCTTGCCGACCTCTGCATGACATTTCGAAAGGGATTAAGTAAAACCCACCTTTGACCGTCGACACTTCCATCGTTCTTGCCTTTGGCTTCATCCAGTTCAACTCCGGCCCAGATACCATCCTGAAAGTGCGTGGAACCGAGGAAGCGGACGATACCTGATCGATCGCCAGCTAGGAAGACACGCTGGCCCACTTTGAATCCGGCAGCATCGGGCGTCATTGCACCTGCTATTAATACTCACGATGAATGATAGGAAAACACGGAAAGCAAAAGCAAAAATCGATCGGTTTGATAGCTTACCGTCTTGATGTGTGGTCGGTTCACTGCTTTTATTAGCCTCCGTAATGTTACTAATCCTCCTCACAGGTGCTCCAAACTCGTTCGAAGCTTGTGAGGCTAGCGAAGCCAGCGAGCCTGCCGCAGACATTTTAGCATTCTTGACCGCTTCAATCTCTTCTTTGCTGAGTGGCACTCGTGATAAACGATGCAATCTTTAACCACAGGAGAACATAATTGACTGTTCGAATAAATGATTCATGAGAAGACGTACACTACAGCAAACGAAATGTACAAGATCGTCGTTTCAAGTGGCGCATGTGTCCGTTCTTATTATCTGGGGGCGTGCGCCGCTTGAGGTGACATTATGGCACACGTTTCGTTTGGCGGCCTCCCATCTAGTCATCCGGAATTACGGGGACTACCCCGCAAACGAACGCATTGAAGAGGGGACTTAGGTAGGAATATCGCTAGACGGATCCATACCTGACAAAAACTCCACGGTTAGTTTCGCACTGGAAATATCGGACACCGTTGACGGATCCATCGTTCTTCCCACTGGCGTCGTCCAAGACCACTCCCGCCCATTCGCCTGCAGCGAACTTGGTCTCTCCGATGAACTGAATCTTTCCACCTTTTGTCCCGTTCACCCAAACACGGTCTCCCACCATGAAATTTTCCGTATCCTCCGTGAAATGAATCGAGCCTGGAAGAAGAATAAACCGAAAATCAAATATACGGGCAGGGCCGTGCCCAAGATACAGACAGATGAAGTCACGGCTGTGCTGTGCACATTGCACCAGGTCGCACTTGGCATGCGCAGTACATTCACCGTGGATATCCAGGCATTGTGCGCGATGCGTACTCCGTATGCAGGTGGATAATGCCACGGAATTCGGAAAAATATTCCGACGTGTACATCCTCAATTTACAAAGTTCTGGATTCTCGTGTCCTCAAACTGACTTACCCGATTTTTTGAGAGGACTAGGAGTGGGAGCAGGTGTCCCACGAGGAGTGGAAGGCGTGATGGAAGGAGTGATGGTGCGGGAGATGGCTGTACTCGGAACGCCAGCTGGCACGACGTTTGGCTTTGGCGTTTGGCTCATGGCTACCTAGGACGATAACGACGACGCGCGTTCCCTGCCTATGGATCGACGTTCAGCAGTGGAATACAAGATGGGAAAGAACCCACACGGTAAGCGTTTAGTAACTTTGATCAGAAAAAGGATGTAGCAGTATCAAATGAAGATATGAAGATATGGTTGTCGGTAAGCTGGTTCGGACGGAAGGCTTGCGCTTGATCGCCAGTCTTCTTATCCTCTCAACCGACGAAAGCCTTCTGTTCGCTCACAGAGATGTTCTTCTTCCGAAGGATAAGCATTCTTAAGAAACTTTCCTCCAAGAAAACCAGAAAACTCAACTTTGAATTTTGGAATCGAAAATTGAGCTCATTGAATTCTGCACCGTTCGACTTGCGAATTCAAACTAAGGGGACGGCCTGCCATAAGTCGACTCATGACGTAAGCGCGGAAACCTTGCTGACGAGGGGATTATGCCTGTCCCCACCTCTTTTTGGTCAAACTGTCCTGGCGGAACGAGAGAGGAGAGTCTCTTCTAGGATCTGAGCCAGTGAGTTAAATCCCGCGTCGATCCTGGAACAAACTACAGGGACTCGGAAGTGAAAGTCCATTGACCGCTCCAGTATACCGCGATGACGTAAAGCTCTTTGATTGGGAGTGTTGATTGAAGACATTGCAAACTCAGCTGATCACCAGGATGGCCGAACAGCGTGCCAGCACTAGCTGAAGATGCCCGATAGCATACTATCGGGTTCCAATCTCACGGAACAGCTGATCGGCTGAATTGCAATCTGTTAAATCAACACTCTCAATCAAAGAGCTTTACGTCATCGCGGTATACTGGAGCGGTCAATGGACTTTCACTTCCGAGTCCCTGTAGTTTTTTCCAGGATCGACGCGGGATTTAGCTCACTGGCTCAGATCCTAGAAGAGACTCTCCTCTCTCGTTCCGCCAGGACAGTTTGACCAAAAAGAGGTAGGGACAGGCATAATCCCCTCGTGAGGAAAAAACTGGCATCCCGTTTCACGTGCGAAGTTAATTTTTTTTTCGATGTCCCAAACGAGAATACATTGAGGTGGTTTGTCACAGATGTGGCTGTGATTCATTTCAAATTCTTGCTGCTATCTTGAAATAAATAACCCACTACCCGTGGGCGCCAAGAGCCAAACACTGTACGAGGGCAAAGTTGTAAAGTAACCCGGCGTAGGCCGAGGTTGTAAAGTTAGTCGCATCTTATAAAGCGTTGGCCTTTTGTTGGCCTACTGCACATCTTCGGGTGGCTGACTTTACAACTCCGGCGCCATCGGGCTAACTTTACAACTTTTCCCTCGTAGCCAAGTTCAACGAGCGTCGAGCACCGATAGCTGCGGTGATAAGACCCATATTCTATAACTTACCGACTTTCGTGTTATGATATATCGCATTCTTGGATCATTCTTTTTATTTGCCGTCTATCAACACATTATTTATCGATAGCATACCGTATCATTGGACGTTTTGCTGAACTTGACACCCTGTTATTACACCCTTTCCCCTTCGCAATCAACACGATTACGATTAATTCCATGTTGATTAGACCTTATTACAGTCGCACAAGTTGGAAATAGAAGTTTGGCACGTTACAACCAAGACTGAAGATTTTGTGTCAAGCGTCGGTATATTTCCGCATGGGGGGGTAAAAGAGCTCAATAATCATAAGGCACCAATGATGTTGTGAAGTGTACGTAGCGGGAACATTCGCAACAATTAACTGTACGAGGGAAAAGTTGTAAAGTTCCCCGACGTAAGTAGAGTTAGCCGCATCTTATAAAGCGTAGGCGTTTAGATGGTCCACTCCTAATATTCGGTGGCTCACTTTACAACTCCGGCACCACCCGGCTAACTTTATGACTTTTCCGTTTCGATACTGTATGATAACTCATGGATAACACGCGACAGTTCATTGCGACTAATTCTGTTGTTTCTCGCTGCAAGGCTTAATTACATATCATTGGCATTTCGAAAAAATCACATTTCTCAGTGTTACGACTTCGACGTTCTAGACGTGTAACGCATAAAAAAAACATATAAAAGCAAGAGTGCATTTGACAGAAAAATCTGTCACTGTGTCGCTAGCTCTTTTTCATAAAGCTTTGCGTTCGCAATTACCGGAAGAACTTCCTCTTTATATTTTCTGAAATTTGTGTTCTGTTTGGATGATGAAGGTCGTCGTCGCTTTCGTGTTCCTGTTTGGACTCATTGCATGGGTAAGTAAAATTTCTGATTGGATTTGCTTCGAACGACATTTTTATCGGGCTCTTTTTTAACCCCGACTTCTGTTTTACCAGGCTGAGGGTTTTGCCAATGGCGGCACCGGTAGGGGCCAAGTTTTTAGGAGGAAGATGCCAGGATCCGGTGGATCTAACCTAGTCATCACCAGCAAGGTCATGAAGGGCCGTCAACGCCGTCAAGCTGCAGAATCGTCCGACGCGGCGTCCACCACCATGACTGCCGGCACTGAGAACTCCTCGGCCAGCGCCAGCTCTTCCGAACAGGGACAAAGCCAGGGTGGTGCCAGCGGCAACCAAGGCGGTTCTCAAGAGAGTCTCTTGTCCGAACAAGAAGCTGCCTCGACCACCGGAGCTTCAACAGGCACTGAGGACCACAGCGCGTCGACGACAGAAGCTTCGTCTGGCAGTGAAGACCAGAGCGCTTCCACAACCCAGGCTTCAGCGGAAGTAAGCCAAGCCTCCGACCAAAGCCAGGCCAATACCAATGACCAAGAAACCCGTGCATCCAGTCGCGCGCTGGATTCCAACTCCAAATCAGCTGCCTCCCAGCGCAAAGTCCAACCCAAGGCTTCTTCACAAAGCCAAAAGTCCGCTTCTTCGTTGAGGTCTTCTTCTTCGAAGTCTAGCCAACAGGCCAGCAGCGGTAGCCAGCAAGTTTCAGCTCTGCCAGCCATCCAGTATCCCAACGCAAACTACGAAGACAGTGGACCGGCACCTGCTCAGGCAGATCTTCTTGACGCTCTGGACAGACTGCGAGGAAAGTCCGCACCCGCTGCCAATGCTGATTTGACCGAGTTGTTGGCTAGTGCTGTCCCAGGCAAGGACTTCCCCAATCTGGCCGAGATCCCAGAAGCCGGCGCCAACTATTGCTCGACCGTGCAGCAAGCGGGATTCTACGCTGATGAAAGGACCGATTGCCAAGGTACGCCAAATATTTTCATAACCGCAGGTTTCCGTGTCCGAAGAAGAGTTTTGTAATAAGGTTGCACTTTCTTCTACAGTTATCCGTCGATGTGACGTCAACGGTCTGCTAACCTCCTATCTCTGCCCCAACTTGACTCGCTTCAACCAGATCATGCTGATCTGCGACTGGTTCTGGAATGTTGACTGCAGCCAGTACGTATGACTTCGTTTCATAAACTGGGAGCTGGGCAAACCCGCTCGACTCGATCCTATTCACAAGTGGCGCACCTTCTCGTTGTTGTTGGCTGGAAATGTGCGCCACTTGGAAAAACGGTGTGTTTGCCGAGCTTCTAATCACAGATTTGCTCGCATGAATCAACAGAAACTGAATCTTGCTCTTTTGCCACAGATCCAAGCAGTTCGCCGACTTCTCCAACAGCCGTCTCTACCACGCCTCATGGGCTTTCCTGGACACACCCGCTGCCCGACAAGACGCCGCTGCTGCCTCTGAATCCTCTGGTTCTGCCGATCAGTCCGCCAGCCAGGCTGTGACCGCCCAAAAGACCGCTCCAGCCACCGCTACATCTGCAGGTTCGCGCGGCAGCAGCATTCGTTCGAGCAGCTCCAAGTCCAGCAGCCAACGCAGCTCGTCTTCGAACACGCAAGCCTAAGGATTTACTATCCAACAGCTCGTACACGAAACTTGCGCTGTAATCAGGCAGTATTTTTTTCATAGTGCTTTATTTTTGCACAATGTGACGACGATCCATCACATCAGTCCATTGTCACCACGTCCCAAGTAACGCCAGTCAATATTTCTAACCATTCTTTTTTTGTACTCTTCTCTGCTAACTGATACATTTCTACCGCTTGTGCCGTTGGTTCTTTCTTCAAACCAAAATACCTGATTATTGTAATAAATCTCCTGTTTCCTGAAACAAGGATAAAGGTTTGAAGCATGGGCGAGTCGAATCGTTACCCAGACTACTGTAACTGCCATACTGGCCATTTCCCTCTGGAAATTCTTCCAGCAGATGTGATCCACATGATGTCCCTTATGGAGGACTTTCGCTTGCCGACTGTCTTGTCGAACGTACTTTCTGATCCACGCATTGTTTTCGATTTTTCGGCAGCAGCGACAGACTCTTACGCATCGTCTAACGCTACCACCAATGGTACCTCCGATCATTCAACCGTCGACGGTTCGGACCACGGCAGCTCCGGTGGTCATGGTGGCGGTCATGGCGTTCACGGACCCGAAGTTCTCTCCGCTGTCTTCGTTCTCTTCATCGCCAGTATCACCAAGTACGTTCATGGCTTCTGGGGCCGGAGTTTTTTTATACCCTACTCGGTGCTGGTCATCCTCATCGGTGTCGCTATGGCTTTCGGGACGTTCTCCTTGACCGACGACAATGCCGTCATTGGCAATCTCTTCACTTCGGCAATCAACATCAAAGGAGATGTTGCGTTTCTGTTGTTCCTACCATTGCTGCTGTTCCTTCCCGCGTATCATATCCCGTTGCACTCGTTCCGGGTCTTGTGGAAACAAATTCTCATCACTGCTTTGCTGGGTCGAGGTAAACAGTCGTGCAGTTTAGTTGGCTGCAACTGGGAGGCGAAATGCACAGGATCATCATCTGAAGTGGCGCACCCTACCAGCTATTCCCACCGACAACGTACGCCACTTGGACGCATTCGAGCTCTTTATTTTCCGTGACGCAGGTTCCAAGTATAAATGGTTAAAAGGATGCGCCACTTGAGCTGGCGACTTCACACAATTCTTCTGCCGGCTTTCTAATCAGTTTCTTGCATTCCTTCTCGTTTTTCTTAGTCTTTTTAACAAGCCAAAACCTTGATCCATCAATATTCTCTAAGTTTTTATGCCTCTCGATATTTTATGATTTTTTTTCTGTTATTCTCATGCGGTGTCATGTTTCCAGCGTTGGACATTTTCTTCGTCGCATTCGCCAGTACGATCTTGATCGCTACGGAAGGTGGATCAGAATCGTGGGATGTTATCCTTGGTCTGGTTTTCTCGTCGATCGTCACCACGACGGATACCGGTGAAATGGAAAGCGCACTGAGAGCTTCGGGTCGGTGGAGCATTTACATTTTAGTCTGTGTTCGTTTATCCTCCAATGTTCGGACATTGCAGGGTGCGATAAGAGTGTGGTGGCCATCATGACGACCACCTCCCTCATCGGCAACTTCATGTCCTTCATCTGGCACGACCTTCTGACCCACGCCATGGACGCCTATTCCACAAAGTCCCTGACGGCACTGGGCGTCTTCACCAATTTTGTGCTGGGCTTCGTTGCGGCACCGGCTTTTGGTACGACTTAACGACGGTAATTACTAATAATGAACCAGCCTAGACTTAAATTCCCAGTGTCACTTTAGTTGTTCACTCGTCGAATATTCTGGTGAATGGGTATGTTATCAGGGTTGGTATGGGGGATGGCCTTGAGCTATACGATGAGCCGCATCTACAATTACTGGATGTCTGAAGTGCTCATCGTTGTGAGTGTGCCGTACTTGACCAGCTGGTTCGCCTACGAGCTGTTCGGCGTCAGTGGGATGACTTCAGTCATTGTCCTCGGATTGTGGATGAACTACAAGAATGCATCGATCAGCGTCAAAGTCCAAGAGTTCCTCAACCAGTAAGCGAGAGTGTTTGCATAGGAATCAGCAAAAACTGTGAAAAACTGCCGTGTATTATGGGAAAACCATCAAGTATTCTTTCCGGCATCAATAAAGTCCTAAAAGTTCTTTTAACACTTAAAAGACCAAGGGGTTCCCCAGTTGCCTGGCGCACCCCAAAAGCCTTGCGGAGTGGCTGCTGTTGAACCTTTTCGTCTCAAATTTACACGTTTGCTTTCGGAAACTTTGCCGCTTCCAGTTAAAAAAGACGTGAACTGGCTAGCAGCTTTCTGAGAATTTCGAGAGGATATTTCGTTTTTGACCAGACTGTGTCTTGAGTTGACAGACCAAATTTTTACTCAAGAGCTGGCTGACGGAAAGCCTCCTTAAAAATTGGACATAGAGCTAGTACATTGGTACCGTCTTAGGCGCTCCAGTATGTTCCATGCTGTGTGACCAGTGGTCAGAGCAAATCAAAAACGTCTGGCACTTTGGTTCACTTAGTGGCGCATTGTACTCGAAAAAATGCGAAGCGTGCATGTGGTGACCCCACCCCATGGTTTCAGCCAGTTAAAAATTGGGGAAGGTGATCTACCCCCCTTGTACTCCCAGAGCTCGGAACTGCGTGGTCTTTTAAGTGCTAAACACGTGGGGCATTGGCAAACAATCTCACCGGTTCAAGTGGCGCACGTTTTTGTTGATATTAGTTTACAGCGTGCACCACTTGGTAAACAATCTGGGTGATGTTATCTACTGTAACCCTTCTAACATCTTTAGTACGTCACTGGTCTTTTGCTTAAGAGAAGCATTACGAAGGCAACCGCTTGGTCAGATTACAGTTACGTCAGAGCAACCTCAGCAACAGATAAAAAACGTTGGAAACATGGAAGTATCAGCCGAGTAGAGAGAAATGACGGGAAGTAAAAAAGTGTTCAGCTTACATCATCGTCGAAGCCAACCACATTTTCTGCAAATTGAGAAATCTGTATCAGCTCAGTTTCCGACGGTTCTTCAACTGGCACATCCATCCACAGCTCATCTACAATCTTGCACTTATGAAAGCAGTTAACAATAGTCGACGGCTTCACGAGTTTCCACGCTTCTACCAGCCAATCCACTGCATCGAAAATCGTCAGGCCTTTCACAAAACTTTCAACGTTGCTTACATGCTGCATATTTGTGAACACTCGTTTATAAAGAAACTTTTTGTACTCGTCTTTCAGACATTTTATAATGCCCGCATCGCATGGCTGCGCTTTTGCGGTACAGTTAGGCGGCAAAAACCGTAGCTCTATGTTGAGACGAGAAGCGACGTTGTGTCCAGAAAAATTGTCCACTAGGAGCAGAATGTGACGTTCTTCCTTGACCATTAAAGCGTTAAACCAGTCCAAGTATTCTTCAAAGATGACCGTAGTCATCCAGGCAGTCTTGTTGTACGAATATTTGAAACCGTAGTCGTCGGAGTTGATGTTGAATACTGCATTCCGTTCGAAAGATCGAGGCTGAGCAGATGTATCTATAACCGACAAGAATTTGAATTTGTCTTCTGCTCTTTGTAATTTCAAACCTCAAATTTTTCTAGTTCCAAACTTACTGATGATCCATAGAGGAAGCTTGCGCCCTCCGCCGGAAACAGATATATGAGCCGTAATTCGATCCTTCGCTATCTTGATTCCTTTGTCCTGTTTATTGCCAAAAACAAGAGACTTGGTCCCGGCATTCCTCCACCATATTCCGGTCTCATCGCAGTTCCAAATATTCTCCGGATGGATAAGTTCCAAAAGGGCTGGCAAGTCAACGGTAAGCCACTGCTCTAAGGCTATCAAATCTGTACTAGATTCCTCTCCTGTGAAAATCAAAGTGTTCCTCGGTTATTCCCCAGCCTTCGCACAGTTCTCTCACATGAAATATAACTAGAGTAAGTTAAAAGTTACCATGAAGCTGTTTGAGGTTCACGTTGTGGCGACCACAGAACTTATCGTACCATCCCCAGCTGCATCGAAAGTCGGCAATTGCTAAAGTCGACGCAACAAACGTAGCGACGTTCATGAGGAAAACTGGGCGAACTGGGATTCGTTTCTCGCGAGCCATTTTTAAGAATTTCAGACACTGTTCGTCAATCTGCGGAAACTGCAAGTTGACTTTTGTCGTTTTCCGGTTCGGGTTTGCGCCATTCGCCAGCGCGAATCTGATCTCTTCTTTCTTCTGACAAATCCCTATCACACCGTATACCGATAGACCACACTCGTCAGCAATCTTCTGGAACGATGCCTAAAAACCAGCAAGAACCACTCAATTCGGGAACAGTATCCAGTGCGTAGGATACGGCATAATTTCATGTACTGTACAAAAATTACCTGTTGCACTTCTCTCTTGAAGATAATCAAGGCCTTCTGACCTAACGTCGGTTTCTCCTGCACAATCCTCTTTCTCTTCCTAATCTCGATATATGACGTCTTTCGCACCTTCCCCATCATGGATACTGTAGAAGCACTGTTGGTCGACACTGAAGTGTTGGAATGAGGAAACAAGGATCAGTGGTGAACCGGGATTCTCAAAACGCATTCGGAATTTGGAAACTGGAAATTAGCTTATTTCAGCAGTCTATTGTCAGATCTGACGTAACTGTGAGATCACTGTGGTAGGCGTGCTTGAAGCACTGCAAACTCTCTTTTTTCGCGACATGTAGATTTAACTTGAGTGACGTACTAAAGATGTTAGAAGGGTTACAGTACCGGTTTCCCACGTGTTAGGCTACTTTTGCATGGGGTATTTGCCTTAGGGGTCATTCTGCTTTTGCGATCGGTAGGTTTTTGGAGACTGTTGCTTTCATCATGGACGTCTTTGTCTACCTGCTGGTCGGCTACTACGTCGCCACCGTCGCCGACAGCCTCGCAGCCAGCCGTGGGTCCGACTACGCCTACGACTGGCGGAAAGAATTGATCATCTACTTCACCATGTTTGCCTTCATGATCTGGTCTCACTTTGCCGTGCTGAATATCCTACGTATCGTGCTGAAGAGGATGCGCCATGGTCACGAACTGTATGACCTGCGCAACGTCCTGCTAATGACATGGACCACGCCCAAGGGTGCTGCGGCCATGTTGCTTCTACATCATGTGTTGGACGCTTATGGGAACTTGATTCATTCCACAAGACCCGACTCGGAGATGCCGCTGATGGTCAACGTCGTGGCGGCCATTGCGCTGTCCCAAGTTGTGCAGGGACTGACCATGTCTCGACTGGTCCGAATAATGGGTACGTATGAAAATATCGTAGCAAAAGGTTTGAAACTCATACTGTATAACCCGGCTTCAGCCTTCACGGACAGTGTACGACAAAATAAACCGTTAAAATTGGGTGTTGGATGGAGCCAGATGGATAAAGCCAATGAAATTTGCGCATGCAGTAAAATATAACTCTCATTGGCTAAGTTGTAAATAAGCTCTAGTTGCAGTGTTACGCCCATTTTTAACGGTTAATTTTGTCGTACACTGTATCAGAACCCAGCTGGGCTAGCTCGGGTCTGTTCTGTGGTACTTGTACACGCACAACGAGAAATTGTGGGCCAGTAAAAACTATGGCTCAGACCTTTTCGGTACGGAAGCATGCACGAAGTCACGAACGCGACTGATTCACACTAATACACTTTCCTACACTTTCCTATGGTTCAGTTTCTAATTTGCCGTCTCTTCCGCCTGGCCCATAATTTGTAGTGGCCCATGATTTCTCGTCGTGCGTGTACATATGTATTAGAGATGTTTTATTGATATTTTGAGATATATGCGGTCGTCCTGATGTGTTTTTTGATCGTCCTGCACTTTTTCGGCTAGAATATTTAAGCAATCACAAAGCGCAAAATTCATTAACTTTACAAATATTCCAGCCATGAATGCGGAGCACGCAGAATCACCCGTAGCCGTCATAACACGCAAAGGTTTCCTCGACATGATTTCCGACCTTCGTCAAGAACAGGTCGCTACCATGAAAGACAATCAGTTATTCCATGACGTCGACTGGGACATGGTAGCGAAGTACACTACAGTGAACACTACGGAAATGGGCCTCAAGGGCGAGAATTCAGATGCGGAACAACATATGAAAGAGCTGCATGTATCACTCTTTTCAGTCCATCCATCAATTTTCGAAACCCGTTTGGGATTGGTTTCCATTTGCAGCATCACTTGCACAATGGGAGAGTGCTGACGGCGCAGATCAAATGTACGAACTGCGACAAAGCCAGCAGTATTCCACGGGAAATAGTCGAGCTGAACCATATGGCCATGAGCCGTATCATCAAGGCAAAGAAGATGGCCTACCGTCGGCAGTTCGAAGAGGGTATGTTGACCACGGCTGGCATGAAGGTTCTCTGTGACCTGGCGGACGATGTTTCGTCACACCGGAAGGGTGTCATTAATTGCACGGACATCCAGCGTTACTTCCACTCCAACTTCGCATTTTACCTTGTGAGTTCAGTAAAACAACACCATGGTACTGGAGCCACAAGGCCCTACGACAAGCAAACTCGACCAGCTCGTTTTCCTGAGAGGCGTACTCTTCCAGTCAGTTCCGCTGGAAGCGTGCGCCACTTGAGGAAGCGATCGGTTCGAGCTTGCTTGTCGTGGCTCGTGGGGCCTCGTGGCGACTAAAATCACCGGATTGCTTCCTCAAGCAACGCACGCTTACAGAAAATATCACTGAGAACTCGCGTCATTCGGAAGGCAGTTTGGTCCTTCGGAAGTCTTTTTGTCGAGTTCTTGTAATTGTCGTGGCGGAATGTTTTGGCTTTCATTTCGGAATCATCTGTTTGACTGAAAAATTTAAAAAGTAGATTGAAAAGTTTGGGTAAAAGAAACTGAACTCGAAGCTACAAAACAGAAAACATGCTGAATTTCAGAAAAATATACTGAGTATGTTCGATACTGACAAAGTCACCGCGATGGATTGCTCCGACGCCCAAGCAAGTCCGGGATGTCGCCGGAAACTACACCACATCGTCCGGACACCACAGTTCGAGAATGTTCTACAGGGCGTGATCCTTCTCAATTTTATCCTGACTATTTGTGCATTGGTTATTACCTCCGACGACCCTTCTTTAGTATTGACCTACAGCGTCATCTTTGCCATACTTAACGCGGGGTTCGCCTTGATCTATACCGGTGAAGCGCTAATGAAGGTACATTCCAGATACCCAACCCTTCAAGAAGTACCGTGATTATCTTCCGGGTTTGTAGATATGTGGGCTGGGCATGAAGCAGTACTGGGGCAAAGGCTGGATGACATGGAACCGCTTCGACTTGTTCATCGTCTTGATATCTTACGCCGACTTAGTCATGGAGGTCGTCACACTGAGTGGCGCCATGAGCAAGAGTCTTCACGTATTCAACCCGGCAGTCATTCGTCTTCTTCGACTGGCCAGAATCCTGCGAGCCACTCGAGCTCTTCGTTTACTTCGAGTACGCCATTTTACATTTCGTTTATGAGACATCGGTAAACAAACTCCACAAGATCGTTTTTCCCAAGTGACGCATGCTTCCAGCTAGATACACCGAAACGTGCGCCACTTGAAAAACTGCAAGTCACTTCTCTGAATGCGCACGCTTTCGGCCAATACGCTGGAGATATGTGCTACTTGAGAACAACGATTCTAAGTGTCGAGGTATTATTGTTACTGGTTCTCCGACGAGTTAGATTTTCGGTTGTTTTAAGACATATTGATACATAAAATGAAACTACGTGATTTTACTCTCTAGCCTTTAGTGCCGTACATTTTGAAGTTCAACGACATCTTCGTGACGGCCCATCTGTACGAAGCCTACAACGTCTGCCGCGGGTACGTGATGGGACAGGAAGATGTTTTGGCAGTTCTAAACCAACTGGTTTCTTTCGTGCCCATGGTGCTGGGGTACCGTCTGGAGGCGGAGAGGGACGCAAAGGATGTGGCAAAAGAAATCGGACAGCTAAATATGGCTCGACCCGATATCGCCACGGCTGTCAAGACTCGACAGGCAGTTCGAGCTGTACTGAATAGTATAGAAAGCACTATTCTTCATTTGAAACATCATGGGATTCTTGAAGAGGATGACTATGAGAAAATCGACCACGTGAGTCCGTCGTTAATACATGTCATATAACTCTGAACGAAACATACATCATCGTCATCTCACGTGGCGCACTCTTCCGAACAACCTCAACGAAGACGTGCGCCTCTTGAAACGAAGATCCTCTCTAACGGCGCCGGCGTCCCATTCCAAACTGCAGAATTTTTTCTCCACGGAGTTGGACCGAACCTTATGTCTTTCAGGAGTTAGATATTGCTATGAAAAAGCTCAGCAATCTCCCGAACAAGATGCCCATGCGCGATGTTCAAAAGCGGCTGCACAACCTGCCGTGGGTGTCCAAGGACGAGAAGGTCTTCGAAGCCCTGCGTACCGTCTACGAGCAACGGACCTACGACATCGGTTCGACCTTCCTGAACATCGGCGACCCCGCGGAAGGCATCTACATTATCGTCAACGGTCTTGCCGTCCTCCGATCCCTATCCACCACCATCGATAACCCCAAGCTGGGCGAAATCTATAGCACGGATAACATCCGCGCCCTGCTTACCAAGAACGACCATGTCGCCAACAGCGCCATCGACTACGCTTTACCAGGGAACGCCTTGAATGAACAGGCGTTGCTGATAGGGTTTCCTAGAAGGTCGTATGCTGTAGCAGAGACCAAGGTCGACGTGATTTACATTCCGGCGGAGAAGGTGTTTGAAGCCTTCAGGCTGGTGCCAGAACTGGAGAGGGCACTATGGAAGCATATCGTCGTGACGGTCGTCGTCAACATCGAACTGCGCATGAACTCTCTATCGGTAAACGTTCCACAGAACATTCTTTTGAAAAAACCGAAACTTATCATATTAATTCCATATTTTTTCCCACTATGATGGCCTATTTGAGAGCTCGGCAAACAAATCCGACCGGATTATTTCCCCAAGTGCGGCACTTTTTCTGTAGTACGGGCTGGAAACGTGCGCCACTTTGGAAAGCGAGCTGGTCGACTTGGGTTGTCGAGCTTCCATTCAAGTTCACATTTTTGAAAAGGTTTTATTGGTGATAGGAAGCCGATTATAATGACGAGAAGATGCGCCTGTCGGGAGGAGTTATTCGACTGGCGTTGCCTAATCGTATCATAACCGAGCTGGACTCGTTTGCGGAGATCTTCCTGATTGTGGGCTCGGTCATGGATTTCAGCAGTAACGCTGTTCACCAAGCACCGACGAAACTGCCCAACTCGATTAAAGCCGTCAAAGTGAAAACTGGCAGGACAAAATCTGTTGATGAGGTGCTTTTCTACTGTACATGCTTTGAAGTGCTTTTCGATGGTGAATCAATTGTATCGTTTTTGGGTCTGCAGGATGGCAAGATATTGTATCCTGATTACGCCGTACTGTTCCTGGTTCCGTACGAAGGCGTAACAGTGGAGGAAGTCAAGCAAGGACCTAGTAACACGAATCTGTCGCCCGATGAGCATTCGCCTTTCAGAGCTGTGGTAAAGATGATAATAAAAACATGTCTAGGAATTCGACCATAAAATTTCGCACACGGATGGCGCAACATTCTAATTTATTCGCCTTTTGCTGCAAAATCGTCCCCTACGCCACATTACCGAATTTTTTTACGATCTTCTAAATAAACAGTGTTCTTTTCAGAATCAGTTCAGAGCCTCGATAGTGGGACGTAGCCGCATGGATCATATCAACAAACCGGTCAAGAGCAAAGTCAACTTGTAAGTATCAATACCAACAAAACCCGCGGGTTTTGCCCAAAATATCCATATTTTCTTGCAACTCGCATTCTAGATTTGGCTTCCTTCTTCGCGTCCGTGTCGAACTTCCTAGCAAAAATTTACGCCGTTCTTCTTGATATTTTAAGATGTTATAGAGCCATCATTAGCTTCGGCGGACCGGCTTGATGTTTAGGATAAAATCGATGGTCGTTTTACCCGCCTTCAAAGGTGTTTTTCTACGGGCATGTCTTATTTCTGCAGGTTGACTGCCAGCATGAGCAAGCTTTTACCCAGTCACTCCGCCTCCTCTGTCTCACCGGCTTCTGAACCTGTACCACCGCCATCGGAAGAAGACGAGGCGGTCACAGCGTACGCCAAGGCCCAGAAGCCGCAGCGTCAACGCATGTCCATCTCGGCTGGTGCCGGTGGAGTACCCACGGGTCTTCCCGAGCAGACAGTGCGAGTGCGAGCAGCGGGTTTCCGGCGGTCGGCGGTGACTGGACCAACCAACCTGACACTGCTACAGACTCTCTCACCCACCGGAACTGCTTTACAGTTCGCCCCCACCAACGCACCCGAAACAAGACATCATCATCATCGGGCATCGGATGTCAATGCACCGATAGGAATGTTGGCCGATAAAAAGTCTGATCCTCTACTTTCACCGTCCAGTGATCACCTTTTATAGGCACTGGCTGGGCTTAATTGTATTACGTATAGTCTAAACTTCGTTCAAATGATCACGCGTTTTTCACTTCATGCCTTGTTGTTTACCCTGAGTCTACTCACCCGTAAGCGTGGATACTTTGTTCTGCCGACCAATGTTCGTCGTCGGTTCGTGCGTCTACCGTTCGCGCAGCAACGGTAAAGCTGTCCAGTACGGCTGCGGTTCTTATCGCCTGCTCATTATCTGCAAAATAAAACACAGCAGTTAGTGCTGGCAAACATACGATAAAATTCGATAAAGTATTGCCGGATACTTTATCGCGGTCTTCGATATTCATTCAGTATCGATATTTCGATACGATACTTTTCCACTACCGTATCGTATGATCGCATGATATCGCAGCGATATATCGATATTTCTGCAATTTTAATTTTTGTCGGAGTTCCACTGGTCCGGGCTCAAGAACTCAAGAAGCCGATTTCCACATTGAGTGTTAGTAGGATCGGAAGCGTCAGATGCAGCAAAAACGTGACTATACCAAGACTTCAAACACATGGAAACCTGGATAAAATTAGCACTAAAACCGAATGGGCGGAGCGTGCTCGCCTGGTCGGCATACGATGACCAGAATCAAGGTTTTGAAATCAGTAAACCGTGGCCAAACGGCGTCATAGAGAACTTGCAATGAGGAGAAACCGCAACCAATCCTAATCCATTCTGCTGACCTTACCGTAGCAAACCTGCTCTTTTGATTGGCTGGCAGTGTTTCGTTCGGTCTCGATTCCCGTTCCATACTTCGGAATTAAACTTCGCCTTACTAGCTTGCTCTACCGCTTACCCATATTATTGCTGCGATTGAGCAAAATACAGAATTCAGCAAAATACCGATATATCGAAAATATATCGATATGGTGCGATACGATATCGCCGAATATTTTATTGCGTTATTAGATACGAGCCTCATATCGATACCATCGATACCATCGATACGATATCTGCCGCATATTTTATCGCAAAGATTCGATATATTGCGATACGATATCGGTGTGCCGTATCGTTGCCAGCAGTGCCCAGCACTAACAGCAGTGGCAGGGATTCATTTAAACGAAATTACCGTTGAGGCCGTGCGCCCTGGGCCGGGGGGTCGATCAGGATCAGGAGGTCTGTTTGTCTGTAAACCGAAGGATACGTTGATTGGTTGAAACGCTGCGGGCCTGATAGCTTCGCTTCTTGATCGCCCTGGACCGATCAGGAAAAGTTCGATTTTGGCTGATTGCTTTCGCTGCCCCGTGATTGCTCGATCAGCCTTGCTTTCCACCCACTCCAAAGCGTCCAAACTTTCGCGCGAGTGCAAGTTTCGACTTTTTGTTTCGGTTTCTTGCCTTCATCTCGCTAGGTGATATCGGTCCTACCGTTAAATAGCTACTATCCTACCGTTGAATAGCGAGGAAAGGATTCTCCAGGGTATCCTGAGATTCGTGGGGGAAACTTGCTCCGCGATCAAGGCTTGTCGTTTACGGGTGATCTGCTTTATCGAGCTGAACTGCTCATCCGCTCCAAGGATATTCTTGTCCAGGAGCCGAACTCTGTGACTCATTTTGCATCCGCAGTGAAGAAAGCAAAGCCTGGGGCAGCCTGGCAGAAGGGGCGAGGTTCCGATGGCTACTCATCTCCTATAACGCTCCATCAGGGCCGTATGAGCATGTCATGCGAGTTACGAGCCTTCTCTTCGTCTTTTGTGAGTCTTCCCAGACAGACGTGTAAGAAAGACGCTTGTTAGGAAAACATGACCTGAACGACGTCGAAGAACGAGAAGAGATTCAGGTGAGACGACAGCGGAAGTTCGGAGGTGTCTACTACCAGGTAGTTATCAGCACAACTGCACTAGCGGTGCCTTTTGGTGCATTGTTTCGAGCCTCTCTGATACACGATTTTTCCACCTTTCCACCCTGGGTACCATTCGCAAGGTTTCGCAAGGTGGAAAACGCGGAACAGCGTTGCTGTGGACCCACACATAAAATTGCGGTTTCGCAGCGTTTCATCCCGACTCGTGCGTTTGGTCAAGAGCCAGTGATTGTTAAAGTTACAGATAACAATCTTGCCGAAAATGTGATAGTTTTTTCTAAGTGGCGGCCTGCGGCATTGATCGAGAAGTTGTGGAACAAAACAGGTCAAGATGACTTCGGAAGGCTGTTCGTCGGTAACCGTAGTCAGTCTCGGTTGCCAAAACTAATGCTTTGTCAACACAAGTGTTTTGATTCGGAAAAGAATTGTAGATGAATCTTTTCCTTCATCTATTTTCAATCAAATTGCGACTGTGGTCGGGTCAAATTTCCACCGTGAGGCTGAAAAGTTTGTCTGGTTTACAAGATGGACAGAGAGAGGGCCTGACGAAACTTTTTCGCTCAGTGGACGAAGTTAACATAGGCCGTGAAAACTTCACCGTAAGGGATTTCGGAACCAGCTGTAGTGAGAGCGGATACCCGTTGGCGGAGCGCACACGGGAAACACGGTGTAAGTTCGGGTGATAGGTCGCTTTGTAACGCTTCGGGGCGTATGACGTCACCCAGCCGTAGAGGTGGGTCACACAGCAACCGTCCAATGAGCGAAGAAATTTGGCTTGACCAGTCCACATCCACCCTGTGCCTGCGGAAGATCTTTACGCTGCATCGCTTCACCCTTGCTCATTTTGTCAGTCTCAATTGCCATCTGAGCACCTGAGCCGCCTTTCTCTTGTGCATGATCCTTGTGTCGAGCAATTAGTGACTCTTGTGAATTTCCAAAGGCAACCTGCATTATCATGACATTTTCATGGACGCTAATTCTCTTGTTTCTTTATTTTGACTTTAATGGTCCTTGCCGTCTCTTCTCGTTCCAATGTTGTTCGAACACCCTTTCCAGCAGTTCTCAAAGCGAAGCCGGGTCAAAAAAACACGAGCTCCAAGTCGTCAAATCTGCTTCCACAATATCTGCTGGGCTCTCCGAATATCGCATCTATACGGGAGTGAACCACAGAAAAAGTCGAAGGAAGCATTCGAAAATTCTGGGTAAAATTCCAAGAAAATACAGTAGTCTGTACTCTCAGTTTCTGGTAATGCAGCTGCAACGGTAATTCTCATTAATGTTTTGCAGTGCAGCATTAGGTAACTAACGAGTTGGCACGTGATTGTGATCTTCGTTCCTCTGTCGTCCAGATCTCTTTGTGGTATGGCCAGACTGAGCTTCATCTAGTCGAGCGAGAGAGCACAGCAAACCGTTTTGTTGTTTCCTGCAGGTGCAGGAAATAACAAAACGGAATTGATATTAGGAAAATAACGATCAAAATAAATTTTTCCATTTGATATACGATATTAGACGCGGCTAGAGCCCTGCAGCAGCACGCAACATCCGTTCTGCAACTGCTCTGCATCCATGAACGTCTAGCTGCATTTTACTGCATCGATACTGCATAAATTATTATCGATAATTATTTATTCTTCTGCGAGATAGTTCCACCGAATAATCATCAGATCACTCAGAGTTTCAGGCAGCATACTAGTTCGCTTACTGTTGAGAGCATCACCGGTATGGCTAAAAAGTCGTTCAGAAGGGGTACTAGAAGCAGGCACAGCAAGTATGCGCTTAGCGTATAAGGACAAACAAGGAAGCTCCTTCTCGTTCTGCTGCCAAAAATCGTGTGATTGCGATGCAAACCTTTCTGTCTGAATCAGAGCCCTGCAGCAGTAGCGAAAATCCGTGCTGCATCTGCACTGCATCCGGTTTCCCGAAACTGAAACTGCACTGCATCTGCATTTTTTCATCGTTTCGGCGACTGCAACTGCACTGCAATGCAGTAAAATGCAGTGCAGTGCAGAACGTACGGCATGTTGCAGGGCTCTAGACGCGGCACCCTAGCGCCGGGCGGTAGTGCAGGTCTGGTTATCAGCTGAGTGCCTGACTGGAGTTTGCGATCTCGCAACCTGCTGCGCTACCCGTCAGGCAGGAGGATCAGCATTGAACGATCAGGCTGATTGCTTGATGCCTGATCGGTCGTTTTACCTCTTAGCCCAATCTCTTTAGTACTATCCGTCAGACACAAAACCTGCGCCGAAAGGTTTGTCAGGCCATGAGGTGCTGACCGTGCTGTCATATGCTCGATTAGAGACCGGGATCTGGCCGCTTACGCTGTACTGCGCTGCAGCTGCGCTACGCAGCAGTGCAGTTGCAGCGTTCACTTTGGCGTTTGTGTGCAGCGCAGCGCAGTATGCAGCGTGTGGCAAGCTAACGCAGCGCAGCTGCAAACGGCACAAAAAGACGGTTTTCGGTTTTCGAACTGAGAATCTCCCGGTTGGTGGCCGTTATCAAACCCTTACTAGGTGTTTTCTGCTTGGTGATAAAACACCGACTGGTCGCGCAGGCTCACCCCGAAATAGTGTTTTGCCCAGCCGTAAAGCGCCTGGTAGTTAATCTGTCAGTGGAACCGGAAGTCTCGGAGTTCGATAAAGTTACTTCTGTAGAAAGTATCAGCGGACTTTGTTGTGGACTGCCTTTTGTTAGCCTTGATTAGAGCTCTGATGGAGAATCACCTGTTGTCCGACGATTCTCTGGAGGAAAGCGGAGACGAAAGAGTTGCCGAAAATGCCGTCCAGAAGGGGAGAAAGTCCAGCGGGAAGATGCCTGTCAAAAGGATATCTGTTCTGCCTTCTGAGATTCAGCTTAAAGCTAGGTACATTTACCAAACTGCGTACCTGTGATTAGAGCTCTAACTAATCAGCGCCGATATTTACTGTACGATTTGGTTACAGAGGTATGCCGGTTGAAGAAGTGGCGAATATGGTTAAGAACGACACATTCGTCTTACGAGCAGAAAGTTTTGGTAGCCGAAAGAGAGCTCCGTTCTGGGACACAATGAGTTGTGGATAAAGAGTCCGAAGATAGGCTCGACTTTGTATGCTGTTGTAGATGTAAGCAAGTGTGGAAGCATGACAGAACTGTGAATACTGATGCTCTTCATTGGCATGTCTCGAAATGTGGCGTCAAGGCGAACCGGCCCAAGATTACTGGCTACCTTAAGTCACACAAGCTGCCCCTGGCCGCAAAGCACGAAATGTCCCGAGTATGTGCTCGATACTGCGCAGTGGATGGAAGGAGCTTCGAAGAAGTGGCTGGAACCAGATTTAGAGCTCAAATAGATACCGTAATCGATGTTACGATGAAATACAGCCACGCTGGAAAGCCCACTGCTCGCGACATGCTGCCCGACCCAACTACAGTGAGCCAGTACGTCGGAAAAGAAGCCAAAGCCATCAGGGAATCTCTCCTTGAGGAAGTCAAACCCATCCTACGACTTCGCGATGGAGGCATAACGCTTGACTTTTGGGAAGAAGAGTACACTAAAGTGTCGTACTTAGGTAAGAGGAACTGTTGATTGTTTTTGGGCAGCAGGATTACACCATTTGCAGTCTGTATGAGTGGCATAGGGCTTTCGTTTTTGCAGGCTGTACTGTGCACTATATGTTCGGCGGATCGGAGCTCCGGGAAAGACTACTTTTGTGTAGCGAATGGGACACCGTGGACAGAAAGACGGGCGCGGCTGTACATTTTTAGCAAACTTCGAGAGATCGGCTTGTGTGAAGAAGATCCGAAGCTGTGCACCTTTGCTACGGATCAACGCGGAAACATGAAAGTAGCTTTTCGTAACTCGGGCTTCGAGCGCATCAACTGCGCCGGACATCTTCTCAACACCTGTTCGCAAAACTGCCTCAAATCCAACCCGAAAAGTCAGCATCCCATGCCTGCAGAAGCCTTACCAGTTCTTGCTTTAGTTAACCAGGTCAAGTCCCTCGTTACACACTGTAAGCAAGGTGGTATCAGTCGGCAGCTTAAAACAACGTTGAAGCAACACTGCGAAACCCGGTAAGGCCGAACCAAGGCCATGATATTAGAGCTCCAATTCATGTTTCCAACACCTAGCATGAACTGGAATTTATTTTTAGGTGGAACACCCACGTCGAAATGTCTGCTTCAGTTCTGGCTGTCTACGAGCAGCTTGAAGACATCCTTGCTGAGCGAAAGGAGTCTCATCTTTTGCCGAGTAGGCAGAAAATGCAAGAGTTTCACGACCTGTTTGAGCCTGTACGGGATGCTACATTCCTTCTTTCGGCTTCGAAACGTTCAACAATTCATCTCGTGGTTCCAGCGTATCTCGAACTGAAGCGCCACTTCAAGGATCAGGTGCCGTCTGACTTTCCGGAAATTAGAGCCTTCCAGAAACATGTCGAAAACGTTTTCAACAAGAAGCTCGAGATTGATGAGCTTCATAGAGTGGCCGTCTTTCTGGATCCCTCCATGAAGCACCTTCAGTTCCTAACTGCGACTGAACGAGTAGCTGTTCTCAAGCGAGCGATGGAAGAAGTGCAGAAAATTCCACAGCCAGAAAAGACAGGAGCTCCGATAGTAGAAGGTAAAAGCCATTATGCCGCGCACTGAGTCACGCATTTCGTTAAAAACTACATAGCGAAAAAAGGAGAGCTCTAATTTGTCAATACTTCTCACTGTAACATTTGGACATCAAATCTAACCTGAACAGTGATCAGTGCAGGAGAATGGCTTTTACTATTCGACTGTCGCAGTAGCTTCAAGAGGCAGTACCAAGTTCAACGTGAAAGCCTTGGCCAAGTATTCTGCCGACAATCCCATCGGAAACGAAGTCGAGCGCTATGCGAGTTTGCCCAGTCCTCCCGAAGACCAAGATGTCCTTAGCTTTTGGACAGAGAAAGAGAATGACTTTCCTCGTTTGAAGTGCTATGCGCTGTGAATCCTTCCTGTATCTGCCACTAGCACACCTTCCGAACGTTTGTTTAGCAGATCTGGAACTGCTGTATCGGAGAAGCGTACAAACTTAGCTCCTCAAACTTTAAGCGATCTCATGGTTGTCCAGTCTAATTTTGAATTTGAGAATGTCTAATTTTGTATTTAGGAATTTTAAGTTCGAAATTGAACCGCAGCGCAGTTGCCTCGCACGTACAGTAAGGTGCAGCGCAGCTGCACCGTCGGTCCAGTCCAGATTCACGCAGCGCAGTACAGTTGCCGAGTACCAGAAAAGGGCGCAGCGCAGATGCAGCGTACTTTTTGACCTGCGGCCTAGGTCTCTATGCTCGATTACAGGATGACTTGATCGCTTCTCACTTCTCACTTGTCTTATTTATAGTCGGACTGGCAGTTCGCAGTTTCTGCAGTTAGACCAGGTTGAATTTTCATTTTCAACCTCCGATCGCGATGGATTATTCGATACTCCCTCTGTTTTCCTGAACCTCCATAGTGGCGTTTCACCTTGCCATACCTTGACGTTCAGGGATTTCGCACCTGGCTGTGGACGATGGGCAAGTCCACACGGGACAACCGCGACATCTTCTACCGTTCAGCTAAGCAAGAAGGCTACCGAGCACGGAGCGCCTTCAAGCTACTCAACATCGACAAATCCCTTTCCGGTCGTATCTTCTCTGGCGTCAAAAGAGCCGTAGATCTTTGCGCCGCCCCTGGCAGTTGGAGTCAAGTCCTCTCTCAAAAGTGAGACCACTGCAACCAGCGCACGTTATCATCGTAAAAGTCCTCTCTTGCAGGATCTATTTACCGCAGCCGAACGATCCAGCCGTCAAGATCGTTTCTGTTGATTTTCAGTTCATGATTCCTATTCCCGGGATTACACAGCTTCAAGGCGACATCACTGAACTACGGACAGCCCAGAAGATAATTGACGAATTCCAAGGAGAGAAGGCTGACTTGGTCGTGTGTGATGGTGCACCGGACGTGACTGGCTTCCATGATCTGGACATCTACAGGCACCATGACATCGTCGTGGCTGCTCTGGCGTTGACCACGGCTGTCCTGAAGGAAGCAGGAAGCCTGATTATCAAGGTTTTCAAGAAACCCGACGATGAACTGCTGGGAGCACAGATTGCAACGTTCTTCAGGGAAGTCGACTTCGTCAAGTAAGAAATTTAAAAATTATTTGATCGAAGATTAGTCTGTGTTTACGATCAATCATAAATGTGAAGGGTTGATTGGGACCAGTATGTAGTACGTTGGTGTGATGGTGCAGTTCGCAAGTATGGGTACGTCTACAAACCCATCAGGGGGTTGGGTGCGTACGGTTACGGAAGTACGATGTTTTTCTGCTTGCGGCCTTGCCGGCTTGCCCTTCAATAGTTTTGTCTTCTGAAGAAGCATATCAAAATTTCCTTTCGGACTGAATTGAGAAGTCTCATTAGAAGTTCCAGATCCATCTCGGGACACGAACTGATTTTTTCTGTGTGGTTATAGGCCGGAGGGCAGTCGGGACTCAAGTCTGGAAGCCTTCGCAGTCTGCAGTGGCTTTTTCTGTCCGCCCGGTTACTATCCTCACATGCTTCTGGACTACATGGCCAAGAAGGACATTACACCGTTCAAAAATACTGTGATTCCTTTTATTCTCTACGGCGAAATTTGTAAGATCAACTGTGTAGGGAGTTCGCGTATAGTTACAGGTTCTCTCTTTCATCAGGAGTAGTCTCAAATTATTGTTGACCTTCCATTGCTAAGAGAATTTACAGGTGGAAAGCACTAACATGTACCGTAAGCTTCTCATTTGGTTAGTCCTTTTCGCTTTTCACTCCTTTGTGCGCAAATCTTCTTTTTACGAATATTGCGAGCAGCTAGCCAGACATGAAGTACTCCCACGAACAACAATGTTTCTGCGCAGTGCTTTGTTCAGCAGCATTTTTCCTATCCGTCGAGGCACAATCCACTCTGCCGGAGTTTGGAACGACTGCAGGAGATTCTTTGTCGAATAATGCAATCAAAGCCGTGGACGCCATGTTTAGCGGAGGCGATTCGAGTCCTTCCGCCAACGTTAACAAGACAGCGGGTACGAGCAACCCTAACCCTCCTGTGGTAGAGGGAAGCCACAATTTGCCGACCCTGCCATCAGTAACCAACAACGAAAGGTCTGTCCCCCCGACCATGCGTCCTCGACCTGACATTTCCACGAAGAAGAAGTCCGCAGGTCTGACATCGCAGAGACCCATGAAGAAGACGCCGGTCAAGAAGACAGCCATGAAGAAGAAATCCGGCGGTGCGATTGCCAGACGGCCGCCGATGAAAGGCAAGCCGGCTCGTCATGGAAGAAGACTTCCCGTAGGCAAGGGGTCAAAACCTAACCGAAACTCCCGAAAAGCGAGCCGACAGTATGACTGGAACGATCAGAGCACCTGGGACCGGTTTTACATCGACCCCGACTGGTGGTCTCAAAAGTAACAAACAGCTTGAGTACGGATAGGGCCATGCCTACGACGATCAGTCTATTGAACATGTGACATTCGCTGGCTAACCCACCAGTTCTCGATTTTCGATTGCAGTATGAGTAATCTTTATCTTTTTCGGGCAATTTTATTCTGTCGAACCGATACGGACAGTTTTGTTGTTACGCATACAGTATCTCGACTCAGGATGGTGCCTTCTGGAAACCGCTCTCGAATATTGTTTGCATTTTGCACCTCTCATTTGTTGCGATTAGCTTATGCTGTAGCATCCGCTGTACTCGCTGTAGATCTCTGGATCGTGATGGCGGCTTCCTTCTGCGATGACGTTTCGCGGGCTCGCGGTCATAAAGCAGATAGTCGGTACACTACTACGGTTCGTTTGGTACCAGTGTACTAGGTGGGCCGTGGAGTGGAACCGTGGAAGTCGAGCTGTGGGACCGCCTGCCTACTTACTTGTCCGTGTATCCAGCTTTCCCAAATCAATAACCTTTTCTACCACGTGTTAAGACGCAAAGTTCGGACAACCACGTGATCCTCGCGTTCGTTAATTTTGGATTAATTCGTCAAATCGTCTGCTGAAAGTTGAAACTTCAAAAATTTTCTTCAGGGAATTTTCTGCTTTCTTCCATCCAACAGATCATCCCTGATCTTCTGCAGCTTGATCGGTGACCATTTTCTTCCAGGATGTATATCGCTAAGCGAGGATTTGCAAAGCTGACAGATACAGCCAAGGCTGCGGCACAGGCAGCCGCTTCGCAGTCCCGATCAGGCAGCGATCGTTCACCTTCATCGTCGTCGTCGTCATCTCCCCGATCCTCTTCTCACTCGCAGCATCCCCACTTTGGCCACGAAGGCCACGTTTTAAGGGTAATTACATATTCCTTGTTAACGCCTGGTGGTTTTGCATTTCATTCTGTAACAGTGAACCTTGTTTGCTTAAAAATCTGCTTTTTGGGCTGCGCGTATCTAGTGGCACACTTCAACGGCAAGACTTGGGTGAAAGTGCGCTAGATACTTGGGGTAGTGTGGCATCAGTTCAACTCGCGCAGTCTGATGAATACCTTGACTGTGACACTGCGCCACTTCAGTCGACGTTTTCGGAATTTGGTTTATTTGGTTGTTCCTCTTTTAGCGTGATCTGCTTGCAGGTTACTCGTCTTCCCAACGACTTACTCGTGGCTACTGAGGACCATGCTTCGCCGTTAGCGCGCATCTGTGTTGCAGTGAAAGCAGGTTCGCGTTACGAGCCCGCAGAGTTGCCTGGCTTGACCCATCACCTGCGTGGGGTAGCTTCTTGCGCCACCAAGCAATGCTCGGCATTCGGACTCTCCCGCAACCTCGAACAGCTGGGAGCATCATTCCGAGCTTCGACAACTCGCGACCTGATGCTTTACACGCTGGAAGTATCCCGGCAGAACTTGAAGGAAGCCATCAAGTTTCTGTCCTATGCCACGACCCAGCAAGAGTTTAAAGCTTGGGAAGTCCATGACGCTCAAGATCGCCTGCTCGTCGACTTGGATATCCTCAAGATTCATCCAGAAGTTCGACTGGTGGAGTTGCTACATAAAGCTGCGTATCGAGATGGCTTGAAGAATTCTTTGTATGCTCCAAGATTCACAGCTGGAAATTATCACGGTTCAATGGTAAGTTTGCATTGTGGTTTTAAGTACGACCTTCGCAGTTTCTGTGCCAAGGTTACGCCCCGCTCGCCTACTGCGCACTTTCGTCCATGTCAGGGTCGTGCTGTAGACGCTTGTGCATACTCGCTTTCCCAAGTGGCGCACACTTCAGCCTGTAGCAAATGAGGATGTGCGCGCCTTGAGATTAACAATTAGGCTCAGTTTGTTTGCCGACGTCCCATCGTTGTCCAGCTTTGCGAGATTGTTTAGCATCTTACACCTTTGTTTTTGGCAGTTGACGGAATTCGCGAAAGCAACGTTCAAGACCAACCGAATGGCCATCAGCGGGGTCGGTGTTAGCCACGACGAACTGCTGAATTACGCGCAGAAGTACTTCAAGATGGACGTGGGTGAAAAAGAGCACGCCTTGACTCCCTGGTCAGCCGTCACCAACATTGAGCCTGTCGACCATCGTGTCCACCACATTAACGGTGGTAACATTGTCAGTGAGCCAGCCCGTTACGGTGGTGGCGAAGCCTATGAAGAAACTATTGACTGTCTGACGTACGCAGCTTACGTCACAGAAGGTCCAGGCTTGAACGAACCGAGACAGTTGTTAGCCCTCAAGTTGCTGCAGCATGTTATCGGCGGAAGCTCCAAGATCAAGTGGGGTCGGGGAGTATCGCCGTTGGCGCGAGCTGCAGCATCAGCCACCAACGAGCCGTTCGCCGTCAACCCCGTTAGCTTCGACCACGCTGACTCCTCTTTGTTCGGTGTGGCAGTTGTCTGTAACCCGAAAGACGCTCGGAATGTCCTCAGAGCTACCATCGATATTTTGCACGGGAAGGAAGGTGTCGATCAACAGAGACTTGAACAAGCCAAGTATGAGAGCTCAACGAACAGAGTCGTCTAGATCGTTTTCCAAGTGACGCACGCTTTCGGCCAATATCACCGATACCACGCGCCACTTGAAAGAACGATGCTGTCGATTTCTTTTCCAAGTGGCGCCTTTTATCAACCACCAACACTGACAGTGTGCGCCACTTTCAGAAAAAAAGCCATCTGAAACGATTTTGCCTGCCGAAAGGTGGCCTGTTAATTGGCTGTTTGATGGATTTGATGTTTCTCAGTTTAACGAATTGGTTTCTTTTGTAGGAATCGACTGGCGTCTGCCATTTTGATGGGCCATGAAAGCGGAGCTGAACTGGTGCAGGACATGGCAACTCAGGCTTTGATCAACAAGCAAATCCTCACACCGGAGGATGCCGCCAACATGGTGGGCAAGATCAGCCTAGAAGAATTGATTATGGCGGCCAAGCATGCGCTGGCTGGCAGGGCAACCTTCGCCGCTGTGGGCAACTTGGCCTACTGTCCTCGTCTGGATGATGTAGCATAAAATAGGTCTCGTAATTATATTCTTATACCTGCATTTTCTTCTTGGTTTTTCGCATAGTCTATCTGATAATTCTTTTGGTTGTACGTGCTGGATGTGTCGTGTTTACGGTTTTCCGCTAACTTGTGCGACTTTGTGGTGTGACTTGCGAGCAAATAATAATAATACTAGTATACAATATATCATGTTGAATTTCTGGACTTTCTGATCGAGCCCGAAGGTAGTGTCATGTTTCTCGGCGTCAAAATTCGAATGGTAGACGATGAAGCGGAATATTGCAACAGGGAAGTAAAATATAAAACAGGAAAAAAACCCAGAAACGTGGAACTTACTGTGTCATATTCCGAAAAAATCATCTATGTATTGAGCAAATAACTCTGGTTTCCCAGGCTGATACTTCTTTATATTTCTCCAGTCTAGAGCAGGAAAAACCGTCGGAAGTTTTGACACCGTAGTCCAGTGGAGAAAACCTTGGCTAGCGAACTCCTCAGCCAGCTCGGCCTGGTGATTGTCCATCAGGGTCTCGTTGACCACTACTAGAAGCCGCTTGTTTAGCGTCAAGGTCTCTAACACACTTCCGGCACCTAGAAGAAAACGTAATGGTGTCGCACACTTTCAAAGCTCGCAGAGAGAATATGGAATTAATGAGAACGGCATCACGAACCTGCGTGACCGATGACCAAGTCAGCATTCTCTAGATCTTCTCGAATAGACGGCTTATATCGATACGCACGAACTTCCACACCATGGACTATTCTGGACTGTGGTTCCGTGATCCCTCTACCGTATTGTATGACCAATCGTTGGTAGTCTTGCTCATGGAGAGTCTAAAAGAGCAGGGAATACATAAAACGGAATATTCATCTCGGGAATGCAACTGATGATGCCAGGAAACGTCCCGTCGATTTGGCTGCCGATCCCATTACGTCATGAGCCGATAAGGAAGGCGCAGCCAGATTTTCTCACCTGTAGGAAATCTTTGGATATCAGCTGGTCAACCAGTGCATCAAAGCTAGTTGTCCCCACCGTTGCAAAGGCCGTCTTTTGATTTTCTGGAGCCATCCTGTTGCAAGCGTATCATCTGCACACGACGGTCAAAATCCTGTCGACTTCGCTCGATGGATGGAAGAAAATCTGATCGCAGTCTGGCAGCGGAGCCAGAGATTGAGTGACCGAAACATTGCGTATTCAATCGAGTCAAAATTAGCGTTACCCAATCAACTCGTTTGTGTCTCAGCAGCTAATTGACGTCACAGCTCGTCACACATCATGGAACAGTTGTTGATTGCTGATTGATCAGATGATCCAGATCGCAAAAATTTTCAAAAAAATGAGACTGCAGAAAATCTTCCAGAAAAAATCATTCTTCTGCTTGCAGTGTTACAGGCTAGCAGTGCCTTGCAGTGAGATCTGGATCAGGATCATGCGACCTGGGCAGCAGATGTTGTGTGAATTGCGAACGGGATGGACATTGTGTGTCCAGCGGCGAAGCATCTTGTCGTCTTTTGATTTGCCGTCAACGATGACGATTATTCAGCAACGGTGGAAACACAAAGGAAGATGGGTGAGCCGACAGATGTCCGTATGTGCTCCGCGTGTTTTCGCTACCTTGAAATGTTTTGTGGGTCGTAGGCTGCAGGTACCACGAAGATAAAGCCGTCGACACTCGCTATGACCGCCTTTGACGGCATCTACGGCAATGGCCCATACGAGAAGAACTGGAAGTCCATCCGCTTGGCGTTACTCTCTTCGCAAAAGTATGCCGCTGTCGTTAACAACTACTCCGGCAACCGTGACACCATGGACACCTTCTTCCGAGAACTCGGAGCATTGCCTTTGAACGATTACTTCCAACCCGTACCCGAAGCACCAATCGTCAAAGAACTTTCGAAAGATAACCCAACAGCAGATTCCGGCGTGGAAGAATCACTGCACGACAGGCTGAGGAAGATGAGCAAGAGGGTCTCGATCCGAGCGAGGGACGAGAAGAGTGTAGAGGTAAAGGCTGAGGAGGAGAGCAAAGAAGAGGGGGAAGCAGAAGAGCCGTCGGAATTCATGCCGGCGTCACCCGTCGTCGAGGAAGACATTCATGCTCGACCGGATGCGCAACCCAGACAGCCGAGGCGTTCAGAAGTGACCACTCTCATCCCTGACACTTCGGTACTGGAAATACCGCAGTACCTACAAGCTTATGTCTTCCCCAGAGGAGATGTCAGTCGCTTTCCGGCTCCGAACTACGACCGTACGGGATTCTGTGGTGAGTTGCATGCACCTACGTACTTCCGGCTCCTAGGTTTGGACTTCGTGTATGCAGGTGGACGCTGTATTTCGAGATCTCTTCGTCGCTTTCTGAGGATAAAACGATTGTCTTCGTTTTGTTACAGATTACTACCTGATGGATGCGGCATCTCTGCTGCCCGTTTTAGCGCTCGGACTGCAATCCCAGGACCGCGTGTTAGATTTGTGTGCAGCACCCGGCGGAAAATCTGTCTCTATTCTGCAAACTATGCTTCCTGGTTTGTGAAATTAGAGTCCTAAGTACTAACGCCGTATGTTTTCTTGGCCTTGTTCGATTTTGGTTTTTGGCAGGTGAAATGTACTGTAATGACATCAAGTCTGCGCGTGTGACTCGCCTTACCGCCGTTCTCAACTCCTTCTTCCCCATGGACTCCGCGGATATGGAGAACATGGTCAAGATAACCCAACGTGACGCACTGGAATGGGGGAACTTTGAAGAACCACCTTTCGACAAAATCTTGGTGGATGTTCCGTGTACCAACGACAGAGTGTCCGCCACCGAGGAAGAGAACAACTGGTTTACCGGTCGCCGTACCGGTGAACGGAATGCTCTTTCCCAACGTCAAATGGACATTCTCATGTAAGAAGCGCTTTTCTGTAATCTCCTACAGTGTGGCTTTGCACATGCCAGAAGCAAAATATGGCTCGGGAATAATTCAAATATGGGAGATATATGGCAAACAAACGGAACAGATCGTTTTTGTGAATGGCGCACGCGTCCAGCCGATAACACTGAAGACGTGCGCTAATTTAGAAAGTGAACTCAGCCAGTCGTTTTTCCCCAAGTGGCGCACCGTTTCAATCAATGTTTCTGATAAAGTGCGCCATTTGACACGATGATCTGTTCAGGTTTGTTTGCCAAGCTCTTCTACAGGTATATCAGGCATAAAAATGACTCTTTCTAGGGCGGCTTGTGCGACGGTGAAGAAAGGGGGCACCGTCGTCTACTCGACCTGCTCTCTTTCACCCCTGCAGAACGACGGCGTAGTTCACATGGCCATGCAAGAACTGAGGAAGCAACATAATATCGATATGGTAGCGGTTGATACTGCTCCCTTCCGCCATGCTTTTAAACTCGTCTACCGGTTTCATGAAAGTCCTGACCTGATATACGGTCAGGTTATTTTACCCCATATTCCCAGAAATTTTGGGCCGATGTATTTTGCAAAACTCCGGCGGGTATCTTGATAGAAGTAACAACGGTGCAAAATGCCGCCAATGTTCGATCAATAAATTCCACCGATCGGCTTTCTTCACATAACGCATACCTGCGTTTTTATCGATCAGTTGCACTGAGTGAGGTGACATCTTCCAGGTAAATATTCCGGCGACATTTAACTCGCACCGTCAAGTGAAATACCTTTTACTTTAATTTTCCGAGGGAACAACGACTATTCTGGAACTCGGGAAGAATAGGGAACAGAATGTTTGTAACGAGACGGATATGGGAAGAACGTTTCTATCCGACGGACAAAGGTTGGGGTGTTTTTGATATCGCTCTTGATCCAGAGAAGCGCATCTTGCTGATCGCTGCATTTGAGAAAGGTTTGCAGCGCTTCCGGTTGGATGGACAAAGTGCAGCCATTTTGGAACGGTCACCGATCAAGGAAAAGCATGGACATCGAGGGAACGTTATCAAGGTCTCTTGGCATCCTTTGGGCAAACGCTTCGCTACATGTGAGATATCTTCCCTGGGGTTTTTCCAACATTCAATCCATAATGGGCGGAATATTATTCTATGCGGGAATTTCGTTTCAAACTTTATGCGGAGTAAGTTGAATAAGAATTTTCGTTCTGAACTTTTGCTAGGTGGAACAGATTCGTTGACCATCATCTGGAAAGATGACTTCACTCCGGAGCAACAAGTCCGCTTGGCCGAGATTCCCCAGACACTAGCATGGAACCCGACGGTCCACATTCTCATCACTGCAGCCGGGCCTCAACTAGCCAGTATCAGTGTCCCTCGTGATCCCTCACTGTACCGACTTCAGAGCAACATTTGGTAAGAACGGTCGTCGGGAAGCATTGACCGGACCAACACTGTTGAGCAATGACCAGCGCCAGTGCGAGTCAGTATGCAAAATAGCCGGTAGTTCCATACGTGCGGATCAAACTCTGGCTCTTCTGTTTGCTGTCGGACACACCGACCACCGGCCACTGAAATACTTTCAAGTTTCCAACAGAAGAGTTCGACAAACAAACTCAACCAAATTATCCCGAGTGGCGCACGGTGCTATTATTGGCTGAAAGCGTGCACAGCCATGACCAGGCTCAGGACGAGTTTGTTGTTTCTCAGGTGGCGCGCACATTCGGTTTTATTGCCTGGAGCAGTGCGCCACTTTGAAAAGGACCTTCTCGAGTTTGACTGCCGACCTCCCAAAATGATTCGGTAGTTGGCCTTTCGAAATTCATTCATCGAGCTTCTGTCGGGATACAGGTGTGCGGCATGGAACCACATTGGTCAAATATACGCTGTGGGGCTGGACAACGGGGCCGTCAGTGTGCGGGACCGTCGGGACAATGAGATGTGTCTGATCCACGGTACGCTGAACGCACCGGTGTGGGATGTTGCTTGGACACCGGCTGAAGCTCCACGCCCGGATGTGCTGGTGGTCCTGGACTGGAGTTGCGCCATTGGGTTCTATCAAGCAACGGGAAAACAGTTTCGCGCGACGTGCAAACTAGACTTTGTGCCGTTACGCGTGTCGTTTTCACCGGACTGGCACTTGCTGTACGTGTGTGCTGCTGACAAAAAGGTAAAAAAGTGGCCTGCTCCAGGTGGAAGGATGTCTCGTTCGTTCTCTGAGCGCTTGCGACTTGCTATAAAGACCATCTGGTTCCCAAGTTCAATTTAGACAGCTTTTCAATGAAACTTCTTCTTTGGAAGAGTTTTGGCTGGTTTCGGGTAAAGGAAACGAATGGAATATCGTACGTGATATATTTTCCTGCCTTTTGATTTATGAACCTCAATCAATCTGTTTTTACGGAATTTTAGAACTGGAATTCAAACTGAATTCTAGCATAAAATTTTGAACTGTTGTCCGATTTGAACCAAATGCTTCGGAGAATCCGTCGATGATAGCACAACAAAAAGTGTAGCTAGGGGCTTATGTTCTTCGTCTTTCTTGCTTACTGTAGATTTACGTTGTGAGCATCGACGGAGTGGTGATCGGCAAGATTGCCGAATGCCGTAGCTGGCCTCTGCGATTCCTCCAGCGCCGCACCACATCCACCTACAAGTCCGACTTCCTGGTCATCGGGGCTGACGGGCTGATCAACATGCTACAGATCGCCTTCGACAAATGTTGGCACTACCACTCGGGCCTGTACGCTTCTCGTGAGTCCCTCGTCAACCTGAGTGTCAGGTCACTGGAACGCAACCGCGAAACCACCATTGCTGTCGGTGAAGCCGTCCACAAGATCGCACTGTACCGCAGCCTCATGGCTGTGGTCGTCCCGAACGCTGTGGTGATCTACCGACAGAATACCCAAGAAATGATGCTACGATATGAGGAAGTGACAAGGATGGCGTTTCAGAGGCAGTGTAACGTGGTACTGTTGGCAGCTCAACATGTCGTGATGGTTCACCAAGCCAAGATTGAAGCCATGAACTTTCAAGGAGCCGTAACACAAGTGTGGAACTTCGCCAAAGAAATTAGGCAAGGTTTTTCATGTAACCAAGATTATGCAGTTTCGTGTCTGTATTTTATTTCAATAGAAATCAGAAAACGAGGGCGTTCTGCCCCACCGTTAGAAGACGACAGACAGTTGGGACGTCGGCAAATATATTCATCCAGATCGTTTCCAAAGTGGCACACATACTCAGCTGATAACCATGAAAACGTGAGCCACTGGAGCAACGATCTAAGTCAAACCATTGGCCGACGTCCCGGTGAATTAATGAAATAGTTTTTATTTCAAATAGAAGTTTCAGATAATGATTTTAATTATGGATTTTCGAGAAGCCAGAAATAGCCACTTTACATCGGATAATATATTACTATCCATCTTCTTTTTCTCTCAGGTGCGTGAATGTCACCGGCGGGTCTCCCGGGCAAGAAAGCCTCTGTGTGGCTCTGATCGACGGAGCGGTCATTCGACTTTTTCTCAACCAGCCCTTCCTTCACACCCTCCTGAAGATCCCCTCCGTTCCCATCGGCCTCGATGTCAACCTAAACCACAGCAAGCTCGCGGTGGTCGGAGAGAACAACGTGATCTATGTCTACGACCTGGCGTCGAAAGTGATGCTGTATCAGGAACCCGGAGCGGACAGTTGCGCATGGAACCAGTACCATCCCGACATGCTGGCCTTCTCCACTGGGTCGCTCTTGAAAATCAAGATGAGAGAGAACAAGGTGCATACCAGAAGGACAGAGACGCCCATGAATGGGAAGGTGATTGGCTACGCCGGAAGTAAGGTCTTTTACGAAACGACGGAAGCCAAGGCGGTGGTCGTCGATGTACCACATACCATGCTCATTCATCAAAGTAAGGCGTAAAGCTTTCCGCAATCTAAATTAATTTGGTGAATAACATCTCTTCATCGTCGTGTTGCTTCTCGGAACTGTTTTTACCTTCCTTCATACTTTCTTCCATGCAACACAACAGACAGTTTGTTTCCAGGTACGTGAACCGCAGACCACGAGATGTTTCACGCACCTGCAGACATAGTGCTTGTTACGTCACATGGAATAAAGTATGCAGGTGGTCGAATGTTTACCGGTATCCGTCCACCACTGACGCTACCATGCAACGATGGTGGTTGCTGACTTGCTGGTACTACCGCGTACCCCTTTCAGGTATGGAGACCAAAGATTTCGTAGATGCGTACACCGTGGCTTGTTTCGGTTGTTCGGACAACGACTGGAAGGTTCTCGGTAACAAGGCTCTGGAGAGCTTCGACCTGGACATTGCCAAGCAGTGCTTCCGGCGGGTCCGCGACTACCCCATGTTATCGCTCATCGACGAGATCGAGCAACGTCGGAAAGTCAGCGACGGTAATGACAACCTGTACTTGGGCGACATCATGGCTTTCCGCGGACAGGTAAGCCGATCAAGCACCAAAAATTCATTTCGTGAAGGAAACCGGCAAACAAAACGTTGTTTGCAGTTCGACGACGCGGCCAGGGCCTACAGTGCCGGTGGGAGACCCGACCTAGCCGTCAAGCTATTCACGGACATGCGTCGGTTCAAGCAAGCTGAACAATGGGCCAGCGGCGACGAGCAGAAGAGAGGACTGCTGGAACTGCGGGCGGGGTGGGCCGAGAAAGAAGAGGATAAAGGGGAAGCCATTGAACTCTTCTTGCAGTTGGGGGAAGTGGAGAAGGCACTGATCGCCATGAAGGAAATCGGATGGGCGAGAAGAGTACTGGATACAGCTAGAGCGTTGGACGTGGTTGGTCAACGGGAAACCATCGAACTAGCGGCCAGGTACGATGGTCTCATTGAGAATGTATTTTAGAAAAATACCCAGTACATGCGAGATTGTCGAAAGCTATTCTTTTGCTTTGATCCGAAAGCGCGCAATATGATGAAAACCAAAAATTGAATTGACACGACTGTTAGGACGCTGGTGGTGCAACCGAGTTTTTATGGCTGTCGATTTCGTTTGATAGCATACTGTTGGAAATGAACGACAGCAATGGCGCCGCCGAGCTGTACGAACTGAACAAGGATATCAAGTCCGTGGTCGAGATCAAGCTGGCTAGCAAAGACTGGGAATACCTGCTCGCTCTGTCAGACCGCGAGCCCTTCCATCGAGAAACTATCCTGATGCCGTACGCCCAGTACCTCATCGAAAACGACCGCTTCATCGAAGCCCGCTCGGTCTACCTGCGCGCTGGTCACCCGGAAGCGGCCACTTCCGTCCTCGCCCAGCTGGCCCAGGTAAGCTCGCCTTCGGTGCCGGATCGCCGACTTATTTTGCCTTTTTTCTACGCGGATGCCTGTCCGGTCTGTGCCGAGCACGGCCTTGAAAATAGTTTAGTAGAAAAATGGCAGAAATGTCCAGGACGCCAGATGAGTTTTAGCCAGATTGTCGTCTCGAGTGGCACAGGTTTGAGTGTAATTACTGGGAGTGTGCGCCACTTGTGTGCGAAAAACGATCTGGGGCAATTCATTTGCCGACGCCCGGATAGTTTTCACCACTGATGTTGAGTAAACGTTCTTCGCAGGTCGCCGTGACCATCGAGCGTTTCAGCGATGCCTCGTTTTACAACCACCTTTTGGGCCAAGTTGCCGAAGAGTCTACCTTGGCCCTGACAGATTCGGGCCTGATTGAACGGGCGTACAGCGCAGCCGATGAGTTCCAAAGTAAAGCAGAACTGTACAATTTGTACAGTGTGGTCGATAACGTGGTCAAAGACCCATTCAGTATCCTCTCTGCCGAATCGGTGTTTCACGCCAGCCGAATCTTGGCGGCCAAACTGTGGAGTGCAAAAGACATTCCTCCAGGTAAACACGATGAGGAGAAAATTTCAGACAGACGGAATCTAAAGAAACAAACTTGGCAGGGTTGTATATTGAAGTGGCGCACTTTGTCGGTCAATGAGAAAGGTAACACGCGCCACTTGGGCAAGCTTGACAATATCGTTTTTCTAGTGGCGCACTTTTCTGCCGGTAACATTGACAACGTGCGCCACTGAGGAAAGCAGGCTTGTTGAGGTGGATTGCTTCGCTTCTGGATGATGATGATGATGATGAGGATGATGATGAAGATGAAGATGAGAAATAGAAATAGATAAGAAATGAGAATAGTCTTTACAGGTATCAAATTGGGTTACGTCTTGTTCGTTCTGGCCAATTACGGAATGAAGCTGGAATGCTACAAAACAGCGAGAATGGCTATGGAGCGTTTGAAAGACCTCTGGCTTCCGAAGAAGCTGAACGCGCGGTTCGTGGAACTGTATGTTCAGAACAGAACCTGTCCGTTCCAGGACCCGCAAGAACTCTCGGACTTCTGTCACGCCTGTTCTTCCTTCAACTCGCTAGTGAATACCAGGACCGGATTCAGTTGTCAGTCGTGCGCCAGTGCGTTGAAGTATTGTAACGTGTCGTTTGAGCATCTCCCGCTGGTGGAGTTCTTCCTGGCACCCACCATCACGAATGACGAGGCTCTGACGTTGATTACCATGGAACCGATGGTTAAAGGAAGCAAAAACTCAAGGTAATCGAAGCTGTAGAGTACAAAGAATGGATCGATAGACGTGCGCTCCGCAAATCATTTCGGCCAAATCGTTTTCCCAAGTGGCGCCCCTTCTCGGTATTACTGGCTGAAGAGTGCGCCACCTAGAAACAATTGGTCGAGTTCGCTTTCCCAAGCGGCGCACACATCCAGTGTTGTCAGCCGAGAGCGTGCGGCACTTACAGTTATGACTGTGCTGTGTTTGTTTTGCAAGTGGCGCATGTTTTCAGCGGTTTTGGCCAGTACGGTGCGTCACTTGGCAAAACGATCTCGTTGAACATAACTATGTGCGTAGGTTGGAAATTGGAATAGCCTTGTTGCTTTTCAGCGAAGTGGAGGTTCAGGAGGGCGTGGTCAGGTTCGACCGGCCAAAGACTGCGGCACCTTCGGGCAGCAACGAGCAGTTCTTTGCGGACTTCCAACGGAAAGGCGCCATTGTGGTGGACAGGGAAGTACTACGGAATCTGAATGAAGAAGAGGTAGTCATACTCCGACTGGGAAATGGGAGACAGTGGAGGTTCTTCAGGAACATGTTGGCAGACGTCGTACCCGTAACTGCTTGTTGCTCGTGCTGCAGATTGTTTAACAGCGATGACTACTTTGCCAGTCTTCTTGAACTGAGCTCTTGTCCTTTCTGCCGTGAACCAGTGGCAGTTGAAGCCAACGTTTGATTTCCTGCAAACTGCTGTGCAAGACGATGTCTTGACTGTAGCTGGTGGATAGACGTTTGGAACCATCGTAACCATGAAACACGAAAGCTGGTGAATTCCAGTTCATATCATTATTAACCACTCTGAATTGGGTACTGTCAAATTAGAAGGGTAAATCGTACGAAAATTCCAAAAGGTGCTTTTCTTAGCCTACCTTGTATAGGATAAAAAGCTGCATTGGAACTTGGAATCCCACAAAAAGTCGCGCACAGGAAATTCGGTATAAGAAAATTCTGAAGTTTGGGTCTCCCTGAGCGAAAACGGAGAAAGTCGATTGCTGAACAGTTGTGATAAATTCATGATTTTCCCTTCTAATTTGACAGTACCCAATTGCGTTCAGGTAATCATTGGTTTCATGCTTAGGTAACGCTCCTAATGGTTATCTGAACATTTGGAGTAGGGTCACCAGTAGGGCGGAAAGACAAATCTTCGGCAAGCTTGTTTCGTGTTACAACATCGCTCTTCGCAACGTGGAAGTCGTCACCTTGGGACTGGTCACGGACACATTCAGCGGGTCCTGCATTGTGCTCCCCAATTATCTGTACAGCGGCGAATGAATGTCGAAAACAATTCACTGCTGCACTGACTTCATCATAACTCATGCTTGTGTGACTGACCCGAGCATTACGAACTGTTTGGAATTGGTCAGCCACACAGAATATACTGTACTCGTACCTCTATGCCGGCCTGATGGTATTACAACAGAAACTCGCATCCAGGGTTCCCCATTTTTGTTGCGCCAAGCGAGTATTTATTCACTCCGCATTTCGTCGAGAACGATCCCTAATACTGTCAATATGCCAACATGGGGCGTCGGCAAGTGCACTGAATCAAATCGTGTCTCAAATAGCGCACAGTTTCTTGCTAGCTGACAGTGTGCGCCACTTGGAGAGATGATCTCAGCGAATTCGATTGCCCACCTCCTATATTATAAGGTCGAGGCTACGCGCAAGGCCTGTCACTGCCTTTCCTCCGTGCACTGCCCGCGACCCTCCCTTTTACTAGGTGCACTGCTTTCTACACTGCTTTGGCTAGGTGCACTTCCTGGATACGACCTTCACAACACAGTGATTTTGAAGGTTGTCGGCGCAAGAAAGCAGGCACTTTTTACGGACTAGAAAGCGCCATGCGGAGAGTGGTAGCTAAACAGCGACAGTATACCGAGGAAGGGTTGGAGCAGAGAGTCGCCACGACTGTGTGGTGGTCTTCTTCGTATGTACTATGGCGAACCCGAACTAAGTCCAAAGGACAATTAAGTTACCGCGGCACTTCCCTTCCGAGCCCTGGAAAGTGTGTCCTCTTTTACACTACGCATATTTCTACTCCGTAAGAGATTCGTGCTTTCATGGGCCGACAACCTTCGAAATCACTGTGTTGTGAAAGTCGTATAAAGGCCGTGCACCTAGCCAAAAAGCAGTGTAGAAGCAGTGAAAACTGGGACGTTCTGATAATAATACGGTAAGCCACCCATGTCCTTGTTGACGAACTTAGAGAAATCTTTGAAGGCAGAAGTTCATTTGACACTCGCAATGCACGTTGAGTGAACCTGAGTTCGTCGTAGTGCGAGTTCCGAAGCCGCGTTGCTCCATAACACAACTTTTTCACCAGCATGGATCACAACGTCTCCTAGTCCAATAGCTATTCTAGCTTCCATCATAGTCATGTACGTCGCCGTTCTACAGATGTTCAACTGGAGTAACGTGTCGTCCTCTTTGACCAGAATGCGAATTCAGGGGGTAAAGGTAAACCTGCTCGCTCTGCGCCGCGTTCTGAAAGAACGCATTATCTTGTCCACGTACACGCATGACGAGAAATTATGGGGCCAGTAGAAATTATGGGACCAGGCAGAAAAGACGGCAAAATGGAAATTCGACCGTAGAATGGTGTCCATAAAGTGCGTTGCTATGAATCGGTCACGTACGTACGTGCTTCCGCACCGCCGTAGCAAAAAGGCCTGGTCCCATAATTTTTACTGGCCCCATAATTTCCCGTCGTGCGTGTACAGTACTTCCAGGTGAACACCAAAATATCAGTCAACTTTACAGCTGAACTGGCGGTCTTTCGGTCGTCTAGTCGAACTACGTACCGGTTTGGCAAGACAGTGCCTTACTTCCTTATAACAGTTCCACATCTCTCCTGCAGTTCTTATATTCTTGAGCCACGGTGCCCCGCTGCGTAAGCTGATAGTGCGAATCGGGCAGCCGGCATATTTACCAAGTTTTCGTTACGGTCGGACAGTACTCTTACTGCTAGTGTCGTTTCAGGTTCAGGCATATTCACTTGGAATGACAGAGAGCGAGTACGTAATGCCCTTTTTGAATGCGTGTTATGGAACGGCGGATTTTTGTTCTGAGTCTCGCGTTCCTTGCACTATGAAGGTTTACTTCGGGATGACCTTTCGGGGCTACGGCGATGTTTTGTGGAATCAGAACGACCCCACCGCTAGAAACGCTTGCCGCTTTGTTCTCTTGAGTACCGCTCCGCTACTCGATCCTTCCTACACATAAGACGTAATGCTTACAGTCAAAAAACCTCAAGATCTTCCGTCTTTCTCGATGGATCAGTTCGGAATAAAACTCTTCATCAGTAATATCATCGAGACCACAGCAGAAAAGCATTAGGTCTTATGTGTGAGAAGGATCGAGTAGCGGAGCATCAAAATCAGGCCAGTTTTTGATGGTTTTCAGTTGTGTGCTACGAGTTGATTTGTTGATCTGGCTGAACAAAAGCCACGCGACACAGGAGAGAGATTACTTGTCTTTGCAACACAGTTAAAAGTGTGCAGATCGGTTGAAAAGTAACGGAGAAGTGAATTTTTGAAACCAGCTGGAGGTGTCCGAATACTTACGGGTGTCAGTGTATCTAGCGCAAGACCACTTTACCATGAGCGAACAAACCCGGCAATATTGGAGGATATTTGTTTCACCAGAATCGGATGAGCGAAAGATATTCAACATGCAAGATAGTCGTCCATGAAATATGTGGCAAAGTGCGCTCTGGGGCCCATACAGAAATAAATTCGTAGGAAAGTTTTGCTGGAAATCTGTTTTCGTAATGTCGATACAATGTCGTCTTTACTATATTTTGGCCCTTTAGGCTTTTGCATAAAACTGTCACGTGATGGAAGACGAGCAGCAAAAATTCGGGTATACTTCCTTGTCCGAATTGTCGACACTCACCTGTTGATTGATTGAAGAAATGGAACTTTTGTCACCTGAACAAAAAGTTTGAATTAATAGAATCGGACATTGCGGTAAGGAAATACAAGTGTGTAAAGACAAACCATGGGGTGGTGATGACCCTTGACTGTGACTGTACCTCAACTAGGCTGGTGGAATCTCGATTGAGTATAGTACTCGGAGCCAAGAATTTGAAATCAAGTCCATGTGATCAAGTGGCCATCAAATGCGCTACCAGCCACAAGATGGAACAGGCTTTCCAGAGACAAACGAGTACGATGAAGGTTCCCATGATGGTGCACTGGATTTGGGCGTGGTGTAAAACGCTTTTCTTGGAAAATCCAGAGCAGTATGCTCTCTGAGCACTGTCACGGTCGGTTGAGCATTCAACTGACCCTGGCACTGTACATAGTCTCATAGTCTGCCATGCTATCATAATCATATAATGCTTCGTATTTTCAAGCTGATATACCTGCATTGCTGCAAGGTCCTCGGTCACGAGTGTACCCTCAGCCAGGAGTGTTTAAAAGGATGACCGTTCGATGGTCCATGCTAAAATTTGCTAAACCAAGTTGCTCGTTCCGGAAGGCGAATCTAGATCTCAGAAAAAGTTATTAGCGCCTACTCTCGACGACGAAACCTGGTAGTCCTTATCGATCGCACTTGCGTACTCCCATATCTTGTTCTCACAAGTCAAGAGAACCTCGAGATCCATTCCGAGTTTCACCGCCAACAAGTCGCACTGAGCCAGGTAGATGGCCTGCAAAACAACGAATGTACCGTCAAACATGACGACCAGCAGGTTTGAACTACAATGGTAAGTCAGTATGTCGAAGATCAAGCTACCTCTAATTCGTCTCGTCGACGATGCGGCCACAAGCGAACATTCGCCTCCACGCTTTGGCTTCGACGCATCAGCTCTTTGTACCATTCGGCCACTTCTTCCATGTTCAAAGCAATCTCCTCGCAAGTCGGCGCTTGATTGCCGACGAGGAAAAAGACATCATGTCGCTCCGCGATGTAACGTCTCAGTGTGTCCAAGTTACGTACTCTGCGGCCACCGTCGAAGCACATCAAGTTCGCCTCGTACCAAGTGTGATCGTCATACCCCGTGATCACGCTGTCCATAGCTGAAAGGAACTTCCCTTCGATGATGTACAACAGAAGATTACGTTAGGTGGCAGAAACATTTAGAAATCACAGCTAACCACTTGCACCGGTCCCTACATCCTCTAGCGTTTCGAAATCTTATTTCAAAGATGTCCGGCACTGAGAACCACGGTGGCGGAGGCCTGGCAAACGGCGGCTATGGACGTCTGCGGAGACTGGGTGAGTTCACGGTGCTACCGGTGATCCCTATTGTTATGGTTCAATCAACCCGCAGAAACTTGATTGAACCACAACAATGGGAATTACCGGCAGCAAAAGCCCGATCAAACTTAATTTCATCGGGTACGGCCGTGAAGTTGTCCGTGGCACGGGCTGTCCTTATACCTGTGGTCTGCTGGCAGGATTGATATGGCAAAACGGGAAAACTACCAGGACAACCCGCGCCGCGGACAACATCACGGCCATCGTGAACTCAACAGTCCGCGCCGTCGTCTCCACCATCCAAGCCATCACCGCACCGACCTCTCCGCCGCCGCTGCCTCCGAGCAGCTTTGTCCAGGACCACCCTTTCATCTTTGCTCTGTTTGTGTTCTGCTGTCTGCTGGTTGTGATCCTGGTTGGGCTGCTCGTATGAAAGCGACGGCGGGGAGCTGGAGCGGTGCAGCCTCGGAAGGCGAAGACGTCGGAGAGCTCAAATGAGAACCTTTTCGACTCCATCCCCTTACGGTAGCCTTGGAGCCATTAACACCTTCCGGACTCTCTTGTCCTTTCGTTTTTCGTTCTACTTTTACTTTTTTATTGTGTAAAAAACAGTGTCAAAGAAAAAACGTAATGAAGAAAAACAAAGAAATTCGCTGTTTTCAACCGTAATCCCCCCAAAAATAGAAATCCCCTAAGGGAAATTTATATTCATATAGGGGTCCGGTAGGAGTCTCATCCCTAGCTGCGACGCGATACTTTGCGGAGGTCCTCCGTCCTCGTGGCCACACACCGTGGCCCGTGGGACACGCGCGGGCCGAGGATGGCTCACCGGCCCGCGCTCGTGTTATCCCTTGAATGCCAGGGATCAAAATCAGATGGAAATGAGAAAATTAACTGTACCATGGAAAGGATGACACTCGGCCGAGAACTCATTTGTCGATGTTGCGCAGCTGATGATCAGCTCAGGAATACGGAAGAGAAAACTTGCAAGCCCAAACGGTCGCTACTGACCAGCCGAACCATCTTCGAGCGAATCCCTTATCTCTATCAAAATCGATAACGGTGATTTATTACCACTTCGTCCACGAATGGAAAACGTTCTGCCATTCCATCTCGACAGCCCCCTTGTTACGCTCGCTACTCGACTCCAACTTTTGGAGTCGAGTAGAAAACTGCTGACTCAAAATGTTGACTGAAAGTTGTTTAGCTGTAATCTGCCTCTCGAAAAAGATATGCCGTGTCGTTGTACTACTCGTCGAAAGAATGATACAACAAATTTAATGAAATCGAGTCGGAATGTAGGGCGGACGCTTAACAACAAGGTTTTTGGAAATGGGTTAGATCGTCTACCGATAAGCAAAACGATGAACGGGTAGCTGACTAAATGGGCTATCCAAGAACGGAACTCTGTTGATTACACTTAGTGGAGCTTGACTGCAAAAAGACTTTGCGCAGAAACCGAGGTTCGCGTGAAACAACATTTTCGGTTTTTGAGGCAGTTTCGAAAATTTGTTATCCAGCTTTCTGACGATTTCCCGCGGTGTCAACAGTTACAGTAGCTAGTACCTGGTACAAAGACCGGGCTCCATGAAGAGTGGTGGAAAGCCTGAATTTTTGGTTTCGAGCGAAAGTTACCATATTTGTCAATTGTCACGAGGAATAGTTTCCCAGTAAGACGGGTGAGATCGACCGTTTCAATTCATTTGTAAGGTTTGTATGGTACTATGCAAAATTATTCGGTTTTCGATGATAGCCCTCATAGCTGTGAGTCTGTTAAAATCAAGCTGAGGATGAGTACTCAAACACGGAATTCCAGAGACAATTTCTTGTTCGCGGTGAAAAGTCTTCCCCACCGGTTATCTCATCAACTTTTCCAGCCTAGAGCTCAATGCATACGAATAAGCTATACCTCAACAAAAGCAGTGCGAAAAGTCGCACGGATTGTCTGAAGGAACAAGACGGAAACGAATGATCTAAATTTTGTTTCTCTGCCAAAGTTCCAGGGGTAGTCAGCGGAAACCCCCTGTAAATACAACGTTAGGGCTGAGTTAGGTCGAACCTGTTGCCTTCCGTTCATCCGAATCTTCTGATGTTGACCTGCTGTAGTATTCAGGTCTGTACTAGTTATTCGCTTCGCCTTCGGCTCGGTCGCAGCTTGTCGACGATGCAGAAAAACGGAAACGACTCGGCACAGAAGAATGATGCAAATATTGAAAGTTATGGTCAGTTCGGACAGAGTAGATCCCATTGGCTCGTTCTAACTGGACCCACGAGGAAACCTTAGAGTGTGCAAATTGAAACCATTAGAAAGCTTCGATTTTGTTTGATCTTCACGCGACAATCCTTTTGAGATATTCAGTCATGTCGTCCAGAAAACAGAAAGCTTGTCGCGTCTTTGGCGGTTCGTACTTGAAGACCGAATACTTTGAAGCCCGCAACCAAGCCCAGTAGAACGGCCACTTTTCGATCTTTTGTGAGTTTGCTATTAATATCATTATTTCTCACGTGATTCTGGTGTGGACCTTATATATAATCCTACCGCACCTTTTAAAAGTGCCTTCAGCATCTTGTCATGCACACTTAGAGAGCCGTTCGGTTGAAAATCCTGTTCATAGTCCATCCCCAAAAGCTTCAGGATGTTCAAGTGATTAACAGATTCCAGGTCTGCGATAACTGGAGGAGAGAAAACGAGAAAAGAGAACGAAGTTTGACAAAACAGTCAAAACTGTAGTGATCAGCTGCTCTTCTACCCATAGTGCTACAGACCAATCAAATAGCGAATCAACCAGCACACATTCAAGCACTTGACTGATGCCGATGTGAACTTGCTGACGCCCATGTTCCGCCCAAATTCTGACGTCACTTCCACTTGCTGCTTTGTCTTCCAGGATTTTTTTCTGCCAGCCAATAGAGAAAACTCTCCTCTACCTCTCTGCCGTTTCAGTTTTTGAAACAAGACTGGAGCGTTGGAAAAATCCAAGGGCATCGCGTGGTAGGCTTCGCCACGGACAGAAGTTTCGCAAAACTGTCCGGCCTTTTACGAAGATTTTGCCGAAAAGTCCAGAGCTATTTCCTGGCTGAAGCACCCCACATGCATGCAGACGCACATTCGAGCTGTATGATGTCGTTTTGACGTCAAAGTTTTGTCGGTCGAAACTTCGAATCACTTCAGACTTTTCTGACGAAGTCATGTGACCAGTGGTCAGAAGGCCAGCTGGACTTTAAGATTGTGTTCCTCGTTGTCTGTCACACCACATTGCATCAGCAGTTCAGTTGCCCTTGGAGTCCCAAAACTACAGACTCGTTTCCTCAACAATTAGACTGGCGAACATTCGTATTAAAATTGGGCCGCCGAAACCCATATATAAATTAGAATCTATCAAATCAAGTTAAAATCAGAAGGGTCGGATGAGCGGAAGGCAAAAAGTTCGACCTGACAAGTCCACCATGCCTGACAACTCCGCTAGGCTCTTCCCATAATTTTCCTCTGGTGCCGCTCAATATTGGAAATTTTTGGAGGTACTTCCACAGTTCCACTCTTTCGACATAATCCAGTTTTTTCCTCCAGAACATCGTGTAGAGCCCAATTATTGTCGCTGGCAACAAGGCAAAACTCTGCGTTATTTGTAAAGTGCGCGAGGTAAACGGTGCGTCCGATTCCCTACTTCTTTTGCCTTCCCGTTTTACCTAATTGTCCAGAGAGGATTTAGTGAGACACCTTGAAGGTCTCGTAAGAGTTTTATAGGAGGCCGGAGAGCATCGGATTCAACAAACTCCCCGAGCACGTTATTGTCCACCTTCAATTTCGGTCTTCCGTAGGGCTGACTTCTTGGCAAAAAATGTGTATAGCGGAGATCTACCCAATCTCCTACAGTACGCTTGTTAGCTGCTTTCTTTCGAAAAACGGTGCATATCTTCTTGCCCGTGTGGGATGCGTCGGCGCCTCGAAAAAATTCATAGTTTTGAATGACCCAAAACTCTGGTTGTCCACGCTTCAGGCAAAACTATTCCCGCTTTACCGCGGAGCTGGGAAACTCAGAACACAGGAACGCCAAACGATAACCAGGAGCTGGCACAGTGATGGAAAAGAAACTTCAAGACAAAAGAGCAAGGAGAGTGCGACTATGAATTTTTGAAGTTGACGTGTTTCCGTGAGTAGCAAGTCACACTTCCGCACTCAATAATCAATAGGTCATGTAGGAAAGTGTGGTCACCGTACATCACATCGGAGCCTGGAATAACTGGCAAAGGCCGGAAGATAGACTATATCCCCACTGTGCCCCTACGCTAGTTCGCCTTTCCTGAGAAATGAATTTTAATTTTCATGTATGTTTTGTTTGCCCAGCTCCCATATGACTCATGGCGGAATCAGTTAAGCATCGGCGTGGTCGGAAGTTGGTACGTTCACCTTGCCGTACACCATAACACAGAAATATTGCATTATTATGCTACTTATGACAACGTTTATCCGTCGAGGATATTTAACTGCATAATACACGATATTCTACACATACGAGGTTCGCGGAGGTGGACCCGAAGGCTTGAGGTACGAGTACAGATAAAATCCAGATGAAAACTACTGAGCGTAATTCTAGCTTGATTGAGGTGGTTCCTGTTTAATAAGACGATGGTTACATAAACCGAACGAAAACTCGACAAGCGGATAATAAATTAGAGCATTAATTAAGCATGCTGCCGGGCGCTCATACAACATCCGGTGCTGACTCCAGAGTAAAAACCTTATTTTTGAACAGAAACTGCGCGACTTCTTCAGGGATCTTTTCCATGCAGACTTTGTAGTCCACGAACTCCGGCTCACGGCCGGCGTACGTCAACATGAAAGACAAATCGTCGAGAGTACGTATGCCTGCTTCCCTCGGCTTGTACCCAACAATGGTACCCGTAAACGTTCCAGTCTCCAGTGCAGACATTCCCGCTTTTGGCTCGACCAGCAGGCTCCTAGCTTTCAGACACGTCAACGTGGTGTTGCAGCCTCTGCTGACCATCGTCTTGCACCCCACCATTCTCACGGGTTTGATCACACGAGTCGAGGACAGATTCTTTTGAGCAGCTTCTTTTACTGCACTTGGAATTGCGTTCACGCGCGGAGCGACTGTTGAAAAGTCTTCGCACACTGGCGTGCCAACATCCCGGTGCTCTACCTGCATACCTTCATACGCCCCGGTATTGACCAACATTTCTGTAACATGGTACTAGATTAAACAAACCACACCCGTATCGCGCAACCAGTCATACCCGAGATGCCACTTTCTTTCACGGACGGTATCGACATCTTGCTCTTTCGGATTTTCTGCTGAAGTGTTGAGAGGCTTCTACGACGAGAGCGGAACGTCACTTTAGTGGCTGTCGGTTTGTTGTTCATAACGGGACGTCTACGGTTTCGTTTCCGACGTTCCTGCTGAAAAGCAACCCAGGCATCGTTGTTTTCACCAAAATGGTGTCGCGGTTCCCAAGTATGCTGGTCAGAACCGAGCCATTTAACCAAGTACATGGCCCGTTTTACTCCCCCACGTGCAAACGCTTTGCGTTTGAGGATTTTTTCAGCGACATGTCCGTCTTCAAATGATGCGAGACGTGCTCTGCGATTTTCACCAGGATGACTAGATGAACGGAATTGATTCTAAAACATACGCTGTTTTCAATAGCTGGAATTTGCAAAGCCAGGCTGGAGCCAGTTTAGAACCACTGTAATTATGTCCGGTACGATGTAATGCCACAGCTAGAAGTCTAGAACTCGTGAAAGCACGAGCAATAAATTGGAGATTTTCGCGCGAAAGGGAATTTGCAAACTGCTACATCATCATATTCACCAAATTCTGGAAAGTTAGAAAAGCAACTCTACTTACGACAGTTTTGATCGACTCAACGTTGTCAGACATTGCTCCTGAATCAGAGAGACACTGATACCTTCCTATCCTGAAACCATACATATGTACCATTCCAGTCTGTAAAGTTAGATATGAAAGACATGAGAAATCCAGAACCTTACCTTTTCCTTGGTGAGAAAGTTGGAGATCGCAAAACTGACGGGTAGAAATAGCCAGATAGGATTTTCTGCGTGCTGCCTATCCTGTATCTGACTGCACCGCTAAATCATCCAGTCAATGGAGAGAAACTGCAGCGCATACGTGACATATTAACTTTGTCGTGCCTCGGTTCAAGTTGTCTAGATTGCGAAACGACAGAGCACGCTGCATGCTGACGGCATGGCATGCGCATTGATTCCCTACACCCAATATTTTGAGGCGCGTACTCGTTAGTACAGCTTGCTTCACAGCAGGGGTAGACTCGCAAGCCAGTCCAGGGTGGGAAACGATATAGCCTATATCAAACTTTCCGCTACAGTTGATCGAGTGGTTGCTTTTCTCTTCGATGCGGGTAATTAGATGCCCCAAAAGCACATAGCCACAGCGTTGTTGACCTCTGAAGCAAATCCAGGAAATACATTCCTACTTCGCTTTTATCTTCTTGATAAGCCTCAGTTTTTGAAGCGCTCAGAAAAATAAAGCGAAACTCAAACAGCGAATATAGCTACAATAAAAGGCAGTTCGCGAACACTTTTGAGTAATTTTCAAAACGGGGGCTGCGGCTAATTTTGTGCACGTCAAATTCGATGAGAAGTGTATGCACTCGTTAAACGAGCACAATGACATGGACATGCGTTCCGTCAGCTATTTAAGCAAGAGCGTGTGGTTTGGCAGGCCGTTCTTTGACATCAAACAAGGCTAACTTCATGCGTTTCTGTTCCCGTTTAACAGTCGTTTCCTGAAAAAAGCTGTCATCTTCACTGTCATCTTCACTGCGTCCAGTTCGGGATAGCCTGGAAACGTATGTGCTCGATATGTCGCCCCATGGCCGTCGCTACAGATCGAGTGAATTCAAGCTGCTTGTTTTTAGTTTCGTAGGGAAGCGAGAATGGGGCACACTTATGGGTAATCATCAGTTTGAGTCTGGTCTGAAGGTCCACGTAGTTTCATGCAAGCGAGGGTTTCCAGTCCAGACCGAAAAATGTAGATCTCGAGCCATAAAGCGGTGATACGTAGAGCTACTTGTCTGCTGCGGTGCGTATCGTCCTTCAATTGACATGTGCTTCTGAAAAGGAACAAGAGTACCGAAATACTGTGACTGTCCTTGCGTAATCGGAGCAGTGAAAATTCAAAAAGGATTTGCTGTTTCTGAACCTAGGGTGCTATACTGCCGCATCGCTCTAGATAATTCGAGGTGCCAATGAAGTGGGACAAGATTGGTCAGACTCCGCGTAAAGAATCCCTCCGGTATGCGCCGTGTTGGCTGTTCTGTGTCATGTCGTAGCGGTCAGCTGATCGATCCACACGATGACCAGATATTTCACCCACCATCCGCGCGAGGTGTTTTTACACGCACGCGGATCCAAACCTGTCCTGCATCATTGGCACTTTAAAGTAATTCCAGTAACTGGGACTGTCGAACTGATTTTTTCTGTCAGTTTCGATATACCGACGTCACAGAGTACTCCTCGTGGCACTGCAGCATTGCACTGGCTGACGGTGTGTGGCCGAGACTGGAGGGAATGCTACTCTGTAGGGTATAAATGAGGTGGTTAACTGGGAACCCTTGAAACAGACAGCAGGAACTTTTAGAACTTGTGATTTCCGGGTGTGATATCACGGAAAACCGGTGATCCCACCCTATCGCTTGTTCCCAGCATTTCCATCCTACCGTTCCCACCCTGTTCTCCCAGGGTGGAAATTTCCACCTCTTGTATATCAGAGCTATTTAGGGCAGTGTTGTTCCGATACGAAAGCGGAACTAATTCGAATCCGGTCGCTCATGTTAAGTCTATGGCAACAGCGGGCCATATCGGAATTGAATTCTGCATTATGCATTAAAATACATTGTATCGGAACAACACTGATTCAGGGTGGTCGTTTTTCCACCATTTCCGACCCTCGCCGACCAGTGCTTCACAGCTGTGCGCTTCTACCGAAATTTTGAGTCTGCGCTTTGGAGCCGGGCCAGTGCGTTCACGTAGTCACAGCGAGGTCAGTTTTCGCAGAAATTCCAGTTCCTGGTAGAAGAGCGAGCTCGCAGTTCCTGTCCCGGAGCCTCCCGAAGTCTCGTCAGACGATGCGTGGAGGGAGCCGTGACGAGACGAAGACGGTTTTTTCGGTAATACAAAAAAGAGGCGGGCTTGGGACCGGACACGTGGTTAATAGTTTTGGGGCTAGAGCATAAAACGGTTAAAACCGTTCGGGATTTCGGATACCAAACAGACTGTTCCCAAAATTTCAAAACCAAGCGGAAACGAGCGGTTGAAATATGCGTTTGACCGTGACCAGAACCGAATGCAAAAAGCTGACGGCCCAAACTGAACGGAACCGTGCCAAAAGTTTCTTGTAAGAGCAAAACTCATCAGAACAGTCGCCTTTTTATCCTCAGATCGCAGTGTGTGGATGTTTTGGCTCGAATTTTTGGAACTAAGCTTATCATTTTGCTTGGGAATTGTACTTTTTCTAGTATACTAGTATTTTATTAAATTGAAACGTTATTTAATTAAAACGAGCAAAACAAGCGGAACATTTGTACACCGAAAACCGAACTGAAAGAAGCGGAAACGAATCGGCCTTTCCGAAAACGAAGAGCAAAGGAAGCGGAAGAACTGCGAAGAACAAAAAACAATAGTGCAGAAGCCTCTAAGCAGCGGTCATTGGCCCTGGGACCACGACGTAGAGGACATGATTCGGTGCAATACCACTCTACAGGGGACTCGGAAGAGTGGCTTTGTTCGGACACGCCGATTTTCGCATCGTAGTTCGGGCTAGAGTGGATTTGACCAAACCTTGGTCGGACCAATTGGCCAACTTTTGGTTCTCCTTGTGGTCAAATGATCATGCCAATGGTCAAAATGTGCCAGTATATTTTGACCAATGGTCAAACATATTGACCAAAAGGTCAACCAATAGCTGACCAGTTGGTCCGACCGAAGGTTGGTCAAATTCGCTCTAGTTCGGGCGACGCGAAAAGTGTGGATACTGTCATGAGGGCTGGATTTATCCCTCATCGTACGTCTGTTAACACAACTTCAGGCTTCTTCACACTGGTGAGGCGCTTCCCTCTTTGAAACTGATTGTCTCAAAGACTAACCATCAGAATCTCTTCCTGTTTAAAGAAGTTCACAGGGAATAGATCCCCAGATCCCAGTTTCCGCCATCTTGGGGAAACAGTTCTGTTTTGCTCGAATTTTAATCATATCGTAGCAATCCCTGCATAAGCGCCTTAAAGTACGAGCGGAAATTACTCGTTGAGCTATTTTCGTGGAGCGGAACCTTGGGGTCTGAGACATGTACATAATTGTAGCCCGTGGAAAACCAACACCGACTCTTCTATTTAGCCTCCCTCATTTCAGTATCGTAAAGAAATTAGAGAGGCCTCTTGACATCCAGCGGGAAGCGCTTTTCTCGTCGTGAGCCGGTACGGGGACGGAAGGACGCAAGGAAAAATGAACATCGAGTCTGTTTTGAAGAAACTTTTACGTTTGGATAAACTTGGAACAATGACTCCCTTTCATGTAATACTGCAGCCGCAACAGTGGCAAACAGTCGAACTTCTGTCATGGTTTCGCCTCATGGCAAATCTGGCTGCAGTGTCAAAGATTTCCCGAACTCCTTCGCGGTGCTTGGCTGAGCATTCCATATAAGCCTTGACTTTCATGGCATCTGCTCTCGACTTGGCATACTGCGTAGTAACCGTTCGCTAAAATCCAGAAAAGACATACCATGTAGTCTCCGAGCAGATTTTGATTGACACGAAGTCTTTTCCATCTTACCGGTTTTCGCTCAAATGTTGCTTCTTCGTCCTTCCGGAGGTCTCTCTTGGTCCCTACTAATATAACAGGAACATCGGGGCAATACTCCACGACCTGCAAACAAAGTCGTCACCTCGCACGGCCGGGTTAGCGAAATACATAAAGCAGTTCCACCAGCTACCCACTTCAGGCATCCACTTGGTAGTGGCGTTTGTGAGGCTTTGCGGGTCGTCGATTGCAAAAACCAAAAGTATGACATCGGTGTCCGGATAACTGAATGGTCGTAATTTGTCAAAGTCTTCTTGACCGGCAGTATCCCATAAATACAGCTGAATCTGCATAATAATTCAATTACGTTTGATCACGATCCATTGCCAGCTGAGTTCCCATCATTCCAGTCGGACAGGTCCCAGTTTACAGTAAATTTATACTACATTGGAAAACAAAACTTACCTTCTCGCCGGCAACATCGACATCCGCGAGAAACGTCTCGAATACCGTCGGAATATGATCTTCGGGGAAAACATTGTTGGCGAAGACGGAGAGTAGGCAGGTCTTCCCGCAGGCTGCGTCCCCTACCACCGTTAGTTTGTACTGTTTGACTTTCTGCACCCTTATCCCCATAATCTGCCGCAAAAATTATGGAAATATCCCCGAGCTGGTCCCTTCCTAGTCCTCACATGAGTATCACTCACCGAAGACAACAAACCTTCACGTGCGCGGTGGTATCATCGGTAGCACAAATGTTCAAGGCCGCAGCTCTCTTTGGCAGGTGTAACTACATGCAGATACCAAGTTGATAACCAAACGCGTACGTTGAAATCAAAAGCTCAGCATAATCGGACTATCGCTTCTAAATACCATAGGATTTGGTATTCTATTGTCTTACACCGATAATTGGTCACAACGTCGTGCCGTTGCGTAACTCCAACATTTTACACTGCCCGCTACACATCACAGGAAGCTGGTATGCAGTACGATTCCGTCATAAAGGCAGACTCTTTTTCAATCGAACGCACTTCATTCCGCAAAACTCCAGGTGTTCATTCGTGGCACTAGCTGTTTCAGGAAACACCACGAAGAATCCTTTCCGAAAGTCCCATGCGCGAACTACCGAGGTCTGTAAGCAGGAAGTCACAGCTAGACACCCCGACTTGCGGCAGAGGATGAGAAGAGAAGGACTAGTGGTTCATCAGAGTTTACCATCAAGTCATCGCACATTCCAACAGCAATCTTCTGCTGAATTTGTGGTGATGGGTGGACCAGGACAAACACGGTTGCCCATTGACGTAGAAGAATGTGTAAAACTGGATCACCCCTCTTTTTCCACATCTGCCAGCGTAAGCAACTTAGTTGCATTGTGGGGTGTAAATACCGTCATGCGAGACCCATAACGAGCTCCACACTCTTATTTACAGTATAACATTGCAAAAACTCACTTGCCATTCGTCAGCATCCGTAAATATTATCTGTTCCTCGAATGCCGCCGGCGTTTCGTAGGTAAACAGCGGAAGGGCCGAATTAGCTTGTTTCGCCAAGACGAACTTTTCTGTGATGGCGGGAGGTACATAGCGGTTTTTTCCGACTGACAGGGCAGCAGTCTTCATTAGATCCTCTTTGAAAGACTTTGATAATGATCTGGCGGACGAATGCTCGCTATGTGAGCCGTGTTCTTCAGTTGTGACTAAGATATTGAAAGGCTCGCCCGGTCTCCAAGTTCCTAAGACCCGCCGTAGACATTCGTAGTAAGGAAGTGCTGAACTACTCATGTCTTCAAGCTTCAGGTTGGTCCCTTCGGAGTGCACTGCACCCGGGTTTTCGTGCCACGTATCGACAGCGTGGAATAAAGGAAGCGGAACATCAATGAGCTCTTCTGGAACTGGTTCGATAGTACGGTTTAATGCTTCTATCAGGTATCGAGCGATGTTTTCCGGTGCCTCTATGTTGCCGTATCCTGCAAAAAGATCGTAAAGAAGCGTATCAGCTAGAATGAGCACCGCGTAAGGTCGAAGTTTACATTCTGGCGATGCGCTCACATTGCAAGGTGGTCGCAGAAGCGGTACACATGTTATCGCTTACTATAGAAGGCTCGGCGAAGCTAAAATAAGCCGCTTTAGCCGTGCCTAAGCCGTGGCTAAAAATATTCTAGCCACGGCCAAATATTCTTAGCCACGGCTAAAACCGCTTA
>BDGG01000009.1:150821-197319 GCA_001949185.1 Ramazzottius varieornatus
AAAACGAAAATTTCTGTTTCGCTAATCTGACAGCAGAAGTGTTCCCCAGTTCATATAGTGCAGTTTTGTTGCTGGAGAAGTTATGTTTCGGACGATACGAGAACCAGTAGACGTCGAGAAGTCAGAGGTCCCACAGTGGTTTTGAGAGGGTTCCACGCATTCGAAATTTGCTCCCTAGCCAAAAGGTGCTCGGTGGCAACTGAGAGTACCCTTGAACGGTAGCTAGGACCGAGTACTTTCGACAGAAAAAGTTGGAAGAAGTTCAGACTCTCATGGTCACCTCCGTTCCCTTGTTAGAACAGTATCTTGTCCAGTATTCCCTGCTTTTTTTACACAAAACTTCGTGGTGGTTTGAGCCCGGTCTGAGTATTTTGTAGAAAAAGGACAGGGGTAACAGATACGGCGAGCAAAACTCTTTTGCTTTCCGTAGTCTGATACTTACCGGCCAACTTGACGAAGGCTTCGCCATTCTTCAGGTGAACCGCCGTGGTCTTGGCAGTGTCCAGCGTCTTCAGGCTATACTCGCCACCATCGGAACTGGACAAGTCCAAGGAAGAAGAGTAGGTGACATTGGCCAGTTCTTGTTGCAACTTCGCTAGACGACGACGGTAGAAGAGAGCCAGCGCCAGAATGAGCAGGATGACGATGATGGTCATGCACAGTCCAACAATCAGACCGGTATTGTCCGACTTGCTGACCGCTACCTGGCTTCTGATGAAGTCAGCTCGGTTGGCACTGTCATCCAACGCCAGACTAGAGCGACACTCGGGCCCGCTGTAGTGTGGTAGACAGACACAGCCGTTGAGCTCCACGCCACACAAGAACTTTTCCTGTTGGCAGGAAGACCCGCAGTCGCGGAAGCACTGTTCGTCGCCGCCGTTGAGCAGGCAGCACAGACAACAGGAAGGTCCGGCTTGGTTTCGCCAACCCAATCGACAGCTACAGGAGCCATCTAGCGGGTGGCAGACCGTCAAGTTGCTGCACTGGCAAGTACTACCGCAGGTGGGAGGAGAGCCGTACTTGCCATCGGGACAAGCTACAAAAACAACAAAAGGTAAAAACGAACCCATATAAATGAAGAAAAATATAGAGACACCAAAAAAGTATCAAAACATATCTGAGACGTGAGCAAACGAACTAAACCAGACTATCTTCCCAAGTAGCGCATGTTTACGGTGTCATAAGCTGCAAGCATGCGCCGCTGGGGAGAACGATCTGGTTTCCATCAAAAAAGGTTATAATACTAGAAGAAAATTAATATATAAAAGAAATAAAATCAGCGTTATTACACGAAAGTTTATCGAGAAAGTAAGAGTCAGCTACATTGCGCTGTCCACGCCCCACCGAACAACAATAACAGCTTTTTCACGGAAACATCATGATTATGCATATAACGCCATGTATAGCATTCTCTAAACAGGTTTATGAGCAACAAGGTGCGCCAGGTCAGGCCTGTCCGTCATCATCGTTATTCAATAAAGCCAACATGACTTACCTCGTTCCTGACAACGTTGGCCCGAGTAGCCTTTGAAACAATGGCATTGACCCGTAACGGGATGGCACGTTTGGGCATTCTCGCACTGGCAGTCCTGTTGACAGTCCTGGCCGAACTTGCCGGGTTCACACTGCATCTCGCATTGGGCTCCCCAGTAGCCGGCTGGACACTTGCAGACACCGGAAGCGCCGTCACACTTGCCTTTATTGTAACAGACTTTGCAGGCTTTGCTACAGTTCCTGCCCCAGAAACCTTCGGCACAATCATTCTCACAGGTCTCGCCCTGCAAAGAAAGCAAACAAGTCGTCAGGAATCAATCACCAGCAGAAGAACACCTCGTTCAGTATCCATGTCGATATGGGAACTCAGTAAACGAAGTTTTTCTGAGTTCTTCTGAGTGGCGCAAGTTACCATTGCCACCGGCTGACAGCGTGCGCCACTTGAAAAACGGTCTCGTCGAGTTTTGTTTCCCCAAGTGGCGCATTTTTTATTGGTGTTGGCTGAACGCGTGCGCCACCTGGAAAACAATTTTTAAAGATCAAAAAAATTATTAGCTTGAAGTTTCTTATATTCCTTAGTTGCATAATCATCAGGAATAATGTTGTAAGGATGTCTTACGCTGAAGCCCGGCAAGCATGTGCACTGTGCATCGCTGGCCGACAAGCAGTGTGCCCCATTCTGACACTTTTCACACACGGACAGACTGACGGGACATGGGGTCTCGCATTGAGGACCACAGAAGCCGGTAGTGCAGGTACAAGCTCCGTTGTCGGCGTGACACTGTCCACCATTCTGGCACTGGCAAGTCTGCTGGCAGTTGAGACCATACTTGTTGGCTGGACACTTGTCTTGACACTGAGGTCCCAGGAAGCCTTCCTTGCACTGGCACTTGCCGCTGATGGTTTCGCAGGTACCGTTGTTGGCACATTTGCACTCCTGTCCACACTGGTTACCCCATTTGCCCAACGGACAAGCTGCAATGACCAAAAAACTGCATTACAGCGTGGTTGACAAAGTCGAAATAGAAATGTGGTTCCGTCACGCGTTTATATACAGCTAATCTACCCGCGTTTCTATTGAAATGGTCCCATCCTTCAACGTCGCATTTGGGTAATTTCCTACAATATTTCGACGTTATGTGGAAAAATGCAATGAACGTACCGATGCAGGTGTTGTTGGGATGCGGTCCATAGCCTTCGCAGCAAGCCTTGACCATCTCCGTCTTTTGCTGCTGCATCTTCTTGTAGACAATCTTGAAGACGGTGCGATAGGTGGTGCAACGCGGTGGAATGGCCAAACACCAGGTCTTGGTGGCGACTTGCGTGGCTTCCCGCACCGGACTCATCACTTCCTCCGACTTCCTACAAACAAAGAAAATATCCATCAGGCATCACATCACAAGGTTAACGAACATCACTGTCCTATTTTCATACAAGGTCTTTAATTGACTAAAGAGTGGTAGCAGGGGACCAGTCATCATCAAGTTAAACATCACCCAAGCTGGCAAACGGAGGTCGGCCGACTATTTGCCCACAACCCTGAAATGCCTCGCTCCTCACATCATCCCACCTTGATTCCACCTTGCACTTGACTTCAACTCAGCCGGCAAGTTCAAACAAAGTTTCGACAAACAAAGGCAAGTCCCACCTGACAAACGGCATTAGAGTGCCTGATTAAGCAATGAAGCCACTCTAGCGACTACTTGCGCCTGCTAACGTCTCACACCTGTATGGTGAAGGACCTACCGTTCCACACCTTCGTGACCCAATTACGGCCATGTTCACTGCTAGCTTTCCCAGCACCAATATCCAGAAAAGCATATCCACTAAAACGCCCATCAAACTACCATCTTTTTACAACGAGAGGCCGAGTGCTCATCAGGAACTTTGTCGTTTCTGCGAGTTTGCGTCGGGCACCTGCGTACACTAAGTGGACGTCTGGTCAAACTCCCACGAAAGGTATGGACGGACTGCCCTAGAGACACAGCTGGTATAGGTGACAGGACATTCTGATCCGCTATTTTATCGGTCTTGATTACCATCAGACTATTTGAGTCATATTAATGCGTAAGACTCATGCATTAGCCAACAAAGACTAGTCTTCAGTCCCGGCGACGCTCGGCCTCGATCAACGACGATCATTCTAATCAGCCTATAATCTGGTACTTTGAACATCTGACAATTCCTGTCCGCTCCTACTAGACTAGCGAACTTTGATTTCGTCTATCGTATTGTGATTTAAAATAGGACTTCCGTTTTTCCACTCTGCTAGTCAAGCCGGTAAAGAGATATACGGGTACCTTACACTTCTCTGTCTGAACCTAGGCGTCTGCTGCAGGGCAATCTCCCCACTGGGGAACTCTCTCGAAATACGAAGAGACCGATAAAAAGCGATCGACAACTTCAGAAAACTTGGCCAAGAGAAGTCTGTGAATCATTACAGCAGGGTCGCGAATCACACGTTAGCTTCTCTTGCCAATCTGTCCTTCAGTGTCCGCACACGCACCGATCGGGTTCCATCAGTAGCACAGAACTCTAACAACATGCAGCGTACATTCTAACCACACCAGCCGGTTTTGCCTGCACGTTCGGAGAACGTCAACATTAGCCCATCATATCGCTTGATATCGCAGCACGAAGGCACGAACTGCAGAGAGCTGATGGTATGCCAAGCTCATGCACCTCATCACACCCAACCCAGCCAGTTCAAAAACCGGCCAACAAAGCAGGCAAATATACCCAGCAATCGTTTCTGTCAATATACACGTAAAATATCAACAAGGCCGCACAACAAATTCTTTCCACCAAAAACATTGTCCCTTCTTCCTTTGTCTATCTACATACCCAAAGCACCTGTTGCTGGTCTCAAAAAAGACTGAGCATTTCATTATATAGCCTTATTTTCAGCTGATAAGCGCAGTCGGACAGACCCTTGACTACATTTGGGAGCTTGGCAAACAAGCTCGACCTGAACGATTTCCCAAGTGGCGCACGCCTCCAGCCAATAACACTGTAAAGGTGCGCCACTTCGCCGAACAGATTTGGCCCATTTGCCTTTCCCGATGGCGCACGTTATTATTGTTACTGGCAGGAAATGTGCGCCACTTGACCTAACAATTCTGCGCGATCCGTTTGCCGGTCTTCCATCTACGAGAGCTATCCCACGCTTCTCCAAAAAACATGGACAATAAAGGTATGAAACTTACGTTTCTTGGCGTAGACAAACATTAGCTCCACGCAAGTCCTCGTTGGCTTGCGTGAAGGCTAGGCAGCAGACGAGGAGGTAGCTCCACAGCAAGACTTTCATGGTCGGATTCTGCCTGTCCATCATCTAAGTTCAAACGTGCGTAATTACACGTTGTCAGAAACTATAGGGCGTCACCTACAAACAAGAAAAAGAACTGTGTCACTCTAAACTATTTGAAAAGACAAAACAGGATTTGAAAATTGGGCAAAATCACAGTCAATCAACAGCGCAACTGAGAAACCAGTTTAAAATCATCAACACCGTAGACTTGCGTTACGGCACGCGTTAACGGATACTCGATCAGAGCATAAATTACGAATGTCGAGTACGCACAGTGAACTGACCGGACGGATAGAGGCAACGCTTGCTAACTGTCCATCTCGACATCGTACCTTGATCGGCGCCGGAAGTGACAATCTTAACCCTCAGATCAGTTCAATTTCATGCATACTTCAGCTCGGAAGTCAGTTTCTCGTACCTGGCAATCAACCAGTGATGTAACGATCGGGCAACCGTCGATAGGAAGAGATGGGCGTGGGAAGGTAATTACCATAGACTCTGTAAGCACAGACAACAACGCTCGATTAACTACTGTGCACAAACTAAACGGCCAAACCGTCCACAGCCTAAACACAAAAAGAGATAAAGGAACAAACTGGCCTGCTAAAAAAGAATGTGCGTCGCGTACGAGTATTTTAACGTTGATACAGCGCTAAAACAGTGTTGAAAGAGACTGTCTTCAGTTCGCGGCACTGTTGCATTGCGTGCGAGGATTAGACACCACCATTTGATGTAACTTTTGCCCTTACTCATCATGGTGACTTGTTGTCGTTTTCCAGCAACAAGCCCGCGGTTGTATGTACTAAGCATGCTAGCAAGCTGAGAGTTCTCTCAATTATGTGCACCAAAACGAAAGCAGAAACTTCTATTCCGTTATACCAATGACTACAGCCTGCTCCCATATCCATCCGCCATGAGTATTGAACTAAGACAAAAGACGATGACGCGAAAATGGATTGGGTGAGAAACTCACTAACTTTACCCCAAGAACCGCCGTATATCTACACTAAAGATGAAACATCGCACGAGCATCCCGCATAGATCTTAAGGCATAACTGCCGCATAAGTAATGATTCGAAGAGGGAATACTTACGCGTCAGTAGGCAAAGCAATCCGATACGTGGTTACATAAGCAGAAGATGAATATTGAGCAGCGATCACGGATTGCGAGTGACTTCCGGAGGAGTGGAGTATTCCGCTGTCCTGTATACGAAGCTCTATATGAACGTGGGCGATCTTAGCTGCGATGAGTGTGTTTTACAAATTATCCATGTAGCCTTTTTCGACCTACAACAGCAGTACCTTCAACACCGATAGATCAGCGCGTTTACGCTCCGAGTAAAGATTGCAAAGGCAAACCGAACTTACCAATTTACCAAAGCTTGAGCAAACAAAGGAACTTGATGAACATCGGGAAAAATTCACAACTCAAATTCAAAACAAAGCTCAGCTGCTGATCTCGTACGTCGTACACATTGCTGTTGCAGCCACATAATAACCCGACGGCCTACTGCCACCGAATTCAAAGCTCAGCTTTGCAAGCCATGCGGACCGTTTGGCTTATACAAACATCGGAATCGCAAACTAAGTATTGAAGATGTGGGAAACTAGAGATCGGGGAATTCGGGGAATTTGGGGAGTTGGGAACTTGGGGATCTTCTAGTTTCTACATCTATTTCCGTTACAATTGTATGTTCTGAATGTTGACGTTTGAACAAAGGAAGAAGATGGAAACGGTATGAGAGGCTTTCTGATCCAGCTTTTGCCGTCAGGATACAGTTGTTGACCCATCCGAAGAAGCCTGCGGAGCAGATCAACAAGATGTCGCATCCCATGGGAGGAATATTTAATGGAAGCATGCATTCCCCCGTCATGAACGGTTCGCAATCTACGCTCACTTCCGTGCCAACCGCCAACGCCAACTTTCGTCCGGACGCCACCACCGGAACGCTCAAGACAACCATCATGCTAGGCAAGAATCCCTCCGTTCATCCCAGCGGACCTTTCTACCTCCTTCGTCCTGAAACTATTGGTTAGTATACCCTTCCAGATCGTGGTTGTCTACTGTCGTAAATGTTGTGTTCTTGGTGCAGAAGAAAGTGACTTGTCGGGTAGCATCAACCTGCTGGACTACTACGGTCTGGAGAGTTCCTACCAGAAGCTGTCGATGACTCGGAAGTTGCGCGATGAGCTGAGTTCCTTCCTGCCTTCTCTACCTGGCTTTGTCGACCATCCGGCTAGCGAAGATGGCTCATCCCTCAAGCAGCTCTTTGAGAATCCACCACGGGTCCGTAAAGAGATTGAAGTATTACCTCCGCACCTCCTCAGCGGTTTTCGCCTCAAACCAGGCTCGGTAAGACAAATGTCTCCCCCAAGTACTACTTTCCAAGTGGCGCACGCTCTTGGCCAAAATTACTCACAAAGTGCGCCACTTGGGGGCTCGGCAAGCAAGCTCGACCAGACCGTTTCTCCAGTAGCGCAGGTGTGCAATGTTAGCGGCTGACAGCGTGCGCCACCTGAAAAAAAACCGATTTTGTCGACTTTGTGTGCCTAAGTTCTGTATTATGGTATCCTCTACGCCACATCGTGCGATTTGCAGTTACCGGACAGATTTCGTCTGATGGACTTGAATGTGGTAAAGAAGCTGCATAAGAAGAAGCGAAAGAAAGAAGAAGTAAATGGCGTGGCGCACACTTCCGGTAAGCTCGTGGTTTTGACTGAGTATTTGCAGTATTGGTTTCTCTCTGTACTGCTCATTGATTTTAGACAACTTGTTATACTATGTTTTATCCCATGCTTGTTAGACGCTGAAGGTAGTCCTGAAGCGAAGAAACAACGGAGGGACCGTGAAGATTCCGAGCGGCGCCGTTTGAAGAAGCTGGACAAGAAGCGGAAGCGAGTAAGTCATACTATTCGCTAGGTTTCATTTTTCGTTACGGTCCTGGTACACTAATGGTAACACGATTAATAAATTCAAACGTCTGTTGTGTGTGTAGAGGGAAGATGATCCTACTGGGGATGATCTGATGAGCAGAACGTAAAATAGGAAAGCAACAATAATGCCAAGACGCCCGATTCCTAGCCACGCCGTGAAGAGCGCCACCCGACAAATGCCTGTGCTGATATTCTTCTGCACAGCCTCCTTTTTATGGGTCGCCAGACTAGTGCAGACTAGTTAACTCTATATGTCTGGGTAGGCCAGAATCTGCTTTCTCCACGCCCGTGTTTGTAATTTAACTCACGGAAGAATTGTTCAAGGTCGCCCAGCTTCTCACTTTCACTCGATGCTACTATATTACTGCAATGCACCGTCGCACAGACTATTGTAAATATAGCAGACGACATATCAAGCAGAATATCCTTTACAAGAGTGAAGTTTGTACACTGATAAAGCTACACCGCAGGCTATGTTCTATGGCAGTGCTGATTGATAAAAGTTGATCTTGAGAAAATAGCATTGGTTAGTGTGTGACCGGACTATGTAGAATGCTGATTTCTGGAGGAAGAGGAAGACTGTCCGGTTGACTCGATGGAGCTGACACTGAGATCCTCGGGACTTTCATCAAAATCGCTACCTGTAAAGCACCCCCGTTACCGTGTCGTTCACTAATACTGCACGAGAGGGAATGACCTGCTCGTGTTACTGACTTACCTCGCAAGGGCGGCATTGCATCGTGAGACTGCAGGCCAGCTACGGGGACATCTCGTCCGGTATCGACTTCGTCCGACGTCGGATGGCTGGTCCGTGGAGGAGGCTGGCTGGAGAAAGGCAGGTCCGCCATGGCGTCGGCGATCTCCTGCATTCGCAGCTCCTCATCGCCATCGTAGTTTTTGCTGAGGTAGTCGGGAAAGACCGCTCGGTCAAAACTGCCTACAGATCAAACTTACTCGTGTTACCGTACTACTCAAACGTGTTAGCGAAGAGCTTCGAGGTTGACGGTACAAAGTGGCCTACCTGATCCAGCCTCAATGAAGATGGTACCGTGCGGGTCCAGACCGGAAGTGGGCATCAAGCTGACTGGTTGTGTTTGTAATCGAAGGTTGGTGAACCTACAAAGCGTATAAGGTTGTTGCATAAAGTGACGCACGCTTCCAGCCAATTTTAGCGGAGAAGTGCGCCATTTTAGATGAGAATCTAGCGCGTTCAGTTTGCTGACGTTTGAGTAAATTTACAAACAGAAAACTAAGGTGAAAATTTACTGCAAATTAGTCCCATTGGTGAGGTCCCAGTCCGAACCGGTACGTTGGATTTCCGTGGCATCGGCATGGCTGGCTGGCAGGAGATGAGCAGCGGCGCAGCCTGGTGTGACAGTGGGTACGAAGCGAAACTGCGGACCCATCCAGAGACGGCGTGAAGGGCCAGCTTGTGTCACGATCTCCACTTGTGACAGCCACGGCTCGTGCACTTCCGGTTGAGCCCCACCCGTCAGTTGCAGCATGTGCATCTGTGGGTAATCAGCCCTGTTCTCTCTACCCTTTTCGCTCTTCCCGACAGCGCAGAAGGCGCTGCTTCGAACCAGGGGATGGCTCTCTGAAAAGGGTGGTAGGAACTCGGCCTGGTTCAAGTGCCTGCAACAATCGAAACAAAGAAGCCTGGCTAAACATGTTCATAGCGAGGAAGGCAGAAGGTGTGGGTAATATGAGAAACCAGCACACAAACTCCGCCGCATTGCTTTCCCAAGTGGTGCACGTGTCCAGTTTCATCAGCCGGAAGGATGCGCCATTTGGGAGAAAGATTTGGTCGAGTTTGCTTTCCCAAGTGGCGCACCATTCCAGCCTTAATTAGCGAGAGACTGCGCCACACGGAAAAACACTATCACCAAGTATGTTTGCGGAGCTCCCATATTATGACTTGCCTGTTGAGCGACCACTGAGCCAGTGCGTGGACATTAAGAGCCACTGGAACATCTTGGGCAATGCGTTCGACTTCGGTAGCCACCGCCGGTTGCAGCGAGTACTCCACCAGAGCACCATGTGAGGTCCCGATCAGCATGGCATCACAAGCTGGGACTTCCCCACTGTTCTGCTAATACAATAATTTTGCGAAAATACAGCACGCAAACAGGGACAGAAAGACCGCACTTACTCGAAGTCGCCGTGTAACGAAGCAGACAGCGACGCGTACCAGGTCGCTGTTAGCGTTCGGATTGCTGCCAGAGTTATGTCGGCCGGTTGTTGTACAGGTACTGGCCAGGACGGCAGCTTGCGTGACTTTGAGTGAGGGTGAGTTGCGAATTTGGGAGAGCGGTTGAATAATCAACGGACCTCTTTGCTGCTCACCTGTTCGACCCTGCAGAGAAGAACACCTCCATTAAGCAGCGTTTAATTATCAACGTAGAACGCTGGTCAAGGTAGTGCTAAGCACAGCCTTGACAGGTATTCCGTAGCAAAAGTAGCTGATGGGTTTCTGGCCCTTTTTTCCTGCAAGATATCTACCAAGGCCGTGTTCGGCACGGACCTGAAAGGCGTTTTCGTAGGAAAATGGCGAAATAAGCAAGACACGCAAGATTATCTCCCATCGTTACTGTAGGAAAAACGGTACCTGGGACGGGCCAGCGTTGGCCGGGCCAGTCTGGTTGGTGGGGGGACTGTGGACAGTGTGAACCCGAGTGGCGTCAATCAGCCGAGGTGAAGAACTGGTCAAGGGCGCTGAGTAAGCGTTTGTAATGCTTGGTCCCGCTGCAATACTTCCGCCACTGGCATTGGGCAAGAAGGCACTCTGCGTACCCACTTCGAAATCGGCTTCGTCTAGACCAGCGCTCTTGACGAATCGCGATGTCTTGTTCACCACACGACTGGAAGAATGGGTTCGATAGGTTATGGGACCTGTAAACAACAACAAAGACGATTAAACTGGTTCACTTCACTCACCATGCATATAGGGTTTACATAGGCTACAGTGCTAATGCTACGATGTCGAAAGTGCTTCCCAGCCCGTGATCAAGGTTTGACTGGTTTAGTGTGCCTGCAAGGATTCACTATGGCTGCAGTAATGTGTTCAACTGCTAATTAAATTTGACTACGGGCTGGGAAGCACTTTTGACATTGTACAATGAAGAAACCAGCAGCGTACCCGTGGTCACATGACTCATAGCGTCAATCCATGCTAAAAAATTCACGTGACACCGGGTATGCTGCTGATTTTTTTAGTGCACTGTACACGAAGGTACGAGCTCACCGTCGAGCTGTTGAAACTCTTAAGCACCTACATACAGAATGCGCATATGCCACAGTCCTAATACTGCATGTAGGTACGCACTGTTCAGGCTTTCATGCATCTGCGTACAAAACTGAATGGATAGTATGACGGTCAGGGTATGCAGGTGCTTGAAAGATTGGAAAAAGGGTGTAGGAAAACGGTCAAGGTGTAACTTACCTCCGTATGGTGTGATGGGGAAGACGTGGGTGGTAGCTCGCATGGTTGTTACCGCGACCCATCGGCTGTCCAAGGAGAAGGCGATATCTTGAACGGTAGCGTTGGTGTCCCCACGATGGAGGGTGTACAGGTGCTGGACATTAGCGAGCGAAGAGCCGGCCGGATGGGGACGCAGCAGGAAGATGTGGAAGTGCTGGCCGCTTTGCGAGCCTGACAGCAGCACCGTTCCATCGTGATTGAAGGCTAGAACGGCTACTGGGGACGAGGAATGGGCGACAAAGTGGGCTATAATGGCGCTGCGACTCACACTGGCCTTCTCCAGAGAAAACTACAACCAGTAATTTTCCTCACGCATTGTCATAAGACTTCTGTTCGAGCTTACATACCTCGCCATCACCAGCCTTGTCCAAGTCCAGGACGGTGACAATACCTTCATGTACTCCTTCAGTCACATTCCCACCGTTGTTGGTCACGGCAGAAAGGGGGACTGGGCGTTTCAGGGCAGTGATGCCCTGGGCTACGGCCTCACTTATCTGAGTAATACCTTGCGAGATCGTCTGTAGAAATTAATATATGTCCCTCCTACCGAATTCTGAGTGGTTCCTTCTTCATCCAAATAGAATAGATTATTGAGAAAACTGAGAAACTGGACGAACCAACCTTAGCAGCGCTAATAACACTGGCTGTATACGAAGGTAAGCCATCGACACGACCGCCCAGTGAATGGTAAATATCGTGCAACTGGATAGCAACAAAGAAACCATCGTTCGTTCATCATGAATGCACAAGATGCAATATTACGTACCTTCATCTCCGTATAAGCCAGCCAGCGGGTTCCCAAGGCTAGCGGATTGGGTGATACCAGATGAACCGGAAAGGACGCTGGAAATAGCATTACTCTTATGATGAAAATTTACATAAACGAGTACTTGAAAACCGCAACGTACCATTGATGAAGAAGCGTTCCTTGAATGTACATGCATCGTAGACGACACAACGATCGGGAAACACCACAACCATTACCCTGTAAAACACATTGAAATCCGTTACACTATAATCGGGAACTGACAAGAAACCCGTTGCTACATACCGTTGGTTGCACAAGATATTCTCGATGGCAGCTCGGAACTTGATGCTGTGAACCTTTTCGCCGCTCTGCAGTGAGATTATGCTGATGCTGGAGAAGGGATGCGTTTGCGAAGAGGAGGAATCGCAAGAAGCCAGCAGTGGGCGTCGTTGGCCGTAGGCATCGCCTGTCCCAAAAACTGTAACAGCCGAACGAATAAGCACCTCGTCCTATGACCATAAAAAGTGAGGGAATGCGAGCTCGGCAAACCGCCCCGACCAGAACGTTTTTCCAAGTGGCGCATGTTCTCAGCCAGTATCACTGAAGAAGGCCGCCACTTGAAAAGATTAACTTTCCGAGTGACGCACTCTTCCAGCCAGTACTACTGAAAGCGTGCGCCACTTGGGTAAACGATCTAGTCAAGTTGGTCTGTCGAGCTCCCAAATTGTTTCTCTTAAACTTGTACCTTCTTCGGGAAAAGGCAGCAGTCGAAGATGCTTAACTGGTCCTTGGCGAGACGAGTAGACTTCCCAGGCTTCCCCGTGAGGCTCAATGGCCCAGATTTGTGCGCCATTCGCGTAACCAAGCAAGACATATACAGCACCGTCGCTCCGTCCATGCCCTGTCCAACACAACATTAATCGAGCTACTGTAGGTACGTGAACTATAGAAGAGATTTCACGGTAGTACCAAAATGCTCAGGCTGTTCTATCCGAATCCATAGTACGACTTCCTTGTCGTTGGCTTTGTGGGCTTGTGACGAGGTTCCCTGTAAAGAACACAGGTAACTTTTTTTATACACGGAACCATAGCAGGCGCAAACCATCAGTGTACTGTGTGCCTCAACTGCTCACGTGCACGATCTGACAACGTAATTACGGGGTTAATTACCATCTGGGGGAGAACATCGTTGAAGAAGTCGACAACGCTTTGTGCCACGGATTTGTCAGCTCTGCAAAGAAAGACAGCCACATCTTCGGATGACCTGCTCTAACGAGGTTTGTCTTCGTTTAACGGTGGATCATGTGCTGGTGTACTCACGAGACTTTCTGGGGACGAACAACCGTTCCAACGGTGCGGACATTCGCTGTATTGTGGAGGACGTCTCCAGCTGCCATGACTGCCAGGCTTAACGATGTCCCTTAGCTGTACTTCAGGCAGTTAGTTTGATCAGCTCTAGAAGATCAGGAGAGTGGGGATTGGGGAAACAACTGAAGTCTGAAGGACAAAGTTGTATTCTGGACTTCAAAGTTCAAACTTCAAACAAAGCCAAGACGAAAACCACAACAGTTCGATCGTAACAAAATGATCAGCTGACTGCCATACAGTGATGTCATCCAGTGAGTTATGACCGCAGAATCGCAATCTCGCTACTGCGAATAATTCCAAGTTTTCCGAAATTCATGTTTCTTCCGTTGGAACGTTGGAACGTTGGAAGTTGGATCTGCGTTTGAGACATGATTGTCAGCCTCCTTCCGTTGTTCCTCTCGCAATGACGACGCCTGGAGCGTGGAGACCACAGTTACGACGCCTGGATGGCAGCAGCACTTACCGCCCGAACGCAGCCAACGCCATCAACAGGTTGACTTCGTTTCCCGTCAGCCCCAGCTTTACCTCCACTTCCGCTTTTCCTGCACAAACAACATCACCGATAGCGAATGGACATCCTGCTACTCCAGTCTCTTTTGCGGACTACAGAGGTAATGGCTATCAGCCATCACTCATCCACAACGCCACTACAAGCTGGTCGATGGAGGAAGATGAGCTTCCCGCATCGACGTCCGTTGCTGCTGAACTACCAGACATCAAGCCGTCCGTCGCGCCAAAACCCCTGTCTCCTCCAGCCGGCACTTGCACGGAGCAGGAGTTCGTCATATCGGGAGTACGTGTCAAGTTTCCTTTCAAGCCCTACTCGTCGCAGACGGCACTGATGGAGAAGGTGCGACTAGTTAGTCTACTTCCGGTTGACTCCGTGCAACTACAGTAACGTTTGATTTCTTCCAGGTTATAAGATGTCTAAAGTCCAAAACCAATGGCTTACTGGAATCGCCGACGGGTAGTGGGAAAAGCCTCAGTCTTTTATGTTCGTCGCTGGCTTGGCAGAAGAGTCAGCATGCTGAGAGACGAGCGGGTAAGCATTCGTTCAGTCCACAGTTATCTCAAGTGGCGCACTTTTGCGGTGTTGTTAGCTGGAAGCGTGCGTCTCTTGGAAAATCCGACAGGAGTGCTCCCCAAGTGGCGCGTCTTTTTAGCGTTGTTGGCCGGAAGTGTGCGCCACTTGGACAAATGATCTTGTCGAATTCGTTTGCTGAGCACAGTTTTTTGACTGGCTTTCACTGATAGTTGTGTACTCATAGTTTGCTGTTTCCACTTGCAGTGGATGGGATAACAGCTCCAACTGCTCCTGGTACCAAGAAGCGAAATGAAAAGCAAGCGATGCGGAGGGCTCCGGTGCCTCCGGTCAAGAAGACTGGTCCTTGTGACTGTCGACGTTCACCAGCAGCAACGTCCGCAGTCGGTAGTGACGCACCAGTGTTGCCGCCGGATGACCTAATGAGTGAAGATGAGGACAACATGTCTTTTGACGATTTAATGGTAAGTTTGTTTTTGGTTTATTGCTACCGTTGGCTAACCGGAAGTTGGTATACCTGTCTAGCTTCCGGTAAGTCGTTCCTGGTCTCACTTCCGATTGGTCGTATTGTGCGTTTTGCCTATTGTAGAACCCCAAAGCTTCTGCGAAAAGGCAGCGGACGCAGCGAGGAACTACTGGGGGCGTTCTGAGAGACACTTCTCTAGCCAACCGACCAACTCCTCTGCCGAGTTTGCCGACTGCGCCGGGCAAATGCTCCTGTTCAAGCGCCACGCAGCTTGAGCAACAGCAACCTTCGGAATGCCAAGGACCACCCTCAACAGAAGTCCTTCAGCAACAGGAAGAGTAAGTTTGCTTCTTTGATTATTCCTGTTTATAGTTATACATGCAGTTAGGAACCCTTTCTTGTCTGACTGTAGTGTCCCCAAGATATATTTCGGCTCGAGGACGCACAAGCAGATTACGCAGCTCGTGCGGGAGTTACGCAAAGTTCCTTCGTACTCCGATACCAAGTAGGTTGGCATTTTTATCACAATCATAGCTCGACCTAGACGATCTTCTTGAATGCTAACAGTCTGTGTTCTGTTGCAGGATGACAATACTGGGAAGTAAAGATCAGGTTGGTGACACTCGTCCCTTCTTCTTCTTCTATGAAGCATGTTCCGGGATTAGCGAAGGTAAACTCCGGGTACAGAAGTACATGCAGTCATTTTGTAGTACTGCGTCCACCCGTCCGTCTCGAGAGAGAGGAACAAGAATGAAGCTTGTCAGGAGCTGTTGGACTCTAACAAGACTGCTGGCGAGTATTTCGCTGGTCATCAGAAGGTCCGTGTCTTTTTTTCGCGTTCTTATTGTTATCTTACCTTTCCGACAGAAGCAGCATAATAACTGATCAGTGATGTGCGGGCTTGCAGGGTTGTGAGTACCATGGTGGAGTTGCGCCTTCGCTACCCCGGCTGTTTCAGAAAGGACCCAAGGGTCGTCTGCCCTCGATTTTCGACATTGAGGACCTGATGGAATCAGGCAAGAAGAATGTTGTAAGTGACTTTTAACACAAGTTACGTCCAACGAGTACTGTAGGTAATACAGAATTTGGTGTCCGTAGTACTGTCCGTATTTCATGTCTCGGGAGCTAACGGAAAACGCTCACCTCATCTTCTGTCCATACAACTACCTGGTCGATGCCCGTATTCGACAAGCCTTGAAGATCAGCCTCGAGGGCCAAATTGTCATCTTTGATGAAGGCCACAACATGGAAGATGCAGCGAGAGAGGTAACAGATGAAACTGCAGAAAATGTTTACAAAAGAAATACACGTGGACGTCGGCAGACGAATCCGTCCAGATGGTTTTCCCAAGTGGCACAAGCTCTTGGGCGATAACAGTGAGAACGTGCGCCGCACCAATGGCGTTCTCAAGCGGCGCATTTATCCAGCCAGTGACAATGAGATCGTACGTCACTGTGGATGAAGATCTGGCTGAAATCTTTTTCCGACGTGCCAAATGAGATTATTGAAATTCAGCAAGAATTTCTTTGTTAGGCCGCATCGTTCACGCTGAGCAGTAGAGAATTGAAGGAAGTGTTGGAAGATATGTCGACGGTGTTAGCGTTGAATGCTCGGCATCGAGTCTTCAGCCCGGTGACGAACGAGATTCAGAGTGTAATGGAGCGTTTAAGGGTCTTGCTGGAATGGCTAGAGAGCAATGGACGCAATGTCCAGGCCGATTCCTTCGGAACTGGTAATAAAGAGTTGAGCGGGCAAGACTTGGTGGCTATTCTCACCGAAGTGGGCCTGGGACCTGATGAGTACAAGCACCTGGAGGCTGAGTACGAGGCCATCCAGGCCGATAAGACGGAGAATGAACAAGGTGGACTAGCGGCTATGCAGATTATCTTTGACGAGGCAGGCAATAATCAAAGCAAGACCAAAAAGGTACGTGAAAAACAGCAATCAAACCGAAGTAAGAAATGGGACATCGGCAAACAAAACGTACAAATGAATCGTTTTCCCAAGTGGCGCACCTCTCTCGTGTCTTTGGCTGGCTGCTTGCGCCACGCGGGAAAATGATCTTGCACGTTTCGTTTGGCTGCCTTTCAAACATCCATATAACTAATACTAATACTTTAAAATTGAGTTATATCCCAATTGAAGTGAGATAGCTGAATAGCTTAAAAGCAAACTACAGTGACTGAAATATAGTAAAATATTACATTGTGTCACCTGTATGGTGGTAGGTCTCGGCGGTGACGTTGAACCTTGTGCGTAGTCTGGTGGTCATCCTGGACTATCTGTATCGTCTGGGCAGGCGTCATGTCCGCGACTACAAGGGGTTACTAGCCAAAGAGATGGTTCGCAACAATGCGTACAAGGTGGACCAGGATAACTATCGTCGAAAGCGCAAAGGACACGAAGTGCAAGAGTGGAGTTTCAAGCTGCACTTTTGGTGTCTCAACCCAGCCGTGGCCTTCGGGGACTTTCACCAGACTCACTCGGTTATCCTCACTTCCGGTAAGTCATCGCCTCCTTCTTGTCATGACAAATGCAACAGGGAAGCATTCAGTCCGTTGTTTTCCCCTCTGTTGACAGGTACCTTGTCTCCCATGACTTCCTTCCAGTCGGAACTAGATATGCCGTTCAAGATCCAGTTCGAAGCTAGCCACGTCATCAACATGAGGTAAGATGGTCACCGTCTAGTCGTAGGAAGATATTCTAGGAGCTTAGTTGGTCTTGCCTTTTTTCTACGACAATGCCAGTTGTGTTCGTGCCGAACACGGCCTTGACTGGTTTTCCCATAGCAAAAAGGCAGAAATATCTATAACACCAGATACTTGAATCCAACAGGGCATGCGTGGCCTTCTTTCTGATATTTTCCGTTTATTTGGTCAAGCGTCAGATAACATGGATCGAGTAGAAACGGTTGTGGCTGTATAGACAGGTCTGGGCTGGCGCGGTGGGCTCTGGTCCGGCAAGGACCCAGCTGATGGGAACTTATAACCATGTGCAAACCCTGGCCTACCAAGACGAAATTGGCCAAGCCGTCCTCAGTGTCTGCACCATTGTTCCCCATGGTGTCCTCTGCTTCTTCACATCTTATAACATCATGGATACGTTGATGAAACGCTGGACAGTGCGTTGTAGTCTTTTTTTTAGTAGCATTGGAATTTGGTTTCATTAGTAAATGCTGTTTTTCGTAGGACACGGGCGTGATGGATAAGTTGGAGGAGCGAAAGATGGTGGTCCAGGAGCCACGGGGTGGCGGCGGGGACAAGGCCATCTTCCAGAAAGTGATGGACGACTTCTATGTGGCCATCAGCGGAGAAGGCTGCTCGGGCCGACAGGATGGCGCCATTATGTTCGCCGTCTTTCGCGGAAAGATCAGCGAAGGTCTGGACTTTGCTGATAACAACGCCCGTGCAGTCATCACCGTCGGCATTCCCTTTCCCAACTTTAAAGACCCGCAGGTACGCCTTTTGGTCTTCGTGCGTCCCGTCTCCGTTCATTCTTGCTTCTCAAACATGAGCTCTTGATCAAATGGAAGATTGGAGGAGGAAGCGCGCCATCGTACACAGACCTGCATACAGTTTTACTTTACGTTGTAGTAATATGATGTACGCAGGTTTTGAAAGATGTTCAGTTGAGTTACCATGAGCCGGTCCGTCGAAAAAATCTCTAGCTGAGCTGACTTTTTGTTGTTGTTGCTGCAGGTGACGATGAAGCGTTTATACAATGATCAGAATCAGCATCGTGGTTTGCTGAGTGGGTCAAACTGGTATGACATTCAGGCTTTCCGAGCACTGAACCAAGGTACAAACACTTCTTCGTTTTTCCCCTGTCAGGGTACGAGTACCACTGTTGGTTGCATTGACAGCACTGGGGCGCTGCATTCGTCATAAGGATGACTGGGGTGCCCTGGTTCTACTGGACTCTCGGTTCACCTTCCCTCAAGGTACAGGTGCTAAGTCCCGATTCGCTCAAGGTATGCCTCTCTAGTCATGTTTCACTCCATATGGTACCCTGCAGCAAGAAAGCAAGCTTTAGAGCTGACTTCTGAGGAGTTATTTAGTATAAACTCGATGAGATTGTTTACTCAAGTGGCGCACAGTTTTAGCGTTTTTGGCTGGAATCGTGCGCCACTTGAGGGTTTGCTGGCCTCTCATGTACGAGGTAAACGGCATAATTCGGGCAATTTCCGACCCATAATTCGGGCAACTGTTTTCTCCGTAAAGGCTGGACGGATCAGCGTTATTTGTAGTTTTCCGAGTGGAAAAACTTGTTTACGGTAGCCTTAAATAGTTTTGAGGATGATCTGGTGGACGGAATCCGAAAAACAGGACTCCAGCCAGACGGGGGTATCGCTAATGTTAAAAAGCCTACGAAATGAGATTGAGAAGGGCCACAAGAGACGCTTGACTCGATTTATTTAACAACCTTCGTTGACGTTATAAAGCTCGTTTGAAGTGGAAAAAAGACTTTCACATGACAAGACGTTTTTCTAGGAGTTGCGACAGACAGCTCGAGCAGGGTGATGCCCGGCACGGCCCTGTTCGGTCTTACCGTAGGAAAACTGCAAATCTTGTGTTCGCGAGTTGACTGAGCTAAATGACAACCCAGGCCCGGAAGCAACTAATACACTGGATACTGTATGTATGACGTTGTGTTGATTTTGATAGGTCTGTCCAAATGGTTGCGGCCTCCAGACGGCCTGATTTCTCACGGGAGCTTCCAAGGAGCCATGGCTAGCCTGAAGTACTTCATCCAGGGCAGACTGGCCCTCCAGCCATCGTCGGCTTCGCCGGAAGAGCCTTCCGCTCTCCTTAGTCCTGGCGACGAACCTGGCATTGTCCGACTGGAGGACCCGATGAATGGGGACGACTTTTTCTGTGATGATCTCTAGTTACACAAAGATGTCACCGACGCTCGCTTTTTATGTCAGTATGTTCCTTTCCATGCCGCTCTAGGCTTCCCCTTGTGTACTACCTCTTTCACATTCCATACATTATCATATGTTGTATCGTTCAACAGCGACCCATTGTTTACCTCAGCCTTCTTGTTTTACTTGCTTTTGTTCCCAGGTGTCCATGAATGGTGTTTTTAAAGACCGGAAGCGTCGGCCTTCTTATCAAAAAGGTATTCTAATAAATTCAGTTGACGGTGATGAACGTTCATGTTGGATGATATGAATGTTAAGAGGGATGAAGTTTTAGTCGGTTTCAGAGGCTTTATGGTGTGTGTTGACGGAACGGACTTTGAGGCGTGGTGGGCTGGAGTGGCGACAGGTAGAGCGTGTCGGATACTGTATCTGGGGATAGGAAGGTGTCCATATCGGCTCATTGACGGGACAGACAAAACAAAGTCAATAGCGGAGGATTATAACCTGTCATTACAGAGGTGCCTAATGAATAGTGGATGAGGTGGAAGCATTGACAAAGAGACAAGGCTTGAGCCCAAGGGTCAGCTTGTTAGGGCTGCTGGATGGCGCCGCTCTGACTTTCCATAAGTATAGTTTTCCGGTCATTGTCATTGTCCATAAGTGCCTCTTGTTAACTTTACCTTCAACAACTGTCTATCACTCCTGCTTGTACACAGGACATCATCGCCACTTCACCTGCTCCCTCCCTCTTACATACAGCCATAGCTACCGCCAACGCCATCCGTTGATACTCGCGCATCCTTCTTACCTCTCAGGTATAAAATTACGTTGGCAGCAAACCACCAAATTTCAACAGGATTCGGATTTTCTAGAAATAAAAATCAGAGACGCGTTATGAATGCACAATGTTCCAAAAATGGAAATCTGGGAATTGGCTACGTGGAAAGACACATGTGGCGCCACCGGTAGCACTGGTACGGCATGGCAAAAGGAATCCATCTCGTAAGTGGCGCACTGTGACAATCAATTGCGCAACTTGGAAAGAGGATTTGGTCGATCTTTATCGCTGGGCGCACGCTCTCAGCCAATAACAATGAATAGCGATCTGGATTAGTTCATATTCTCATGCCCAGTTGGGTAGTTCGAAGCTAACATCGGAAGAACTTCCGCCTTCCACAAAAGGAGCGCCAGAAGTCGAGCAAAGCTTCTCTCGAATGACAGGGCGATTCATACCTTGAAATGGTATGGCGGCTGTGATACGGATTATCTTGGGAGTAAATACTCTTCATAAACAGGGAGATAACAGAATGCCATTTGAGGATGCGAAGGTTGTTGATGAGGTAGACAAAGCCCAGTGAAAGGAGGAGACACTTAATCCTCTTAGCATGCAAAAGCTTTGGCAGTACAGCCACTCATTAGCATTTATTAAGATTGTGAAGATGTCTCGTCGCCAAAAGGTGTGTGTGTGTTTACATAATTACTCCTACCTGCTATCAGAACCTGCTGCTATCATTGACCATATGCCAGACCGGCAAACCTTCTTCTTCAGCCAAACAGCGCGGCTTTCAGAGACTCCGTCAGCCACCAGGCTGCGCAGGTGAGACCCCACCATCCAGAGGTTCTGGCCATTAAGGAAGTAATTTTACGGTAGATAGAAAATCCGTGCACGTGCGAGAAGGTCTTGAGAATGCGAAGGTCGATGCGAGCGGTCATCTTTCAAAATCAGCTTACAAAGGCAGAGGAAACGGGCACTGTGAGGCCGGAAGGCGGGAAGACCGATGATAGTCTATCCACAAAAGATGTAGAAGCGAAGCTGAGTTCGGTCTTTATAACGGGATTGCATTTTGTGGATAGTACTTTAGGCCATATTCTGTGGTTGCTGACGGTTATTCAAAGTGTGCGCAGACGAGAAGAGGGAGCAGATTAGCATAGGATTCGGCTGTATAGCGATCCATTACGGAATGGGCCATCTTTGGTGGAGTGTCAATCAGACAATTAATCGCTCCAGCAATCATCCATCATCAGCAACTTTGATCAAATGGAATGAAAGCTAAACAAATTATCCCGCCAAGCACATCGCCACAAGCTAGTCCCTAGCCTACATCATTTTGCGCAATAGCCTCATCGCGCACATTCCTAGCTCCCCTTTACATCAATCAAATTAGGCGGGCGCGGTCAGCCATCAATTGCCCATTGCACAATATACCATGTACAAGTTAATCCTTGGGGCTGTGTTCCTGCAGGACATGTCTTACCCACTGAACTACTTGGGAGCTCGGCAAATGAACTCGATCACATCGTTTTCTCAGTGGCGCACGTTTACAGTAAATACTGGCTGAAAGCAGACGCCAGTGCAAAAACGATTTGGACAGGCTCACTTTCTCAAGTGGCGCACCCTCATAGCGTTATGAGCCGAAAACGTACGTCACTTGAAAGAGAAATTTGGTCAAGTTTAATTTCCCAAGTGGCGCACATTATCAGTGTGTTGGCCAGAAGCATTCGCCACTCTGAAAAGTTATTCGGTCGAATCTGTTTGCTGAACTTTCATTTAACCCATCAAAGCCGAACGGTAATATGTAAATTACAGTTTTGTAGGTGAGCGACAAATCCCCTGATGAGTTAAAGCGTGGCTCGGTTTGACCAGGCGGAAGACGAAACGACGCCCGGAATGGATGTGAGGCGAAGGAGCGAGGTGCCTTACCTGCCTATTAAGCACCATGTGACCATGGTCGAAGAGCACCGGTAGGAAGCAAGTCCTTCTGAAGGTTTGGAGGTAGCCACAGGAGGTGGCGATGGTGGTTTGGAGTCTGAGCGGGTCGAGTCAATGAGCTTAAATAGGTATAATATGCAGCTCGCAGCGCCGGCAACACATCTGGCGCCGCGGCTACTTAACTGTCCACTACAAAACAGACATTATCCATGATTCGCCACTCGATAAGCATCCTACTTAAAACTAGCATACAGCTACCATGCATTCTAATGACTGTCCCAAGATGCATACCCAGCCTCGGCTGCGGTAGCCGCTGTCGCGCCACACTGCAATGCACTCCACTCCTCTCCACGGTCAAACAGCCCTGAACCGCGTTAGTTCTTAAACCATGTCGACTTGTTCTTCATCCCAAGGTCCAATTAGCTTCTGAGTATGCCAACTGTAAAAAGCAAGCGTCTTGAATACTGGTTGGTTGAATGGTGGAGGTCTTCCGCAAGGGGGCACTTTAGAGTGGCGCAGATGTGCGCCACTTTGCGGAATGCTGTCTTCGCTCGGTCAATATTTTGCAAGGCACTCGTCACAGCACCGGAGACTCAAATCTGAGCTGAAAACATCCTTATACATACTAGGAACGGAGATACGTAAAAAGTGGTCATAACTGCGCCCTCTGATTTGAAGGACCTCGGAGGTCGTGCATGAACATGACCAGTACAAGCAGTCAAGTGTTGGTGGGTACATGGTGCGCAAGTTGGGACATGTCATCGACATGCTTTGCAGGCTCATTAACAAGTCAATCGTTTATTCAAATCAACTTGAGGAGGATAATGGCCCATCAACGGTCTTATGCCAGTAAAGCACTAGCGAGGCACCCGAGCCCGACTTGATGGGGCCCCATGCCTACGTTGTCGGGGCAGAGGCGCAAAGCAATGCGTCGAATGCTCCATCCTGTTTGTCGCGCTGCTTGTATTACACGCATCCCTGATCTCCTAAGCAGCTTGCTTTTCCATGAACTGCACTATGCGCACTGGCTATAGTGTCATGATCCGGCCGGCGCGCTCCATTATCGGCGCTGAAGGCTATTGTTCTTCACCGGAAGTACTCTTTGCGCTCATCGGCTTTCCCCCACTAATCACCCAACGCCGATTCGCTCACCAATCATCTCGTTTCCTTTCTAGATCCCGCATAACCACAAACATCAAACCATCACAACTCACTTCCTCCCATGAAAAATATTAGAGGCAAATTGCGGAGATTCAGAAGGCACAATCGTCCTTCCCAACGACCAAGTTGAGACTGCAGGACTCTGTAACCTTTGGCGTACCCTAACGGTCCACGATCTACTCAGAAAAAAATCTGTTATGCCCTAGTGGTTTCAGAGCCAATTAGGTACACCGTAAAACAAAAGATGAAACGTTGGCAAATGGATTCAGCCACATCGTTCTCTCAAGTGACGCATGTACTCAGTGTTGCTGGCTGGTAGCATGCGTCACTTGGAAAAACGATATTGGGCGAATTCATTTGCCAACGTCCCAGATGTGCCGTGCTGGTTCCCGGCCTTTATGTGTGGTCAAAAGAACAATACACGGCCTTGTTCTGTGAGCGGTCACCCAAAAATATTTTGCTTCAACTTGGGTAACAAGATGGAGACGCAGCCTGTGAGTCAAAGGCGGCATCGGAAGGCTGAGAGGCTTTTATGTGCGCCTATTTATAAACAAGCCCCGTCAGCTCGCAGGGAAGTAGCGTATGGGGCAGTGCAGTGAAGCACAATAATATTGCAATCGCCTGATTTGCTCAATATGATCGATGCGGCAATGCGGTCACGGATAACTGACAGTCAGAAGCTATCTTACTTAGTTACATGTTTATGGCATGTCCATATCCAACCTCAATGTGCAACTTGTGAATTCCGCTACACAGCTCGCCTTACAGTTAAAGTCGATCGATGGCACAGTGAGGGTATCACGGCATCAGTGACAAGAACTGACAGCTCTCCTCTTTCCGGTCGCCGCTTCATCCGACCGTCAACCAATCTCCCCCATCTCATCCCTAAATCGGATAGAGCCACATTGGGCACTTGCCAGCCACCCAGCCAGCTCAGGCCAAGCAACGCAAGGCAAATGAAGTGTAGACATCCATCTGTATGTAATATATGCAGCTGCCGCCATCAGCCATTAGTATCCAAGAGGTCCAGCTCGGATGAGCTGCTATACTGTCAGTGGATATGATGGCTCACTTATCACTGGCGCAACTTTATCTCACTTAGAAAGGCCGGAGTGATCCGCTTTCCAGTGAATATATTGGCTCAGCCCATCCAAGACAGCTGTTATTCCCACCACCATACAGATCCGAAATCAAAGCTCTCCATCATGCCGTCCTTCTTTTTGCCTCTAATATACTCTAGCTCGTCATGACGACTGGTCGATGCAAGACTGACAAACGTTGACAGCTTGTTTAAACTGAGAGCCTGCAGAGCTTTCGTCTCCTTGTAACTCTTCGGTCATCTGATAGCCTCCCTTCCCACAGAGATAACGAACGATGTTTGCTTGAGAAATCCCCCAAAGACACTCTTCCCTCGTGTACGTGACGGCAGAAGACCGTATTACCATGTCCCGCTGTCCAAGCTTAGAAAAACGGAAAGCCGGCAAATGAAGCGAACAAGATCCTAAGTGGCGCAGGTTTACAGCTAATACCAATGGAAAGTGCGCCACTGGGAGTCTTGCACGTTTCGTTCACCAAGCTCTCAAATCTTAAATATAAAGTATAGCTAAGATTGTTACGGAACTACTGTTGCCAAAACTCTTGGGCGTTTCACAATCGTTCAGTGTACGGGCGAGCTCATACGGATTGTTTTATCAGCTTCTTGGAGGGACAGGCGATTTCGAGCTGCGTTCTCCGAGTTCTGCGAGGAACTCTGGCTGTAAACTGGCGCACTACGTGATGCACGTGTGCAAAACATGATGCATCGAAACGACGGCCAAAGGCAATAGCGATGTTGCAGCGAAGAGCTCTCAATCTGTGGTCTCGAAAACGTTCTTCAGTACAGCCGGGCACACTGAAGAAAGTGTATGTACAGGGTGTTAACCGTATGTGTATACACACAAAGTATCCAATGCGCGAAATAAGACACTTGTTCGACAGAGGCAGGCGTAAAAAGTCCATATATCTTGGCGCCGGCTTTAAATGGGGCTCGGGTGCTGTACAAGTGTGGGGTGGCAGACACCACCACCATTGGCTGCTCTGTCGGCCATTATTTAGCCAGTAATGCCTGATGGGCCGCCTCGGCTGACGTACCATTTGTCGCGCCGACCGGTTATAGCCGCGCTACTGCTGGGTGCCCAAGGCGAAGAAATTGGCAAAGAGCGAGTGAGAAGCTTCACGCCAAAACTTGCCACAGCCACCATACCAATATAGCACCCATAGTGTACTGACAAACACTGAAATCCCAGCGGCCGTCATATTAAGACTTTGCCAACGCTACATCTCTCTTCTTGCCACTGACTAATGCTACCTTCGCACCTTTCCATTGCCCGTACAACAGCTTTATATATTTTGCCCTGTCGAGCGTTTTTGTGTGCCATACTCTACAGAGCTGTACCCACCATTGTATGGCTGCGCCGTTAAGCCCTGTCCTAACTTGACTTGATAGACTTTGTGTTGTAATTGCTATTGTCACTTGATGAGCCTTTCACGCCATAGGCAACACATTCTGGGTCGCACTTTCCAACTGGCGCACTATTGCCACTTCCTTTCCTTCGATCGCTGCAGCTGGGCCACAGTCTGTGGTAGGGGGGATTTGCATCCCCTTCACGCTCATTGCCCATCCATTAATCACCTGATAATGACTCTGCGTACCGTCTGTTGAATCAGAAGAACCAGTACTCGCCTTCCAGGATGAACATGGCCTACAATCCCTTTCTCTTATCACAGGCCGCGGCGGCTGTAGCTTCCGCTAACCATCGCGGCTCCTCGGACTTTTCCATGAACTCTATCCTCTCCGGATCGGGCCACAATGGTAACAACAGCAGCTCCCTTCCACCCCAACTGGCCAACCACGCCGCCGCCGCGATGGCCGCGGCCCATCTCAACATGAACATGAACCTTAACCTCAACGCCGCAGCCTTGTTCCATCATTCGGCGGCGGCCTTCCACCCCGCCATGCAGGTCCCTCATCCCTTCCTGACCAAATATCATCCCTTCTCCGGGTCGGCACCTGGTGCGGGCTCGGCCGCAGCCTTGGCTAATGGAGCCTTGTTTAGTACCGAAATGATGCAGCATGGAGCTGGATGTAGTACTCGACCTGCTGGGATGGGATCGATGCGAGTGAATCATGGCCATGATGTGACCTCGTCAACTACGCAGGACTCGGATATTGATGATGATCCCAAAGTCGAGCTTGATCAACCTGATTTGTGGACGGAATTTCATGGTCTAGGCACAGAGATGGGTGAGCTGCTCGAATCTAACCTTTCCCTTCAGCTTCTGAATTTTCAAAGCGAAAGACTTTTTGCCCAAAATTAGTTAATTTTAGAGTGACGGATAGGTGATAAACATTCTTTGAAATTCATGCCGTTGGCCCGTACGTCTTTCATCTTTGTGTCTTTTTCTTTGCAGTGATAACAAAGAGTGGCAGGTAAGCGCAGAGTCTTATTAAAAATCATCCAAGTTTGTGTATGCTGTGTTTTTCGAAAAAAGATGTGAAATCATGCCGAGAAAACTGATCGTTTTCGAATTCCGGAGGTAGAGGCACAAAAAAAGCAGACCCATGATCAGAGGACAATCAGTGTAACAATACGTTACAGGCGGCGGACGAGCCATTGAAAGTTAATTTAAAAATTACGGTAGGGAAGGACGGCGTTGTCGCCGCCGCGCCGGTAAAATCTGGACCACCCGGCAGGAATGTCTAGGTTGTAGCGGGATGCGGGTAATCTTGGAGGTATAGGGCGCAACTCCCCGTCGCCTGCCTGCCTGACCAAACCTGTCCACCTTAACGGTGGTTAAAAGTGCCCTGATGAAAGTTCGAGACGAGCCATCATCAAAGTTACTGCTCAGGTGATCAAGCTCCGATGATGGGATGGTAGGGTTAGGTTAGCAATGAGGACACGCAACGGTATGATCATGCACACTCGGAAATATCGATACTGCAGCGTACGCCACGGCTATGACCACCCATTGCCACCTAATAAAAACAAGTCAATCAGGTCCGTTTGCAGCCGGAGAAATTATAGGTCCGTGAGCCGTGAGCAGACAGACTGACGATGTAGGCTCCCCGCCAAATGATAATCAATGGATCAAACATCCCCACACACCCCGTCATTATCCGGCTGAGAAACAAGCTCTTGCAACACCTGACTGAATATCTCAACATGTGACCTTAATACAGGTCATATCAAATTCACCATCTTTCGGATTCGTTCCCACCCGAACCCCTCCCATATTCTGACATATTGGACAACTTCAACGAAATTGACCCGATCGTTTCTCAAGTGGCGCACGTTTTCAGTGATATTCGCTGAAGCGTGCGCGAATATCACTGAAAAACGATTTTGCCCAGTTTGCTTTCCGAAGTGGCGCAGGTTTGCAGTGATGTTGGCTGGTAGCGTACGCGACCTAAGTAAACGATCTTGAAGGGTATCGCAAAACAGCAGACTAATGAAACTACTACGAGAACGAGACGGAAAAAGCTCGATTGGTTGGGAAACTTTTACAGACATTGAACTTGGAGTTGCATTGTGTAGTGGAGTGGCGGCTGGTGTAAGCGACTGAGCAAATATGGCAGCCGCCAGTGCTGACGCGGTAGGTTAGGCTCTCACATGTATCTCAAGTCAAATGTCTGCATATACCGAAAAGATGAAGAAAAACAACGATGGAGATGCATGTGTGCATACTTTGACTGACTTGCGGCAGCACGCGGTGCTAGCTGTACATGTTATGTCAAGGAAAGGGCATTCAAAGTGGAAACTACATAGTAGGTCGATAGTTATTTGCCAGAGATACAAACACTCACTGTATCCACCACTTTATGCAAGGAGGTAGGAAAGAAGCGAATGCCTTGTAGTGGACTATAATGTGAGGAAGATATGCATCGTTGGGGCAAACGGTTAATCGTTCATGACCATATACTTTATATCGCCTCATGGTAGGAACTGGGAAGCCACTCTGGAATCTGGATGCAATATGCAAGCACGACCGCAGGCAGATAATGTCTGTAAACACAGGACTGAAAATTCTTCCACGAAGCCAATTCTGACAAAGAATATTTTAGAAAAACTTCCACACATGGCACAAAACCAACTTGACCAGATCGCTCTCCCAAGTGGAGCACGCTGTCAGCCAGTAACACTGAAAACGTGCCACTGGACACTTGGAGAAACAAATTCGACCAGATCGTTTTTCTAAGTGGCGCACACTTCCGGGTAATTTCACTGAAGAAGTGCGCGACCTGCGGGAACGATCTGCAGCTGATCCAGTTGGTTTGCCGAAATGGCGCACTTTCTTAGTGATACTGGCTTGAATCGTACGCGACAGGGGGAACTTGTCGGGTCTTTTTGCCGAGTTCCCGTATGTTTGAGGAATGAACCGTAAACGAGGAAGATGACCCAATCCTTTGCTACATTCACTGTAGCATTTGATTGCTGTCTTGTGCGCAGTGGTACTGTAACAAAATCCGGTACAGTGTCGAAAGCTACTGCGGATGTATTGATGGACAGAAGGGCGATAAGATGTCTAAGGAAATATGAAGCTGACAATGTGACCTGTCCGACGTCGACGGGGATAACAATGGGGCCTTTCAGTACTTGTTTATAACTGACCGGTGGTCGGTCAATATGACTCCCATTCTTTCTTTGTCCACCTAACAAGCCTCTAATCGACTAACGTTTCAACGCACACTTGTCACACAACAACAGCCCCAACTATTCCGGCTTTATTGAGCCACAAGCCATGGCGCACGCCTTTTATTACTGTAAATAAACCCTCCTTCCGCTCTTCACAATATCCTAACCAGTATTATCCATCGCAGGAAATAGTCCAAATTTTTTCGCCGGCATTAAAACAGATCACGAGATTTGTTACTTTGATGAGCCTGCATTTTATTTCCTTTTTCTTTCGAATATTTCATTTTGATGACCTTAGAAACCGATTCACGGAAGAGAAACAAGAAAAAGCAAACAAAGGGATTTTGATATGGACTACGTGATCGAATTAGAGAGTGATGTACTCTTGATAGAGCACAATGGACAATGGAGCGCCTGATTGTCAGCGTGTGCCGCGCCGAACTCGTTGATTTCGTAGGCGATCCTCCACGCCACATGATCTGCCATCTTCGCATTCTTCTCAGCTGCTTTCCCGCTCAAGTATATCCATTGCGATAATTAGCGACCTCATTAGCCAACTTTTGTGGGTATTCATATCTTCCTAGGCCGGACAAGCGAGCGCGTCAATCAGCAGGTCTTGAGCGAAACATGACGTCAATACAAGTGGCGCATACTTTGGGAATGCCACAAGGCACTTCACTTGTGGATAATATGAAAAAGCCAGTGCATTAGTTATTCTATGGCTGACAATGTTAAACATGATAAGGGGTCAATAAGGAGTGGAACTGTCAGTCAGATCATAGCCGGATAATCGAAACGAGCTACTGCATGTACCCCAATGAAAATGACTCTCAAGAGCTTCTGCTACTCCGCTACTTCCATTCAAGATATACACCGTGCTATCTGTCGCCCATCTTCCTTCCTGCCGTAAAATGGGAGCTCGGCAAACCAACTCGCTCAGATCGTTTCCCAAGTGACGCACTCTTCCAACCGCATTTACCGACAATGTGCGGCGCTTGAGAAAGCAAGCTCAACCAAATCGCTTTTTCAAGTGGCGCACCCTTCCACCATATAGTACTGAATAAAAGCGTCGCCTGGGAGAACAATTTGGCGAGACTGGTTTGCCAAAGTGGCGTACCTTTCCAGTGTAACTGGCTGGAAGAGTACGCCACCTGAGCTCCCATGTATCATGATCGACGGAAAGCGCAGCTGTAGGACACGGGGAAATAACCACTAAGCAGACAGGCTACAATTAGGGTAAAGCCAGTGGGGACGCAATGAAAAGGGGCTTACAGTATTAGGGGCAGCATGTCATTTGAAGTAATCGCTGTTATTCAACATTATGCAAAATCACTATGAGCCCATTGCATTATCAAAATTAATCGCTCAGGACTGACTGGACTGTAGATCTCTCACAGGCCTAAAGAGTGCCCACAAGGAGTCTATGTCAGACTAACGCAATAATGACATCCCCGGGGACAACTTCTTACTCAATCAAGCCAAAGATCAAGTACTAGAGCGAACCCAGACTAAAGATAGGCGCCCTTCTTACCATCTCACGTATAAACAGTTTTGGGTGTAAACATGGCATGTTGAACTTCTCAAAGACGATACGTTAGGCTTCGTATTTCCTAATTGTTTATTTTATGTTCACAGGCGAATGTTCCCGGCCTACAAAGTGAAAGTCTCGGGTTTGGACAAACGGGCCAAATATATATTCCTAATGGATATCGTGCCTGCGGATGATTGCCGGTAGGTGGCTGACATGCAGCCCATTCTCTATGTGAAGTATTATTTGAACCGACCATGCCAACGAGCCAGCCAAATTACGGCTAGCCACTTATTTTCTGGACTGATTTATTGCAAGCGCGAGCTTATTCTCTGATTTATCTCTCGTCTTCGCCATCAAAGCGAACACAATTCATGGCAGCAGGGTTATGACGCTTGTGCCTCATACTGTGTGCATACAGCAGCGCTTTCCAAAACAGATAATTTCCCAAGTGACGCACGTTCTCAGTCAATAACGCTAGAAGCTTGCGCCACTTGGCAAAGCAAACTCTAGGATACCGTTTCTCCAAGTGGCGCACGCCCTCGATCAGGTACAGTGGATGCGTGCGCTACTTGGGGAAGGAATCCTGACATACCGCATACTGTGGTCGAGCATACGTTTCTAGCAAGCCGACATGATACTTTGGCGCGCCCTTCTCGTCAAGAAATTAGACAGCACAACACTCCTACAGCTCATTATACATTTAGATGTGGCCCACAACATGGTCGTGCTTGTAAAGAATAATCATGTGAATGAGAGTGGCGCAGTGCAATGAGAGTCTTGTTATAGGTACAAGTTTCACAATTCACGCTGGATGGTGGCCGGAAAAGCCGACCCGGAAATGCCGCGGCGGATGTACATCCATCCCGACTCACCCAGCACCGGCGAACAGTGGATGCAAAAGTCCGTTTCCTTCCACAAGCTCAAGCTGACTAACAACATTTCCGACAAGCATGGCTTTGTAAGTGCCAGCCTAAACACCTACGTAAGTTCCATCGCCTTCCCTCTTACCACCCATCGAACTGACATTGCCAAGCTGGATTTCCCGCTGCCTGTTCCAAAGTACCCCCAAACGAAAAAAATTGGTTTCGAATGCATATAAGTTAAGAGAAGCTTTTGATCAGAGCAGATAGGCGGGTGACCTTAAGGTCGCCCACATCGCCTAATGGCGTAATTCAGTGTGGAATTGACAGGACCAATCATCGTACATTGACCGTCGTTGTTTGAATCTGACCAAGCAATCATGAGGAGCTACGGTAGGTGCATTAAGTCGGGCAAGACTGCGTCAACAATTGCTGTACGTCTTCAACGGTAAAAATATTTTTTCCACGATTCAGCACAAGACGTGTGTTTGTCTTTCACGCCCTAGCCATACGTGTGAAGAACCGGCCGACTCTGGCTGCAGCAAGTATCAACGCGCACTAAAATACGAAGGCGTCAAACGAGCCACAACAAAATAATTGTCGTTGGCTTTTGAGTTAGGACCCGAAGTTCAATCCGGAGAACAAAGAAAGGAAAAATGTCGCAAAGAAGTTGATGGAAGAAAGCGAAGCGTAAACAAGTTGGGCTGGATTTTGAGTGACTTGATTAATTCGGTGATGTGAGTAATCTAATCGCACTTTAATGATAGTAAATTGCACAAGAGCCCAACAGCCACACTATCAACCGGCCATTGTGTCCTAGAGCTGCTTGACTGCCACAACGGACTGGTATCCGATGGTTGATTGGTACAGTTGAGCATTGGAGACCAAGTCAATTTGGCTGGGGGGCACCATCTTTAATACCTCGCTTGTATTCGTATTGTTGTCAAAGAGTCACTTTGTACACCGTGGCAGTTCTATTGACACTTCGCGCCGATGGACTAGCAAGCATCAGCAGGTTTTTTTCCTTGTGGTACTCTTGCCACTATTAAGGTATTACTGTCCAAAGGACACAAAAGACGACTTACGGACCACGTCTTGTAACCTCATTATCACCGTCGACACTTTAGCAACAGCCACCATTCCAGCTTATCACAGTTTCTCCGTCAATGCAATGTGACACCTTTGCTGCGCCATACAAAACCACTCTTTGTTTCCTTAAAACTCTGATCTCTCATCGAATGACCACTGACAACCAGTCAGCCGGTTGTGTTTGCCCTCATCAAAAAGATCAAGTCAAAAATACTTCAACGTAAAACTTGTGTGGAAAATCCCACAGTCCGAAATTGTCACCTCCGGGTTCCTCGAACTTAGCCATTGAAATCGTGGAAAGTTTTGTTGTGCATAGATTTCCCTCTGCTTTGTTTCTACAAAAATCCCTGTCAAGTATGCGCCCGGCACGGCCTTGGTAACAAACCTGATTTCGCCATTTTTCTACGAGAAATTTTTTCGCATTTCCTGCGCATGGGCGCGGATATATCGTAGAAAAAAGGACGAAGAACCTGTGCGCTAGTTCGAATGGACTACCTAATTTTCTTTTGCACCGAGAAAAATGCGTGTGAGACAAGTTTATGAGGCAAATGTTTGACGACCGAAACCACGATAGAGGTGAAGGGTATCGGATGATGGGCAGTTTCCCGCTGGTATTTACAGTGTGTTAATTTAGTGTGCTGGCAAGCAGCGCTGTCATGGAAAGTGACCACACTGCATTCTTCAAGCGCACTCACACCTAATTCACACACAGACGGCCACCAACGTAAATGACATCTACCCCGGCTTATTTTACCTGAGGTTTCTATCCTGCCTGATCGAGCTACGGTTCATCTGCTGTATACCGTAACTTGACATCAACCACCTTCGACGTCTTTCCAGTAACAGTAGCTAAAACCGGCTCTTCGCAGCAAGCAGTAAACTTAATCTCTGTACTCCGATCGAAACCAGCTGAAAGGTGAAAAACAATCTCTTTCACGCTGACAGAGTTTGTTTGTTTGTTTGTTACGTGTGGGAGCTCGGCAAACCAACTCCATCAGATCGTTTTTCCAAATAGCGCATACTGTCAGCAACATCAATAAAAACGTGCGCCACTTAGAAATCATACTTTGCGTGATCGTTTTTCCAATTGGTGCACGCTTTCAGTCAATAACGCTGGACAAGTGCGCCACTTCGGAAAGCAACCTCGTCCAGATTTCCCAAGTGGAGCGGGCCTCCTGCTAATACCAGTGAAAACGTGCGCCACTTCGAAAAAAAACTCGCCGAGTTTGTTTGTCAAGCTATCATGTGAAGCTGGATACACTTATGTCCCTATGTATAAAACATTCACTGTTTTGCGTGGATAACGGCTTCGGAGTCGCGTCCGAGGCTGTTACCGTGCAATACGGTGACATTGCCGCCGCCATGGCTGCCTCATCTATCATGTGGAAATATTGGAGTATAGGCTTGTCGGCTAAACATACAAGATGACTCTTTTCACATCCTAACATAGCTACTTGCACTTGACATTTCCCGCTCACACTCGCTGGCAAAGATCCTTCACGTAATTCACATATAATTGCCACCTCTGTCACCCTACTGATATCTTGAGACACATGTACTCTCTCCCCGCCTGCAATCACCAGCATAATTTCTCGTAAAAACCGTAACTCGCAAACACCAGCTTCCGTCTAACGAAACCTAAGTCCACGCCATACTTATGCGAAAACAAAAACACAGCTGGCGCACGCTTCCGGCCAGTATCACCAGAGGAATGCGCCACTTGGACGAAAAAATCTGGTCTAATTTATCCACCGAAGTAGCGCACCTTTTCAGTGGTTTCATTCGAAGGAGCGCGCCATTTAGGTCGGGTTAGCTAGCTGAATTTCCATATGGGTTTCTCGAAACTAGCGCATCAGCAAAGAACCAAAATGTCTGATGCGTATTTTGATTTCCTTGCAGACGATCCTGAATTCGATGCACAAATATCAACCACGGCTACACATCGTCTTGGCCAGCGAGCTGCACAAGCTGCCCTTCAGCCCTTTCCGAAGCTACGTCTTCCCTGAAACCCAGTTTGTTGCCGGTATGTTTGTCAGTTGTCTTCCCCATACATCCATCACACCATCATTGCACAGTGTATAATGGTATTACGGGTCTTTTTCAGTCACGGCATATCAGAATGAAAAGGTACGCGTCTTCCTTGTTTCAAGACTCTCGTCTACTAGTCTATTTATATTCTGTTTTACCCCCCTAGATCACGCAACTCAAGATTGACAACAACCCATTCGCCAAAGGATTTCGCGATACCGGTGCCGGAAAGCGAGAAAAAAAGTAAGGAGTCAAGCATATGCTTATCTCTTAAGCTGTAGTGGGTATTGCCCTGTCAAAACAAAAGGCTTAGCAGGTGATCCTCATCACCCCCGCACCGCTACTTGTTAAAGCCGTTAATGGAGGCGGGGGATAAAGCTTCAGTGTAAAATGATGTAAAATTAAGCACGTTGACAGCAAGCCGACAGCTAGCTAGCTTAAACCGTTCCAGCTGCCTTCCACGTTGGCATTTGGGTGGGTTTTATCGTGCTCATTAGAGATATGAGGATGAGCTACCATGCAGATGGGCACGTTCGAGCCACAGGTCCACCGGCTGATGATATGATTAATAACAAGCTTGCTTGTCCTTTCAGGCGTATGCTGCAGTCACACCATAGCCACGGACATCACGGCCATCGCCATCACCATGAACGCCACAACGCCGCCACAATGGCACGAAGTCCCAAGGCGGCCAACGAGTCCACCGACAGGGAAAGGGATCACGACAAACCGCAAACTGACAGTGCAACTTCCGAGAAGGACTCCATGCCCCCAACCAAGGTTCAAAGTGGCACGCATCCAGCGCACACTCTGAATAACCCAGGCGGAACAGGTGCGTGCTTCTTTCATCCTCACATTCTTCACAGAGAGGATTACTGGATATTGCGCTGATATTGCAGCAGCCGTAATGATATTGGATACTGCGTGTTGTCACCCTCACGACCGCTACTAAAATCTATGCTTGATGAGTTACACGCGATTATGGTAAACTTGTCTATCATACTTCGAGCTGGCAACGGGCGGGTCATTCATAGAAAAATATATCTCACTCTCGAGAACCCTAAAAGATAGGCTTCTACCAAGTGGAAGCTCGGCAAACGGACCCAAACTGACCGGTTTCCCGAGTGGCGCACGCTGTCAGCCGATGACACCGAAAACGTGCGCCACTTTGGGAGACCAATTCGACTACATCGTTTCCCTAGCGGAGCTTTGAAAGACCTAAATTCTATCAAGCAGGAAAAAACAGATATTTCCCTTTTTTACAGAGCGGAAAAAAATGGCGGATCATGAATCGGATAGTTCCGACGGAGAATCGGATAGTGAGAACAACCCAAATGCTGAAGAAGACAACATCAGCCTTGGCAGTTCCAAGTCCGCCAAGAACCCAGATAAACGCCTCAAAACCTCAGCAGACTCCCCGAGCGATGAAACTGCAAAAGTGCCTCCTCCTTCAAAGTCCCACCTGCCAGTCGAACCCACCGCTCCTTCAGTTCACGGCTATCTTCCGCCAAACAAGATCCACCCCGCAGGTGGCGCCCCTGACTTGAACTCCTTAAGGCAGAACCACAGCGGCATGATGTCGATGCATCCGTCGATGTATCACGCCAACGGAGTCGGGCCTTATCCCATGTACCCGTCGGACAATGCCTGCTCCAATGCTTTCAGCCAGTTCATGATGTCCTCTCCCGGTCACAGTCACAGCCATCCTTTTCCTCCCATGACAGCGCCACCTGCGGGAGGTATGGGTTCGCTGCCTTTCGGCACGGCTTCTTCCCCTTTCATGTACAACCACCCGGGTATGCTCAATCCATACAGCATGACATCCTTTGGACCAGCGCGGGCACCTCAACGCTTCCAACCTTACCAAGTTCCCCAGAACGCAAAGAGGCCAATCAGTGAAGCTTCCCAGCAGCGCCACTCCGAGTCACGCAGTGTCTCACCTCGCTCACACTCATCCAGTGTCAGTTCCACCAGCTCGCGCCAGTCTTCCATAAAGTCAAAGGGTGACGAAGCCGATTTGAAAAGTGCCACCAAAGGCCAGGACAAAACATCGGTGGAAAAGAATTATATTGCTGCACCTCGTCAGATATAATGGCTCATATAGGCACTTATTTTGAGTTATGTGTCATGTAGCACAAGAATTCAACTCAATCCCCGATGATGTTTTGAATCGTCACGCTCTATTGTATTAGTGGTCTATCAAGCATATAATAGTCTTCTTCAGATGCATTAATTCTGACGAGAACGTAAATCTTTAAAAGCACGTTGAAAGCGTAAGCCATTTGGTAATGTTAAGGGAAGTGAAGACTCAGAGCTCGAACGTGGGCGTTTCAGGGGCGACGCTAATAGCCGCTGCCTTGGTGGTAGATACGGCGGTAGTTGCAGGCCCAACGCGGCTCTTACTCTTCTCCTCTCCCCGACAAAAGAGAGCTCTGCAGGCTTTGCGAAAGTCTTCGGACGTGCCAATGTACAGATAGGGATTGAGGGTGGAGTTGATGTAGCACATCCAATAACCCACGTCTACTAGCCTGCAACCGGGAGCCCATGCAGTTTCACACATTCAAGTGCTCGGCAAACAGCCTCGACCAGATTGATTGCCCAAGTGGCGCACGCTTCTACTTGATGTTATTGATACTCAACGTGCGCAAGTTGGGAAAGAGAACTCGACAAAGTTCTTTTCCCGAGTAGCGCACGACTCAACACATATTCGCTAGAGAATATGTGCGCCATCTGGGTAGTCAATCGGGGGCTGGTCGAGTTGGTTCGCCGAGTTTCTCTTTTGTGTCAAGTTGAATTCAACTGTTATGTTTGGTGGTAATATATATGATCTTACTTGCCGGGAAGAAGACCGGGGTAATGTGGGGCAACAGTAAAATAGAAGACCCAGGGAGCCCAGCTGACGACCGCACAGGCCGTTATCAAGCCCATAGTGATGAGTGAGCGGCGTTCTCGGGCTGCCTTCATCTGTACTGTCCGGTTCCTCAATTTCTCCGCCTCAGATAAAGTTGCGCTGGTAGCAACCGTGGCGGCCTGTGTCTTTGTTTGTCGATTTCGCATAACCTACATAGCGAAACCTTCGATTTCAGTAAGGCAACTGGTGAGTCTGCGTTGCACCTTGGAGGCCGGCAGACGAAACGTCAAGGTCGTTAGTTCACGTGGCGCACCATTCTAGCGAATTACATCGAGAGCGTGCGCCAGTTGAGACATGGCTCGTGAATGATTTATTTGCCGGCCTCCCGCTTATCTGTTTCTTACTCTGGCAATGGCGAAGTTGCAGTAGATCATGACGATCAGCGGAAGGTAGTATCCCAAAACGGCCACCGGGATGGCGAACCGTACATTCTTTGTCAAGTCCCAGAAACAGTCGTGAGGCTGATAGACATTGACCACCCGATCATATATGTAACCTGAAACCAAATGAAGACCTCCGAAGTATCTCTCGGACTGGAACGCGCGCGATGGACAAGCTTCTACAGACATCTAGAAGGTGCTAATACCTGGGACGTAACTAATGTGCATGTAGACCCAGGTAGCCAGAATGATCAGGATAGTTGTCGTCGTAGTGTGACTGGTGCGGTATGAGATGGGCGAAATGATTGACCAGTAACGGTCGAGACCCATCGCGGCCAAAGTTATTGTCGATTCAAAAGTCATACACCAATCAAAGTACATCCAGGCCGAACAGAGCGCTGTACTGTAGGGCCACACTCCATCGTACATGTTGTAGATGGTGAAACCTGGCATGGCAATGACGCCCACCAAAAGATCTACCTGAAATGTTGACCATAGACAAATATGGTGTGGTCATTATTTTCAGATCGCCATGCTTTTGGCTTGCGTTATGCACCCACCACTGCTAAGTTGAAGATGTAGTAGTTGAAAGCTGTTCGTAGTCGCTTGGTGGCCAGGAAGACGATACAGATGAGCGTGTTCCCAGTAACAGTCACGATGATAATTAGGATCAAGATGGCCAAAAACCAGTCGGGTTCCCGCACGAGGATTTCTTCGGAGGGCTCGTCGCCCGAGGATGCGTTCGTGGTATTGAAGGTGAAGTTGCTGACCACCGGCATTTCCAGCAACTAGAAGATCGATCTACACATAACCTGACACATAGGCCGGGTAAATGAGGGACGTAGGGATAAAGATTTATAAGTGTCCACTACAGAACGAAAGTAAAGAGGTGTGAGTGAAGCGGTTGTCTTGCCCTTGGCAAACACACGCAACTGTCGTCTGGATGGGTGAAGGAGGCGACGAGGTGTCAGGTTTGCGTGAAGGACTGGTACGCTGTAATTGAATTCTGCAGAACACAAAGTAAGGAACCATTCATTGCCTCATCCGGTTTTCCGGTGAGTGCTGGTAACCAACCAGGTTTCCACTTCAGCAGACAGTAGCGCCATCAAAGGACAGACAAAACATGCTAAATAGATTACCAACCTAACAGCTAATTTTTGTACGACATTGAGGTCGCTAGTGGAACAGGAATTTGTTGTTATAACTTTTCTTTCCATCCCCCCCCCTCTGATGCCGGCTATTCTTCCCTTTGTAGTGTACCTAGCCTGACCCAACTTTGCACTGTTATATTTGGGAAGAGAAAAGCCAGAAGGATAAAGCAACGGAGAAACCTCTTCGGGAATCCAGCAGTTACCACATGCGTCAGGTGGACGGTGTCTATTGTATCACAAAAAGTCCAGGAAGATTTCGATCGATTCTAATCAGCCAGGGGACGTTGACGTGATTATTGAGTTATGCGTTTACAAGAGAAAGGCTCAGGCTTTTCAAGTTCGGGCAGTTGCAATTACCATGGATGGGTGCGTGCGATCAAATTGCAGCAGAACCTAAGATTCTGCTTTCCTTCACAGTGCGAGATAAGAAAAAGGTGAGGCGGTAATTGAGCAAAATACTATCAGTTTCGAAAATGCGATTCATAAATAGGCTTGGCGCAGGCAAGGCATTTTAAGGCAATTTAAGGCAATTGAGTTCGGGCAATGGGCAATTTGGCCCGAATTTACCCGAAATTGCCGAATAGCCCGAAGCTTACCCGTAATTGCCCGAGGTTTCATGTATCAACCTAAGCTACCGCGGTGCATTTCAGACCGTCGCGGTATTGTAGATGAAGATGTTGAGATGGATATAGAATATCTGTTTGAGCCATTCTGAGACGCTATACTGCATGTGCTACGGCTTTGAGTGCTACGGCTTTGAGTGCTACTGCCCACTCTGTCCGATTTAGACGGAGGTGTGTTGCGGCTACAGTTGGCTTGTATTATTAGACCAATGTTTTTTTAGGAAAACAACACAGACTTCTGTTAAGAAAACTGCTGTATACCGTGGAAGTGACTGTTCACAGCCTACAGGTGTACTGTAAAGAAAATGCCTGTTATGAGGTATTTCAGTATGAGAGTGCCGTTCTTCAGGGTCGGACTTCGAAATCTCGTTTCGAAGTCGTAACACCACTTTTGGAGTTCGGATGATGTCCAACTCCAGTGACTAGGTCTTCTCGCTTTTTTGCAAACAAGGTTCACTCAAAACGGTAAAGACAATATGTAGGAAGAATTCTAGAATAACAACAATGCATGTCTAACCAGTACCATTTTACGAATTTTTTGCCGCACCGTAAGCTGCACCATCACACCGGCAACAGGGTTATTTTGTAGTGGTTCCCTTAAGGTATCAGTACCGAAAAAGAAAGCAAGAAAATTATCTGTCAGTGTGCCAAGGTGTTTTCGATCTCTAGGTGAAGTTTTGGAAAATCTGTTCTGTCCGGGCCGGGGTATGGGCGGCCGGAAATGCAAATATTCGTATATTACGATTTTGAAACAGCGTTGGTTACTCTGCGGGTCTTGACGTAACTTTGCAAAACTTGCAGTAACTTTGTTTTTGTGGTAACCTTGTTTGTGAAGCTTGCAACAATTTGTAAATGTTGCGGCCTGTTAGCCAAGTTTGATGTAACTTGGAAAAGTGTAACCAAACTTGGAAATGTTTGTGGCAACAATTTGCAGTAACTCTGTAAAACTTGTAACTTGGTTACGAGAAGGTGAGTTTTCGGGCGTCAGCATGTCACGGCCAAATAGAAACGATGTGGGCGTGGTTGAACAGTCCAATGATGTGCTGCTTAACACTGACCACGCCCACCGGATTTGCTATTTGGCTGACCCATACTTCCAGCATAGCCACATTCATCCCCGCAAGGTTTGCAGCTTGTCTGCAAAACTTGCACTAACTGGAGTTACTATACAAACTTACGTCAAAAATCTGAAGTTACCCTAAAAATTTTGTCCCTTGTTCTACAACTTCAGAGGTTTGTTTGCATTGTCGTAGCCTACACGGGAGTTTTTGCAGTCATGTCGCTAAGTTTGCAGTAACTAAGAAAACTGTAGGCAGTTCTCCGAAATTGTAACCGCATATGGGGGCTAACAAAGTTACCACGAAACAATGTTCCTACAAGTTCAGCAATGTTACCTACGAGGTAAACGACATAATTCGGACGGCTGTTTTTTTTCAGTAACTCCTGGATGGATTTCCATCCTGTATGATTTACGGATCAGCAAATATTTTTTCCTAAAGCTCTAAACGGTTCTGGAGAAGATCCGATGGCCAGAGGATGAAATACAGGTCTTCGAAAAGAGAAAGGTCGCGCTAGTGCTAAACAGCCTTCGAAACTAAAATCAAGTAGGCCTCGAGAGGCGCTTGTGTCGTCGCTTCCATGAGTATCGTACACGTCACTCAGCTTGTTTTCAGGATTTCGAGCGTTGTGGACGGTATGAAACAACGCTCTAACGAATTTCCGTTCGGTGACCGTGGTCTGATGCAATACCGCACTGCCAATTTTAGAGAAGAGTGTTTTCTCCCACGTTTTCTTGAGTGCCTTATTCTGCCTGAAACATACTGAGCCTTAGCAAGCTGAAGACTGCTTCTCAAGTGCACAAGGAGCTGTCTGTAGAAGCAGCTCTCCGTGAAGTGAAGGACGGGGAAAGTCTGACCAGCGCTGCCAAAACGAATGGCGTCTCCCGTACCACGTTAAGGAGTCGGATGGAAAAGCCAAATCCGTCTCGCGTCGGTGCTCCAACCAAGTTTCCACCCTGGGAAGAGGATCGTCTGGTCGACTTTTTGATGTCATGTTCAGATCAGAGAATCCCTTTGAATCGTTACCACTGTGTACAGCTGTTCTGCGAGGTGGCCATCGGTCTGGGTACGTTGGAACAACCGATGGAAATACTCGGTACGAAATAATTTTAATTTGCTCATTTGCTCATACTCGGTACGAAATAATTTTAATTTGCTCATTTTAAGTTTTCATTTCAGGCCTGAAGAACACGTCTGTCAACGATAAGTATGTTCAACGTTTCTTATCTCGTCACAGCGATCTATCTCTACGCATCACTCACTCTTCGAACAGGAAAAAGGACAGAGAATGGACTGTGGAACGCTTCGAAGAGTACATCTCCAAACTACAGGCCTTACGTGTTAGAGGATTCCTCGAGCGACCAGTGCAAGTGTGGAACCTCGAAGAGACGGCCTTCACCACCTCAGAAATGTACGATAGTGTCATTGCCAGAAAGGGTGCTAAGCAGATCCCCTCGCAATTCGACGGAACCGAGAAGGAGAACGTGACTATCCTACCATGCGGTAATGCTTCTGGAGTCCAGCTCAGGTTTATGGCTTTGTATGCCGGAAAGGTCCATGTACAGTCTCGCCTGGATGATACCTTCGGACTGTGCTATCACGCAGTGAACGCTTCAGGTTACATGGACCAAGTGCACTTTGCAAACTACATCAAGACGGAACTTATCCCTGCCGTCACAGAACTCAAGGTACGAGTAACTAGGCTATGACGTCAGCCTATTTTCTTCGTTCAAGTGAGAAATGTGCTGCGTACTAGCAGTGCTTCTGGTATGTCACAATGTCTTCTCAAGAAATCCTCTTTTTTAAGTCCGATCCTTTTTGCAGAACGTTGTTTTCGTCGATGGTCATTTCAGCCAAGTGAACAACTTACTGCTGGTCCGTTACTGCAAAGAACTTTACGAGAAAACTGCCAAGCAGGTGGAAATATTCTGCCTTCCGACAGGCCAAACAAATCATCTGCAGCCGTTTGATGTGTCTGTTTCCGGCGGAATCAAGAAAAAATGGCGCATGTACCTTCGTGATCGTCGGCTGGTAAAAGGGGGAATTGTAAGTTGGTGAAACTTATCTTAATCGATTTTCATTTCATTGCTCGGTTGTTAAACTGTTCCTGATCGCTTTCACGAATGGCGCGCGCTTGCAGCTAAATTTAATGTTACGCTGCGCGACTTTGGAACCCGATGTGGTCGTGTTTGTTTGCGGAGTTTCCGTTTTTTGTATGCACGGTTTCTCTAGAGTGATCAGGTTGTTACGTTTCATAGGTTACCAAAAATACCGTGCTGTGCCACATCGTGAAGCTCTGGTATCGAACCGAAGGCTGGCCTGAAAAGTACGCGTTTAACGGAGAACAGTGCCTGAAGTCAGGTTTCGCAAAGGTTGGTCTGTTTCCGTTCAATCCGGATGTAATCAGAAAGAATGTAAAGGCGCATCAGGATCCGGAAGTCATTAGTCGTGGAATTCACAGTGGACGAGAGCAGGAGTTCAGTCCCCTTTTCGAGTTGCTGAAGGCGCATTACGGCTTGATGACAGAGAAAGATCTCGCTGACGTAAAATAGTTGGTCCTTCTAAAGCAGAACGGTGTGACTCCCGGCGCGGAATTAGCCAACTCAATCCAGAAGGATCTGTTTGGGGAAGCTCCAAAGAAACAGCGACGCGAGACAAATAGGCAGCTGTCGTTGTCCGCCGGTGCTCTGATTACTCATCCAAGCTTCGTAGAACAACTGGAAAAGGATGAAGCTGCAAAGAATGCCAAGAAAGTGGCAGCAGCAGCCAAACGGGAGGCTCCTCCTTCCCAACCAGCGAAACAGGCAAAGAATACTTCAGTTAAAAAGCAACGAAAAGCTTAACAAACCTTATTGTTCCTTAGCGTATTCCGCGAATTTTACCTCACTGATCATTTTCCATCCATGATACCAGAATATAGACGTTGTGCCAGTTTTCCACTTACTTCTTGCGTGATTCTTTTATAATCAGATGTTGCGATCGCTTTCCGGAAAAGTAGTTGTCGTGGGGGAAGAAGCTTTACTCGATAGCCAGTGCGGTACTGCAAAACAGCGTTACCGCGAAACCGAAGTGCGGTACGGTCATGGGTGCGGTATTCGGCATACAGTAAAGTGCCACGTGCTGCTACCTTATACCGCAAGACCGGCCGAATTATGTCCCAAAAACTGGCACGGCTGAATTATGTCGTTTACCTCGAACATACTCGTTCTGTAGGTAACTCTGTTTCAAAATTGTTATACAGGAATATTTACATCGCCGACCGCCCATACGAGGGGAAGAGAAAATTTCTATCGAGAAAGATGAGGTTTTTCAGCTCTTCTCTTACGTGGAATTTTTCCGAGCAGGACATGCCTTGTTAAAACGGAAGCGAGTAATCGATGGCTTTCTTGTTGCTGAATGTTTCCATGTCAAGCGCATAATTTTAGAAGCGCTGGTAGCGACAGAAGAAATTTTCTAACAAGAACGTCAAAATTTTCAGAATCACGCTACAGACACAAATAGAGTCAGCAACTTATCGTGAGGCTGGGGTAGAGCTTTTTATGCTTAGACAAAAGACGACACCATACTCTATGCTCAGTAGAAAAGAAATGATCGAAATATCACTTCTGACCAGAGACAGAATAGTTTGAAATAAGCGTTCTGAAAACGGCATTGCTGTACTGAGAGAACCTATAATTCGTAGTCAACTTCTTGTTGCGGCGCTTGTAGTTGACCATCGACTGCTTCCCTGAGATTCGGTGGCGAGTAACGACAGGTCTTGGACAGCGCAAACGGATTCGTTCATACGTCCAGCGTACAGGAGTTATGGGGATGGGATGGGCGTTCCGTTTTCCGCCCCGTTCCTAATTCCGCCTGGAAAATAGGAATTTCGTTCCTTTCCGACTGAGCCCGATTTGGAATGCTGGAATTCCGAATCGGAGTATAAGCATCAAACCGGAATTCCGCTTGTAAAAATCAATTTTGCACAGTGAAACCGCCACTTTTTGTAAATAACTGGCGTACTGTAATGCTTCAAGAACTTTGAAAACTGACGTCACAATAAGGGTGGAGTTTACAAGTCCTATGACGCATAAAGCATATGCTTACGCCAACGTCATTCGCCGAGTTCATGAAGCATTACAGGAGTCCCACACTGCGGGGAAAGGGCGCGGGAGCTCGGCAAACAAACTCGACTTGATTTGTTTGCCAAGTGGTGCATGCTTCCAATAGAACTGGCTGAAAGCGTGCGCGACATGGAAACCAGTTTGCTGAGCTTGTCAGCCTGGACTCAGCCGAGCTTCCGCCTGCTTCTTAGCCTTCTAAACTGCCGTACTGGAATTCCGATTTTCGCTTGAGCCGTTTTAGGAAACGGAGAATAGGAAAATAGAATAATTAGGAATGCCTTTCCGAATTCCATTCCAGGGAGAAGGTCCGGCGGAATGCCCATCCTTACGGAGAACCACTGAAAGCGTTCAGGCAATTACGGATAAGCTACGGGCAATTCGGGCAAAATTGCCCATTGCCCGAACTCAATTGCCTGCGCCAAGCCCAACGGCCATCTGCGCAGATGAATGAGCAACCCGATCATGTATTAATAGCAGGAGCAACAGCGATGACCCCGTACCTCGGTCCCTTTTCTCCTAACATACTCTGAACCCTAACTGTCAAACCTAACAGCCTCGGACCCGAAGAACTGTTGCCCCGAAAACTCAGACCCAGAATACCGCCTTCCCCTAACAGCCTCGAACTCGAACAGCTGCTCTGCTAAACAGTTCCAGTAGGTTCGTTCATTCGGACGATTCCGGTTCTTGATGTACGTGTAGCTCCCAAAGACAGCAATATTACCTCCTCTGGACGACTTTATAAACTTCACCAAGCTTGGACTATTGCTGTCAACGGAGACAGAAGGCGTCTCCAGAGCCACTGTAATATAATAAATACTGTTGTGGGCCATGGTACAAAACGTCCCTTCTACAGTACCAACACTGAATTTGACTAGAAACAGTCAAAAAGACTAATGCAGCGATTCCACTTCATCACGGAGAACCATTACGGACCTCCGTCAGGAGCTCCGTAATGAGTGATTCTACTTTCGATCATTTCGAGTCGGTTATGACAGGAGAAGTGGAATCATTCATTTCGGAGCTCTTGACGGAAGTCCGTGATAGCTTCTCGTAACGACTTCTATATGACTTTACGTAAATTAAGAAAATTTCGAAATGCACCGCGTCCGACATGAGAGATAACGCGACACAACATTCGGTTGATTGAAATATATGGTGGTGCTGCTATTGGTGCTGCTGCTATTGTCAAGAATAACGTGGCGGAAGTTATTGGTGTGGTTATAAAGGACGTACTATTGACCATCGCGTTCGCATCCGTTCTAGCATCTCCATTATTGTAGCTACCTTTTCATTACTGTATTCGTTGTGAATTTATGATAGTTAGGTATATATACTCGAATGAGAGGAATATACATGTAGAACTTTCGACAAGAAATTACGACAGTTAGTAGGTATATTCTACTTCCTCAGAAGTAGAATCAGAAATACGTGATGGGTCCGGAGATTGCTCCTCTCCCGAGATGACTTTTTCCGTGATTGTTTTTTCCAGTTATGGTAATGGAGAACTTTCGTAAAGA
>BDGG01000009.1:197369-323828 GCA_001949185.1 Ramazzottius varieornatus
GTCATCTCGGGAGAGGAGCAATCTCCGGACCCATCACGTATTTCTGATTCTACTTCTAAGGAAGTAGAATATACCTACTAACTGTCGTAATTTCTTGTCGAAAGTTCTACATGTGTATTCCTGTACGCACACTTAGAAGTCGTTACGAGAAGCTATCACGGACTTCCGTCAAGAGCGCCGAAATGAATGATTCCACTTCTCCTGTCATAACCGACTCGAAATGATCGAAAGTAGAATCACTCATTACGGAGCTCCTGACGGAGGTCCGTAATGGTTCTCCGTGATGAAGTGGAATCGCTGCATTAGGGTACTGTATATCGTACCCCACCTCAGCGAGGAACAAGTACTCGCGGGAGGATCGATTAATCTGTTTCATAAATAGGAAATTATTGTTTGTTAACAATAATTGTTCTTAATGGTCTAGTTGATAAGCCTTTCTCACGTTGAAGGTAACAGCTGAGCATGGCGGACTGGACAGCGTATACGGGTTTTCCCCCTTATGTGCAGTATACATCCTCGTAGGTTTCCTTAATGGCATTTCCGTCTTGGCCATTCGCCATGCCCGGCTGTGAGCTCCTCCCGTGTAACATTCTTGAACGAGTAACCATGTTCCGTGTTCGCAAGTTTTCTCGAGAAGACTGGTTGGTTTCGCTCTTTGCATTGCGCGAACTTCTTACCACCATCCCACCCTTCATGCTTTCTCTTTTTATTCCCAATGAAAAATGGGCGTCTCTGAGCTGGCAACCGGACCGTTGCAGCTCAGAGGAACTGGTGGAAGGCTGATGCGCCAAGCCGTCACTTCCGCCTCGTTCTCGCACTCAGACTGTAATGCACCTCTAGCAGCATCGACGACACCCTTCGATGCGTTCAGCTAATCCCGAACTGGCCAAATAAAACTGTACTCTTATTCCTGCTTATCGCGTTTGTATGATACATTAACTGGGTTATTTGAAGATGTTGCCTATATGGTCCTGCGATTTTCGTTACGCACTTGTTCTACCGAAACAAGCACGTTTCTAAACACTCGATATCTATGACGCAATAAGCTTTCTTTAGTTCGACACAAGCAGTTTTAGATTACCTTATCATTCCACGGGAGTCTTTGGCGTCGGATTACACAAACGATGACAGTGGGTAATTTATCGATATCAGCGCCCCGTTTCGGTCGCTACCGACAGAGTTCATCGTTATTTGTAAACCAAATTTCGGTTTTACAGGCGTAAGTGCCTTTTTCCATACTCGCGCACACTGAAAGTTTCAGCATCTATCATCGCCTGGGGAAATGATCCAAAGTGAGCTAAGTCCGCCGGGGACAGTCTCCCGTTTCGTGGAGATGTTTCGCTCGATGGAGTCCATTTCCGTTCAACGCCATATTGGCCAACACAGCAAACGTCCGAAGGCGGCTCGAAGTACCGAAGCGGAAGTCCGCATTCGAATGGGCGTCGTCAGTGACTGCCAACGCGTTCTGGAGCTCATGAACGAACTTTCCACGCAGCCAAACTTGACTAACGTACCCAGCGTCACACTGGAAGACCTGCGCAACGACGGCTTTCCGGAAGAAGGCAAAGGGAACGCGCTATTCCACCTGATGGTCAGCGAGCATGTTAAAGCTGGTATCGTCGGCTTCGCCCTGTTTTATCCTTCGTATTCGGCATGGACGGGGAGAGCATACGTGCTGGAGCTGTTGTATATTCAACCGGCGTATCGTCGACGTGGGCTGGGAAAGCGCTTAATGAGCAACCTGGCCAAGTATGCGCTGGAGAATGGGGCCAAGCAAATTCGGCTGGATGTTTCTAAAGACAATACTGAGGCGTTGAAATTTTACATTCAGAACCTTGCGCTGAGGGATTTTGCCATTAAGTTTCATATACCCGCTGTCAACGGCAAGTCTCATGAAGAGATACTGCGGGCTTTGGCCTCTTACGGCGCCAAATAACCTTCGTTTTCACAGCTTGTTGATTTCTACTGTACACGTTCTGATAGAGAAACTTATTCAGGTTACCTCTAAAATCTGAATAAAGTCTGGATAAACTTGAATAAAATCAAAAAGAACGTCCTCGTCGAACGAAAACGAAGAACCAAAATGCGTCGGATGACTACCAGAAAAGATTCCCCTCACGTGGTATGTGCTGTGCGGGTAGGGCTTCGGTGAACGAAAAACAGTATCACCAAGAACGAAGAGCCCAGTAAGGCTAGCAGGCCTTCTATGACGAAGACCCAGGTGAAGGTCCCGAACGAGATATCCAAAATAAACCCTGGAAAGGAACGTTACGTCGTACTTATGCGATGATGGACAAGTTAAGAATCACTTCTTCTGCATTTGGGACGTCGGCAAACGAAGTAAGCATAATTATTATCTCCCGTGGCGCGTTACTCCATTGTTATCGGTTAGAAGCGTGCGCTACTTGGATAACCGATCTGGCCGAGTCTGCCAAACTTGCGCACGTTCGTATCGCTTTTGGCTGGAATCGTGCGTCACTTGGACAAGCGATTCATGTTCAAGCCATGTGCCGAACTGCCGATGTCCCACTTGTTGAGTTACCTGAGATTGGGCCGCCGGCCAGAGCCGCTAGGCCCACCGTAAAGACGAAGAACCCACCGGCCACTTCGATCATCTGGATGGGAACCAGGTCGGCTAAGACGACAGGAAACGCAACCATGATGATACCACCGACCACACCATACACCACACAAAAGACCACCGTGGTCACGTACGACTGAGCAAAGACGGACACGATGATGACGATCCCGCCGACGGTTTCCGCCAAGGCTAGCACACCTGTCTTGCTAGTTCTTTCAGATGCCAAGAGCAGCGTGACGGTTATCCGGCCAACGATATTGGCGATGGCAATGATCATGGGCAGGAAGTTGGCTTCGGTCACAGAGATGGCCAGTTCTTTCTCGGCCCGTGAAGCCACGTACATCAAGAGCGGGAAGTAGCCCAGAGCAAAGAGAAAGTTGGAGAGAAGGAAGAGATCGTAGTGCCATAGGCGGAAGATGGACAAGTCGAAGGAAGAGGGCGACGAGGACTGTTGAACGGCAGTGGTGCGCCGACGACTGGGTGCCGGACGGAGGAGTAGAGCCATGATGGTGCCATGTAGCATGCATCCTCCAAGGATCAGGAAGCAACCGTCGAGGGTGTACCGTTCGCGGAGGAAGTGGAACAGGTTGGGGTAGAGGAACATGCCGGTCCCACCAACGCAGGTACCGATACCCAAGGCCAGGGGGCGCTTCTTGTCGAACCATGTCGTCATTGAGACCAGACCCGCCATCGACATGCATCCGAAGCCAAAACCTTCAAGGACCGTGCAAGTAAAACAAATAAATGGGAGCTAGCCGAGCCAGGCATACAGACTCGACGAGATCGTCTTACTGAGTAACGCACGCTGTCAACCAACCAAACGGACAACACGCGCCACTTGGGAATACAATCTTGTCGGGTTTACCGTACTTGCCGAAGTGGAGCACGCCTCCGGCCCATAACACCGAAGACCTGCGCCACTCGGTAAGGCATTCCGGACGAGTCTTTGCCGAGGTCTCAAGTAGCAAAATTGAATAATAACTTTTACCTGTCAGAACGCCGAGGCTAAACAGAAGAAAGACGACGCTTCGTGCGAACATGCTGATAGCTGTCCCTGTACCGGCTAGAATCGCTCCCACGAAACAAACCAATCTCGCGCCAAACTTCATCAAAAGATAGCCAATCAAGGGGCCGGTCAGCAACATCATCCCCGTCAAGATTGAGCCAATCCAGGAAGTCATAGCAGCGGACTCTCCATAGGTAGTCAGTAACACAGGGAAGATGACACCCAGCGTGAAGCAGAACCCATCGGTCGTAATATTAATTAGACACACCGCGGCGCAGACCATCCATGCCGACGGAGAGTCCACCCCCGGAAGCTCCGTCTTCGCCTTGTAGAAAGAACGGGGCGGAGATCGTCCATTAGCGCCTGCTGGGACTAAAAAATTGTCGGGAGTCTTCCGACCATGCGAAACTACCGTTCCCTTTGGCTTTACTGAGCCGTCTCCCAATAAAGGTGAATCAAGGTTCTCTGGCGTGATCATTTTGGATGCATAACACATGCGTCTGTTACCAACAAACTAGGACAGAACTTCCGAGCTCGACCGGGGAAGCTCAAAGGATCAAGGGAAAAGATATATTCACTCTTCCGCACATTGACAATGAAATTCCATGGTTTGATGGCTTACGTTATCCGCTCGGCTTTGGCCATAAAAATAAACTGTAAACAATAAAATCACACCCAACTTCCGCCGCAGAAGTACCACAGATACGCGTTGCGTAAAAAGAACCATCAATATTTACTTTGCAGTAAACCCGTTGAAAGATCAAAGTTTAAAGCAAACTCGTAGGTAGTAGTTAGTTAGTTAGTATATTAATGGTTCTTTTTACGCAACGCGTATCGGTAAAGAGACCAAAGGTTATACAGATGTGTACAGATATGTATGAGCAGAAAAAAAACAGAAGAATTATATCTTGGCAGTGGTGCAGCGGAAGAGCCTAGTTTCACATACACGGTGCGGATGTTTCGATTACTTCTTCGGTTGGTCGTTACCAAAGATCTCGGTCATTTGCCGATCATAACGTTCCTTGTTACGTTTCAAGATGTCCATGCAAGGACCCAGAAGTCTCTCGAAAGCCCCCTTGTTCAGGAAGGCCAACTCGACATCCTTCACAGCCCGAACAGTGGCAGCTCGGGGCTTGCTGGTGACCAGGGCCAGTTCGCCAAAGTAGCTACCGGCACCCAGTTTGCCCAAGTCCTTCTCCTTACCGTTGATCATCTTGGTAACCTGTACCTCGCCTACTTGTACGATGTACATTCCTTCCGCCTGAGCATCACCTTTAACGCGCCAAAAACACCTGCTTCGCACTAGTCGTGGGATGACAACCTAGTCGTTACGGAGTTGATTCTTCCTCTTTTCTACGAAAGATCGATCTTGTCTTTGATGGATATTTCGTAGATAAAGGGTGTAAATAACTAATCCCGATCAGATCGTTTGACCAAGTGGCGCACAAGTTCGGTGTCATGGCTGAAGGAGTGCGCCGCTTGCAAATAATTTTATACAGTTCGCTTTGACGCAGGTTCGCGGATGTTGGCTAAAAGCATGCGCCACTTGGAAAAACGGCCTGGTCAAGTTTGTTGCCGATCACCCACCTTCAACAATGATTTTCTCTTTGGCTTTATAGCTTTTAGGGATCAGCGCATCACACAGGTTACTCTTTTCGTATCCCTTCAGCTCCGAGAAAAAGTCCACCTTTTCAAAAATCTTCAGATATTTTTCCCGTTTCCGGAAGGCTGCGCCCAGCACTACTTGCTGGAATGTCTTCCTATCCTACACAATATATTACAAGACACACGAAAAGCCCCATCAGCCTCGGAGAACCGAAAGTGACAGAATGACCAGTTTACCGTACCAACGCCCAAAGTTTTCCGGCGGTAGTGGCAGTGACAGTTGCGGCTCTGGCTTGATTATACATCAATGCCAATTCCCCGAAACTTCCGCTAGCCGGGTATTCACCCACTTTCTGGTCAAGACCATCACCATCCTTGACAAAGATGTCATAGTTGCCATTCTCAATAATGTAAAACTCGTTGGCCTTCTCATCGCTGTCACCTTGTCTGATGACGTTCTGCCCTCTCTCCACGCTGACCTATCAAATACGACTGAAGATTCACAAGCCGAACAAGAACTTTCAAGTGCCGTTCCTTACGGGATGGAGGGCCGCAATGACTTTCTGCAACGAATTGTTATCCAACGCTCGAAACAAAAAGACATCTCTGCACACTTTGGTCAGCAGTTCGGTATCTTGAGGAGATTTCGGCGTGACCGGAAGTGGACCATAGCTGACTTTCGCGGGATCGAACACTACAGAACGATGACAAACAGCGTTACTCCAACTGTAGCTCCTTCCACACTTTGTTTAAATGGCAGAGAAGAGTGGGTAGTACAAGAATGACTGACGCACCGTGGTCGTACCTTCAGCCGAGACCGAGCCTCGTCTCCGGGACTTGATCTCAGGCGACACTTCCGGCAAATTAGCCACTGCCTCATCTTCTTGTTTCCACTCGGCACTTTTACCGTCATCCCACCATTCTTCACCTTTCTTTCCCTACAATCGATCCACAAAAACTTTCAGTTTTCAGCCTGCACTATCTTCTCTAATACCGAAACGCAGCACGCAATACAAAGGTGGCGGAAGCTACACCCCACGGTTAAGACTAACCTTCTTATCCGACTTTGTGAAATACTTCAAAGCATAATCGGCTAGCTGGTTTTTGCTGACCTTTTCTTGCGATAACTTTGACAAAAATTTGCTAACGACTTCTTGAACTTCCGGTGGCAGCTTGTTGAACACGTCCTGTACATTTCCAGCCATTGCAAGATCTCTCAATTACACCAATCAATTGAAATAGTATATGAAACAGCCATCTCCGCCAATCTGAGCGGGCTCTCCCACTTTCTCAACACAGCAGTTCCCAAGATACCACGCAACCACCTCGACAAGAGCTCAGCGAAGAAAAGACCGACTAAGGTGGCCGTTAGAGATTTTGTGAACACTGATTAGTCATGGAAGAGAATCCCTTAATCTACGCGACGGGGACGCTGCGGCAGCCCAGCTTCACCGACATTCCTATCCGACAAAGCAGCCGCACTACCTTGGCCATTTTGGCTCCTTTTTACTCCGCCGTCCGTGATACTGCCCTCGAAGTTCTTCGCCATGTCACGCTGTCGACCATCAGTCATCACTACCAACATCTTCATTTTGACGACCAGGAAGACCACCAGCAAGACGTCATGGTCCTCACCCGGCGCTTCTTCTCACCCGACGTCAGCCCCCAACAGATCTGCTCCAAGTTGGGCCGCGCCAATACGCGGGGCATTATCCTACTAGTCCGTCACAGCAGTTGGTTCTCCATGTGTGACCAGATCGACATGTCCCTCAGCCGGTTGTGGAACAGCATTACCAAGGCACCGAGCTTGCCACTTTGTATCCTGGTTCATGGCGACCATAAAGCCAAGGTCTTTTACCGGGGCAAGTCTGTCGATCAGTCCAAGAAGAACCTCCTACAAGCGGCCCTGGGTAAGTATCTGATCGAACATACGGCCGTGCCTGCTATCATGTTTGCCGCTCACCTGGTCCAGATCAGGCAGTGCTTCACGGACTTCCTCCTCAAAGACAAGGCCAGAAGCTTGCTCAAGTGGATTCTAGCTGAGATGGATCGCACACCCATCAATTACAAAACCCGCTGGGGATATCAGAATCTGACTAGACTACCTCAGAACGAACTGTCGAGAGCTCCCACGGTTTCCGACGACGTAAGGATACGCAAGGGTAAGGCCTTGTATAGTATACTGTGCTTTCTCGACTAGGTCGTTGTGCTTGAAAAGAGTGCGCCACCTGGAAAAACGGTGTTGTCCAGTTTGCCACCCAAGTGGCGCATCTTTCCGGTGCTATTGACTGGAAACATGCGCGACCTGGAAAACCGACTTTGTCGAGTTTATTTGGCGCGCTCTTTTCTTGTGGATTTCACTCCTTTGCTGTCACCCTGTAACCTAATATCTGCCCTACAGTTATCAGTCGGAAAAGTTTGGCCAAGAAGTTCATCAGTCGTCGTTCACATTCCGAGCCTCGCCTAACGCCGGTCCCAACTAGCCGTGGCTATTCTTCCAAAATCATCATCTCCGTAGCTCGGCAAAGCGTCCTGACCAGCCTGGATATCTGCGCGCTGGAAGCCCTCTTACACAAAATCTCTGCCCGGCTCTTTTACCCAGTCTCCAACGAGGAAGACGACAGCGACATCCACGACATTATCATCAGCACCGACCGCCACGACCTAACCCAGCGTGCCTCCTACATACTGTCCATCTTTCGCCGTCTCAAATCATACCAGGAAGGCACGTACAGCGTTCTTGAGGAACAACTCCAGAGCCTGAACCCTCTAGTCCACGACCTCGACCCTCACCATATGCACTCGTTTTCCTCACACATCACCTGGGCTTCTCAACCATGGAGTCGGACCGTCACCCACATTTCGATGAAGTTCGAGGTGGGGAAGCTCCATCGTCAACAGATCTTCCACTTGCCTATCGCCCTCACCTACGAAGAGCTACGGGTTCTCCGTGCCTTCTACCTCGACTACTACGCAGCCCAGTGTCCTTCTATCGGAAAGCACAATGGCAACCGGAAACGCGCCTATTCCGTTGGTCCTTCCGGCTACCGACACCGATGGACAGGAAGTGCTGTCAAGAGCCTACCACTTCGAGACAAAGAAGCCTTCCTTTTTGGTCTTATTGGACCGGCTAACCCGGCCGACTGGAGGACATCTCGCTCGGAAGCAGCCGTGACGGGCACATGTGGACGCCAGCAAGTTGCCTGGAAGACGGGCGATGGACGCGTCATTCTCGTACCTAAGGCCTGTCTTCACCCCAGAAGAAAGAGATCCCCAACTAAACGCTAACTTCTTTCACCTACACAGATATTTCGAATCCTTTCCTTGTCCTTGTGGGTTTCGCTTCTTACTGTTTTCTTCTGTCTTCAGTTGCACCGGCTTATTCTTATCCGAAATTCCCAACTCCAGAAAATCTAGAAAAACAACAAGGGTAATCGAGAAATTGATGCAGCTACAAGCCAAATAAAACAAAACGACGTCCGTCTTTGGTACGAGAAGCCACGTTGAGTTTACTTCCGGTCGCCGATTACCGAAGGTTCACCAAATTAAAATATCTATCTGTAGATCTTCGCTCTGTAGGTAACCCGACAACTGATCTTTGCTGCGAAATTCAAAAGATAATGCCAAGAAAATGTACAAACAGAATCACAGTCATTCATGGACGAGGAGCGTAGATCAGTGGACGATGTGTCGCAGAGGTTCCGCTTTGATGGCATCAAAGTCCAGCTGGGCGTCCTCCTCTTCGTTAACTTCGCCGACGATCGCGCTGGAAGAAAGTAAGATATCACTATTGTTAAACTCTCATATATTCAGCATGCTGGCGTTTCGGAAGAACATTTACATGTTGTCTCCCCGAACCATGTATGCGCCAAGTGGAACGGTCTGGATGCCTTGATGGGAACTGTACACCCGCTCGCTGGAGTCCGTCAGGACGACGTTGATCGTCTGGTCGTAGCCTTGGAATGATCCCTACAACGATGACGAGCAGCATTCGCAGAGGCACTCCTGTTTTGTCTGAAGATGGACTTACCACCAGTGTTCGTCCATCATTGGTAATAATCAACACTTTCTTCCCGTAGAAGGCGTCTAGCGTTGACGTAGGTGCGCTCATCCTGCTCTTCCGCTTTCCTTCCCTCACAGGTAAAGAAGTTTACCTCTTTTCCAGCAGATCCTCAAAGTGAAACAGTATACTAAGACTTCGGTTCTACTTCAAGCAGACATCCGGGAAAAAATCGGGAAAATAGAATTAATGAAAGTTGAAAATCCAGATTCCAGAAAAACGTAACTGCTGATGATTTAGGAGATTGCGATAAACAGCCGCGACATCGGGGTTAACCAACGTACTTAGAAATTATCGATGCTCACGTGGTACAGAGTCTGTTCCACTTGTATCACGCGTGACAGAAGGTGATGCAAGACTGCAGGAAGATGCAGATTGCAGAATCGCAGATCGGCGAGATCGCTCTCGAGTTTCGACCGGGAGTTTGTTTGCTTTCCCGTTCTCTCTGTTGATGAACTTCATACCACTGTATCCACAATGGCGTCCAGAACCCCGACCTTATGTCGAACCCTTTACGGAAGGATGATGTGTCCGCCGATTCGGGAGCTGACGGTAAGGAAGGTGCGGTAGCAATACTAAGAAGTTGTAGTATGTATTTGGGACTCAAACAGATCGTTCTTTCAAGTGGCGCATGTTTGCAATTATATCAGCTGGAAGTGTGCTCCACTTGGTCGGTGTGGGTCTGTTTGGCGAGCTCCTCTTTTTGACGGTTACGTGAGTGTGAAGCCGATCTAATTGTTAAGACAGGACGAAGCGACCATTCCCTTGCCGCAAGCTTCGGATCGTCTCACTTCATTTACCGGGGTCTAGCGTCGTCGAAAAGCACCAAGACAGACGATGCTGAGACTCCCTCAACGCCTAAAGAGTCCACTCCAGCGCACCCACACCTTCGTCCTCCAAGGAAACTACGGCAAGTAGCCTCACCGCCGGACACGATCGAGACACCAAAGAAGCCCCGTGCAGCCCCTTCGACCCAGCTCCTACCCGTCGTCTCCTTCTGCACCGCTCATGAATACCGGCTGGACGATCTGAAGACACGTCTGCGCAAGACGTGGAAGAATGGCTCTGATCAGCAGGATGGAGGTCGGCCACGGTACCAGCTGGTGGACTCTTTCCTGACAGAAGAGCTGGTCGAAGACGCAGTCCACTATAAGATCAGTCGCAGTGGGATGGCCCCGTTGGACCGCACAGAAGAACAAGAGAACGAGGCCGGAGATGTTTTCATCTTTCGAGAAGGCTCAGTGGTCTTTTGGAACGTCGCAAAGGCTGAAGCCAAGGGTATGCTGAATGTCCTGCAAGAGTTTGAAGTCAAACCATACCCTAGTAAGTAAATCATTCCTCCTATACCTCGCAGACATTTCTGTCGCAAGCACAGACGTCCATACTTCTCATCGGTCCGGACTTCATACCAGACTCTGGCGGACGTTCCTTATCGCTCCAGCGATATCTGCCTTTATCTACGGGATGCCTGTCAAGGTCGTGCGACTCGTGCCCGCCACAAACCTGATAGGCATCATCGTACAGTAGAGAAAGGGCCGAATTTACTCGGCGCTCTCGTCGTCTGTTCCTCACTGGATGATCTGACAATGCGAAGTTTAGCCAGCAGTCCTTGTTGACTCCCGATTAGGTAGCACACGATGTGACTGGATTGTATTTTTTGTCTACAGAGTCCATTGTGGAGTACGAAGCCGAATATCTGGACTACGGATATTCCAGTCAGCTGCAGTGCTCCCCATCTCCAGAGGTTACTTCGTCGGAATACAACCCGAAGAAGCCACCGGTCAGTCAAATGGCCAAATTAACGTCCGACGGTTGTATCCTTCTAAGCCAGTCTTCCAGAAATAGCCAAGAACTCAGCTTAGTGAAGTACACCTTCTCTGATGCCATTGCCATGTCTGGTAGGTACAGTGTCCCTTTTTGAATTCTCCACAGTCCTCCGGCGAGAAAGAAGTCGATAGTCGTAGCTTATTCGCATGTTTCGTAGTCAAGTTAGCCATCTACGAATCGCTTCTGCAGCAGTATGTCAGCTCGATTGATCATGCTTTGACGGTAAGCCCAGTACACGCGTTCTCGTATCGCTGATTTCGCCGTTTTTTACAAATTCTTCAAAGAAATCCTTGTACGGGTTGGTGAGGTGCACGGTTCTGTCAGTGTTTCTCGTAGAAAATTGGCACGAACCAACACGGGCTAAAATGGGACGTCGAACCGTCGGTGAATGGTTTCGCCCAAAACGCTAGTCATAGTGGCGCACTCTCTCAGCCAGTGACAATGAGAACGTGCGCCACTTGAGCGCAGTCTGGAAGAAATCATTTACAGCACTTACGGCCCACGTATTTCACAGCTCGTACTGCGACCTGACTGTTTATGGATGCTCATTTTTTCAGGGTATGAAGACCAAAGGCAGGGTTGTGCTGTCCAAAGACCAAGTTCTACGCAAGACCGGCGAGCTCTTTGATTTGCGGCATTCCATCAATCTCAGCTCCGACATGCTGGACACGCCGGACTTTTACTGGGATCGCGAAGACCTGGAGTCGCTGTATCAGCTGATGACCGTCTACCTTAGTATCAACAGACGAACCAAGGTGATGAACGAAAAGTTGAACCATTGCTATGCTATGGTAGAATTCTTTCGGGACCATTTGAATAACCAGCACCATGTTCGCCTAGAATTGATGATTATCGCTCTAATTTGTGTCGAAGTCTTTTTCGAGTGTCTGCATTACGCGGAACGATGGCTTGAGAAAGAAATGTTGTTCCTAGAGGAGAATCCCGTTCTGTTGCACGAGCGAGATTTACACACCAAACCCAACCATTAAAGATGTCCCAGTTCTCACTTACTGAGTAAACTGAGCCAGATTTTTTCCCGACAAAATCGCATGTGTGGCGCATACTTTGAGCCAAGAACAGCTACCACGTGCGCCACTTGTGGTAACGATCTAGGTTCAATTCAGTACCCACGTTATCCCCTAACATAACATTTGACTCCCATTTACGTCACGAAGCGCTGTTGTTTCAGGCTGACGACCATGTGGAAATATCAAGCCGTTCGAGAATAAAGCATGGAGGATCCCGATTCAGGTATGTGAATAAAAAATGAGAAAGGTTTTTCAGCTAGGTAATCCATGCGGATGTAAGCTAGTCATAGACGATACAATTGATCTCGTTCACTGTCAGGTCAGGAGGACAAACGATTGCGGTATCTAGAAAACCAGTAAGTGGCAGAAAATGCCCGCTTGCCAAGGTTGTGAAGCTTTTGTTGGGAGGTCAGGTCGTTTCGAGCTCGCTGTTGGTACTTCTTCCTTCGAGCCAGGTCCAGCTGCATTCTGGTGCGCAAAAGATCCAGAGGAGCCGTGATGGACAGGGCGTACTCGGTAGAGTCGTCAGCGGGCTTGGAATCTGAGATCCTTTTCCATTTCCCTGCATATATGGAATGAAGGCATCCCTCCAGCAGTCTTTATGTTACAATTCAAGATCACGAGTGAACAGGAAACTTTCTTACCAGGATCTTCGGACGTGATCCGTGGATTCGTTGTGTGCCGATTCCCGGCAGCTAGTTCTCTTAGCTTCATGTCCTTCGGTGACTGCAAACTGCGAATTACGTTCCACGGCTGAACATTTGCACGGGCGAAGGGGGTTCGAGTGCACCACAATGCGAGGAGGAACCAAAAGGACAAGCGCAAATACGCCGAAATTGTCATTTCTTCATCTGTTAAATGGTAACTGCTGGCATGATGACAGAACGTTGTTCTCAGACAGATCGGAATGAAATGTGTTGGAGTCAAGATGCGACCAGTGAGTAAGCGGACGAGGAGGAAAAGGGAAGGGTTCTCGTTTCGTAGAGCGCAGCCCTTTATGAGCCGTCAAAGAAACGAATACCCCAGGAGGTAGGTGCGACTCATATTTGACAATATGGTTATGGGTGAGGGATTAACAAGTTATTTATTATTAGAAAATTCTGGTTTTGATTCGAAATACCAACAAATAGTGCGTCAATGTTCTTTGTGCAGTGACTAATGTGGGTAGCACGGCATTGTATTGTAAGATCCCTGGAGACCGAAGCTGTGGCAGTGGGGTCATTCAAAAGCTAAAATCTGCTGAAAATCTTAATCCACGGTATCCGATCTGGGATGGATCAAAGCAATACTCATACAAAACATTCTTTAAAGACCTAATGAGGTAGAGAAATCCGGGGCGAATCGACGAAGGTACGGGAAGAAGACACAACATTTTCAGAAACAGCAGCACAGAAAGAACGTAAATATGACAAAAAACCGACCTATGTCAGGTAGATTGATTTTTGGTGTATTGCGACGACCTGACATAACGCGAAAATATTGTGGCATACAACTGGCAATGGTGGCAAGCAGAAGTACAGAATACAGTCATCTAAAATTATTGAAGTTAGCGAGATGCTTTCCCACTCTAACTAGCGCGGGCTTATTGTGAGGCTTTGAACGTTCTTCGTTCCATGCGGTTTAGTAGTTGGAAATGGCCGGCTGGTATCCTCCCGAGCCATGAGTCAAGGCGTTACTTCCGGGCAAGGGCGCTTCCACAGTCAGAATGCCATCCTTGGACAAGGTGGACTTGATCAACGAAGGGTCGGTACCGATAGGCAGCGAGAACTCCTTGTTGAACTCGCGATAGCTCGAGCGGTTCTCCGTCTTCTCCTCGTGCTTCGCCGAGATGCGCAAGACATTGTCCACGGTCTTGACGGTAATCTCATCGGCGCGATACTGGCTGACATCAAACCTCAAGCGGATACACTTGCCATCCTGGCCGGTAGTGTCCATCCGGTTGGAGATGAGGGAAGAGTCGAGACCGCCCAACCATTGTTGCAGCTCCTGGTTGTTCTGAGCGTCAAACTGGCTCTGTTGGCTGTTGGTCAGGGCCAGCTGCTGATTGTTGTTGCTCTGGCTGAGGTTGCTACCGCTGTCGGAGTGGTGGTAGGTCTGGTGGGAGGTGGTGGTGTGGTGGCTGGACTCGCGCTGGACCGAGCTGTTGTTGCTGTTGACCGACCCGAAGGCCGGCGAGGGCTGCTGGGAACCACCCACGTTGTGGGTGACGGCCGAGCTGTAGTGTTGCTGCTGTTGGTTGCTGCCTTGATTACCATAGCTGACGGGGATCGACTGGGGTTGCTGACCTGCGAAGACAGAAACGATACAGATTGTATCAAGAGAAATGCAGTATGATATGCAGCAGATCGCCCTCTGCGTATTTTTAGATATGAACGGCTAGAGCTGAAAGCCGCTGAGGCATTGCGTTAATCCTCGTGGAACCAACTTCCTCATACATTTCACTTCGAAAGTCCAAACCAAAATACCATAATAACTATTCAGATTTCAGAAAATGCGAAAGTTCGATTAGCTGCGGAGTAAGTCCATATGGGAGGTCGGCAAAAGAAATGTACGAGATGGTTGGCTCAAATCGCGCACTTTTTCATTGTTATTGGCAGGTAGCGCGTGCCACTTGGATAACGATCCAGTAGAGTCTAATTTTTCCCAAGTGGCGCAGGTTTTCGTTGTAAGTGTTCAGAAGCCTGCGCCACTTGAGAAAACAATCTTGCGTATTCCGTTTGCCTGCTTCTAATATGGCGCGGAAGCGAAGTCTTCCGTTGCGACACTTTCATGGCTATAACTTACCGCCAACGTTTGACTGATGAGTCTGGGTAGTATGATGGCTAGATTGGCTGTGGACCGAGCCTTGTGGGGACGAATACTGGATAGGGATACTTCCGCCCTGCGGTTGGCCCGGCATTGGCTGTTGTTGTTGTTGACCTTGAGCCCCAGTGCTGGAGGTACGCGTACGGGTGGTCGTTGTGGTGGTGGTTTTGATAATCTTCGAAGCGAGGCGTTTGTTGCCTTCGTTGATTTGCCCAGTCAGCTTGCCCATCTCTGCCTCCATCTTGCGCATCTCCTCCTCGAACTGTGCAGGATGCCCGCCGAAATCCTGTTCGATGATGCTGGTGTTGCGCTGCATGACTGGGATCCGTACTTCAACCGTCCCGTGTTGACTTCCGCCGTACTGCGACATTGTCCTTAACTACGTAGATCTCGCCCAAGGGTCACTGGTCAAAAATATAGGAAAAAAGCGACTGTTGTAAGGTCTGTGGCTTAAACTAATAAGAGACGTTTACCGCGGGTGAAATACGATCGAAGGCCCGTGATAGTTTGTCGGTTATATTACTTTGGTGAACGTAGTAAACGGTGGCGGTGTGACTCAGAAGGAAAACTTGTTTTCTGCGGTTCACTATACATGATGCATCCAGTGATACATTGTAGCTTTATAGCCCGTCCTCATAGTCATCGCCGCAATGGACTTATATGGCATCTCCGCTGGCCAAGCTTCGCAGTAGCAGCCAGACGGTAGGCGCATGGATACTTCCGGAAGTTTTTCTTGCGCTCTATCATGCCTCGTCTTTTTTAGTTCGCGCGAGTGCTCTTACCACGATATCAACACGAGCCTGTTTTCCCCACGCCTATGAAAATTTATGACTTCTGCCCAGGGTCTCGCTGAATGCATTACATGTTGCACAAACAACAGACTACCGCAGAAAAATCCCGTGGCAGAACTAGGCGTGGCGTGCATGAGAATTGATGCGTTCGATGTCTCGACGTGACAGTCTCAGATCCAGCTATTCTTTACACAACAGCTCATGTATTGACCGACATGCATTGGGCTCAAGCATTTCCAGCTGTTGAATCTCTGATATGCCACAGTCTGCCAGAAAGACTCCAAGTCTGCAGATCCGTCAAAGTTCGAGACCTCTGGACTTTAGGTTTTCTGCACGATGCTCCAGGTTGTTTGCCCCAAAGAAACGAAAGGTTTCAGCTGTAGACCGCAGAACTGAAACGTTAACGTGATCGTAGGAGTGTAGCCAAACCCACCGATAATGTAGACTTAATATTACGTGTACCATATATCAGATAATGATGACGTTTGTTTTATCTGAACTTACGGTATGTAGGACTTTTGGGTGAATGTCTAACTCATGATAACGATAGTCTATTCGATCACCGCCAAACGTATTCATCTCAACATTATAATTTCGAAGAATGAGTGTCAGGAACTGGCATCAACAACTGGAAAAACAAGGGGGCGCAGTATTCATGGTTGAGGCAGGGAGTATTGTAATCATAACTCATAAGAACCGAAACGTCCATGCCGTCACCTAATCAAAATCACTCAAGTACCGTCCAATTACGACCTACGCATGCGGTGCAGCATTATGTACCTAACAAACAATGATTTTCCTTCGGTAACCCGTAATGATAACCGGGATTCCGTCCTTAGAAGTACGTAGGACCGACATCATCAGCTTGATTATGCTTCGCGTCTTCCTTATAACCCATCAGCCCATACCCAGTTTCTGTTCATTTTTTACATCAGGTTGAGGTGTTTCGTAAGAGACTGGCACCACCATGCCACGCTCGGAAAAGATGACCAACGTAACTCGTTTCACATCATTATACGGTCTCTTGATAGTCAGTCTATACTCCAAGAAACTTCCTGGTGGTAATGCAGCGGCCTTAGCAGGGGGCAGTGGTCGATCCTTCATGCCACAAGACCGCCACCTGTACTTCTCGCCTTCCCGCAATCTCTTCGGCACCATGAGCGGCGACTCGAAGTGGGCCAGTTTCCCCAAGAAGGACTTATCGGCTTTGCTGTCGGACCCGGAAGTCGAAACTAACAGACAGCAAAAGAGATCGCTGGAACACTTCATCGACGACAGTAACAGTTTCTACGGCCTGAACTACTTTGGAGACTACGAAATGCCGTACGATTACCCACAGGTAAAATTCTGTTGCAGTACCGAAGGTCGGCAAACGAAACGTACAGGATCGTTGTCTCAAACTGGCGCACGTTTTCGGCCAATAACAACGAGAACATGCGCCACTATAGTCCTCAAGTGGTGTTATTTCAAGTGGCGCATGCTCCCGTTGTTGTTGGCTGGTAGCTTGCGCCACTTGAGACAAGGATATCTCGTTCGGTTTGTCGATCTCCGATGTTTTCTCATGGCACTGAATACAGTACTGACTATTTGGTTACAGGCACAGATTGAAGCGCCATTGACGAATATGGCTAAACGTTTCGGACGGGTTCAGTACCGCAGTGAGAAACCGCTTTCGCAATGGTTACACTCCAATTTTTCACCAGAGGGCGACTCCAGCGATATTCTAACGGAAAGTTTGCAAAGCGGCTCTTTCTCCGGGAAGCATAGCTTGAAACCCAAAGGGCCTAACACCCTTTTTAAGATGCGCTTATTTGGCTGATTTATTCAGCTTTTTCGGTCTCGGACTATCGATATCGTTTGATATCAGACTTGTCTTGCAGTAGTCTGAAGCTTCTTTCCCCCGCTAAGTAACGCACGGCGAGAAAGCAGCGTAGTAGTTGGTCGAGATGGTAGCACGCAGTAAATCCAGAAACCATGATGATATTATACAGTAGGAGAATGATACGATGATGCGTACGATCCGAATTTTCGTCAGTACTTTTTTCACTGAATTTGATCAGTTTCATGATCAACGCGGAAGCTAGGTCTTCAGAAACGTATGGAGTTATGTAATCAGACTAGATCAGTGGATATGCATTAAATTTTGCTTCATGGTAATTAGTAGCAGACCATGCGACTCGTTGAAAAATAACAGGTTACAAAAATTTGATGGCGGACAACAAGCGGTTCAACTGCTGGCGAAAGTTCCCTTGTTACCGGGAGTACTTCTTGGGTAGACTAGATTGTTGGCGGGCGTCTTGAAATCTTCTTGTCTGAGCGGGGCCGGTTGAACGAAGCCGTTGCTGCCGCAGATGCACTGGCTGGCCAAGGGACAACCAGTTTGCACACTCTCGAAGAAACCCAGAGGTTCAGTCAGCTTCCCGAATAGAATCTCGTACAACCAGCAGACGGCGGGATGGACGGAACCGCCAGTACAACGGAACATTTCCGCGTTTCCGGAGGAAGAGTTGGCAATGGGTCCTACAAACAAAGAGCCCTCATGAGGAAGGAAGCCGATGTGGTCAGTATATCCTTCGGTCTTCATAGCAATAGTGGGAAGTCTCTGTATACCTAAGTTATTTGGGAGGTTGGCAAATAAGATGTAGACGATCGTTGGCCCGAGTGGCGCACATTCTCATTGTTATTGACTGGAGCGTGCGCCAGTCAGGACAACAATCTTGTACGTTTGGTTTGTCGGCATCCCGTTCCTGCCCTTTCTCTACGGAATGTCTGTCAGGGCTGTGCCCGACCTATATTTATATAGGGCACTTCATAGGGCGAAGCAAAAAGGCAGAACAAGATTAGTTTCAGTGCCCCAACTAACTTCCCACGGATGATTCACGAGGAAGTCAGAAGTGGCTATAGCCGGAACTAAAACAGGTTCAAAGCCTCAACGTACCACAGTTGTCATAGGTTGGGCAGACACCGTTGGCCATGTTCGGTGTGCATGTCTGACCGGCAGGAGGTGGATTGCAGGTACTGTAGCAGAAATAAACCCCTTGGAAGCATTCGCATTCCGCGGTACCGCACTCGTCGTTGGAGTTGGGAGAGATACCCACGACTTGTCCGGGCTGCGAGCAGTTGCGGTTGGTGACGGTAATACTACCACCTATGAAAAACGAAACGACGAGCTAATTAACCACCCTGTTTTGCTACCGACCGCCTAGGTGTATAGGAGCTCGGCAAGCAAACCCGTCCCAATCGTCTCTCCAAGTGGCGCACGTCTTCACTAAAGTTGGCTAAAAGCGTGCGCCACTTGGGAAAACGTTCTGGTCAAGTTTGTTTGCCGAGCTCAGATAAGTTGGTCTTAGCCGACCCACCGTATGTTCGGTCTTACCAGTTTGTGTTGGAGTTGGGCTGACGACAACAGCAACCGGTGCTGGGTTCTGGACGTTGTTACCGTTGTTGTTGCCGCTATTAACGGGCCTGGAAGTGCTAGTGGCTGGGGTGGGCGATGGCACCGGTGTTAGGGGGACTCCGTCGCTGGTCGAAGGCTGGTTTCCAGTACCTGCACTTGGGGCAGGGTTGCCTGTATTCATGCCCGTATTACCCTGGTCAGTAGTGCCACCGAAGCCGAATCCTGGGAACTGCGTGGCGAACTGCTTGCGGAAGTTGTCGAAGACGGGCGAGAAGTCTTGGAATCCACCCCAGTTTCCGCTGTTACCGAAACCTGAACTAGGGCTCGGGTTGGTGTTGCGGTTGTTGGCGTTTCCGCCGTTGTTGTTGTTACCTCCGAAACCGCTGCCGAAGCTACCAAAGTTACCAAATCCGCTGTTTGGGCCGAAGGAAGGGAACTGTCCGAAACCGGGCGGCGCGTTTTGAAAACTGAAGGGATTCTGAAAGGGATTCCATTGCTGACCGTTACCACCGTTGTTGCCGTTGTTGTTGAACTGAGCAGCAAAGCTGGAAGTTAGACTTAGAAGGATTAACACAACGAGTCGCGCCATGTTGAGTGCCAGTTACACGAGAATATGAAACAATAACAGGCGAGAATATTATTGTGATGTTGAAGGAAAGTCTGGTATATTTATTCTTGTACCACACGAGGAAGTTAACTTTGCACTAGTCGGAAACAACAAGAAATTCAGCCGGTAGCGCTTCTGGGCTGTTAGCGTTAACGGGAAAGAAGCCGGTTCTTCATGTAAAAATCATGCGTGGTCGTCACCAAGCCACACTGTTGGTCTATCGCAGACGTAACTGCGAAAGGGAAATGACGAACGAGTTCTCCATCATTTCAGGCCTGATAGCTTTCGCCAAAATTCGTTACTTCCCCCTAAAACAAAGTGGTTCTGACGTCAGTGTACGTTTTCCCAAGTTGCGTACTCTTCAGCTAATCACATCGACAACATGCGCCACTTGGACTAACTCGAGCAAATAGTTTTACCATGTAGCGCATGTCTCCAGCAAATATCTGTGAAGACGTCCGTGACTTGGGGAAACGATCTGATCGAATTGGTGCACGAACTGCCATATCTTTGTCAAGTCCTGGCTCTCAGTCTAACATGGTTCTCGAAAGAAATTCGGTGTTGCATAAAGCGCGGCTGGTTGGTTTGCAGCAGACAAAGGAACACTTGGATAGAATTGGCTGAAGATGAAAAGGGGGATAATACTGTGATAATTGACAGCATTGAGGGAGGAAATGAAAAGAGGGATATCTCAATTACGTTGGGTAATTTGGTTCGCTATTGGAGCTGGGGCTGGTGTTCGTGTGGAATAGAGCAGTGCTCGCATGATGAGGCTATAGATGAGTAAATCAGGCAATTACAGTCCAATTTACCGCCCAATCACACTGTATTGACTGTGACGCCACCTAAATGGGAACAGTCAGCCAGATTACACGATCCTCCAGATGCTTGCAGCATGTAATGTGACAACAACACCATCATCGACATGCCCGTCACTTCCGCCTCTGATTGTTCCTAATTTCTTTAGCGTTTCCTAAAGATTCCATCTAAACATCCTAGTTAGCCTAATTCATCGTAAATTACTTTTTCGAGAAAGTCGGATCAATTACAGCCTGGTCGCACAAACTTTGTGGCCTTCGGTTCATTGGCGCACATAGAGCACATACAGCGCGCATAAAGCCCATTAAGCACATAGCGTCTTTTTTCCAACTGGAATTCCAGGATCGCTCTTTCTGTTGACGGTACGGTACTCAAAGGGTCCGACAACAAACCCTCTGAAACCATAACAACAGACCAGAAAGGAAAAACAGTATTTTACCGCCTTTAAAGTTTTTGCACTTTGCTTTACGAAACACTGTTCTTTTACATGTGCGCGGAACTGGTCAGGAATTCTCGTAGAAAACAGGCAGGTCCGGAGGTTCGGCGAACAAAACTCGGCTAGATTCTTACCCGAGCGGCGCACGTTCTCGGCCTTATTGGCGGGTAACGTGCGCCGCTCGGGAGGACCATTTGGCCGAGTCTTGTTATTCTCCCAAGCTGCGTACGCTGTTTGGTTGCATGAAAACGGCTGCTTCTTACGGAACTATGTTAGTCGAGTTTGTTTTCCGAAGTGGCGCTCGCTTTCAGTAATATTGGCCGATGATGTGGATCACTTGATGAAACGACCTCAATGACGTTTGTTTGCCGAACTGCCATTTTGGTCGTCTCACACAAGTCGGTCTAAAATTTTAGTAGCATCAGGAAATGTCAGGAAGAGACCGGAGATACTGGGCTTTGTGTCTGCGCTGAGTGAAGTGGGAGTGATGGTCCTGATGGGGATGGTGGTTGGAGAGATTGGAGCATTTAAGTAACAATTATCCCTGGGACAACACGTTCCGCCCAGATAATTCCCCGTGGGCCACACATTGCCAGAGTGTAATATGGACTCTATTACCGATCTCCTCCCGTCCTCCCTCGTTGACAAAAGACAAGCTGTTAATGCATTCCCCCTACCGCAGCGACGACACGCATCGATTGCTCCAATACTTGCCACTATCCGCTGGAGCAACATGTAGCTTTTGAATGGAGTAATGAACGGCGTGAGTATGTCCCGCCGGGATCGGGATTGCAGGCTGCATTTACTGTCAATTTGCAGCCATTTGCCCAATTAACGCCATTGCTACCCACGCACACCCGCTCTTTGACACGTACATACATACGCTAGCCCTTCACATTCGTTCCCGCTTGTTAATTATCAAGTTGAAAAGAAGCCTCGTTCCATATGAGGCCACTTCACTTGTCTTTTTCGGACACTTCATCCCATCTCTAGCGTTGGTATCAACTAACCGCAAAGGTCACTGCCGACGTCGAGATGTCTGGCACCACTTCGTCTTCTAAAGTCTCTTTTCGTATTGAAGACCTCCTACCGACCGCTTCTTCGCCAAACAAGCAGTCGCCTTCCAGTCTGGCTACTTCTCATGGCGTGACTTCCGCATCGGTGATGCCTGGCGTGAATTCTCAGGGATCGAACAAGTCTTGCCCTCTACCAACATCTCCGGACACGAGCTGCAAAATGTCGACCGTCTCACCGGCTTCGTACGCTAGTTGGTGGCTTTCAGGATTCGGAGCGCACGGTGCGAGTGTCCCTTATCATCGATGGCTATATAATGGCAGCGGCCACAACGAGGCACCTCTTGTGATGCCAACACCAGGTGCGACTTTATCTTGACCTTTGCTTGGTTCTTGCTGTCCATTCAATTTAAGCCCTGAGCTTTGCCCTAAGTGTTTACAGGTTTCCATCTGCCACCTTTCTTCCAGCAGATGCATCAGAACACCAACAATCCCATGCATATGCACGGAGAGATGGAAGGTCAAGCCAACACAAAACAGTGCAGACGACGCAAGGCTAGGACCGTCTTTAGCGATCAACAACTCAACGGTACGATAAAGTTCTCTCAAGTGACGCATGTCTTCAACGCCATTGGGTGAAGGCGTGCGCCGCTCGAGAAAACGTTCCAAGCAGGTTTCCTCTCCAAGTGACGCACGCTTGCGGTATTATTGGCCGAATCGTGCGCCAGTTACAAACAGATCTGCATAAATTCATTTTGCCGGCGTCTGATTTCTTGTATGAGTGTTTTGATTGATGTTTTCAGGTTTGGAAAAGCGCTTTGAGTCGCAGCGTTATCTATCTACCCCGGAGCGTGTAGACCTAGCTACTCAACTATTTTTGAGTGAAACACAAGTCAAGACATGGTTCGTAAGTAGCCCTCCTTCAACATTGATAGCTCCTTGTGTTTGTGGTAATTGGCTTAAAAGGCTCTTTACACCTTCGGCTTTTCAATCATTACAGCAAAATCGCCGGATGGTAAGTTGAGCAATTATACCGCCTACCGTTTCATTGAACATCAAGCCATTGATTATGATATCGCTGATAGAAGCACAAGAAGCAGGGGAGGAAGAGCAAAGAGGAGGCGTTGCGGCCGCCGCTGGCCTCCAGCAGCTTCTCTAATGCTCCCCTTTGCATGCCCGAAAAAGCCATCGTCACACTCACCGCACCCATGGATGACCCTTTTCACGGCCACCACCGCCATCCAGATTCGGCCAGCGATACAAACCCGTCCTACACTTCGTCCATACATTCCCTGGACTGAGCGGTGGAAGCTGAAAGCTCGGCAAACAAACTCGACAACCATCCCAGTCGGGTTCTTGGTCCCTACTCTGTAGTCCTCCACTCACGGGTCCGACGCACGAAATCTGGTTTAACTAAGTTTGTAACCAGCGTCTAATCAGCTTTTTATCTGATTTTGGCAGGTTTTTGACCAAAAAGGCCATGAAATCCAGGTGCAACCTGCTATCGTGAAATCAGCTTTTTTTTCTGACGAACTAGTGATCCGGCTAGGCTGGAAGTTCGACTTTTTGAGTGGCGCACGTACTCGCCAATAACATCGAGAGCGTGCGCTACTTGAAAAAACAATCTGGTCGAGTTTCCACTCGAAGCTGATAAGAGTACTTTTATAGTTTTCATCCAGTCGAAACTTTGTCAGGTATTTGGCGAACGGCTGGCTGATATATCCGCGCAGAAATCTTGATGGGTTAAGACCATAGGAGGAAAAGCATACTTTATGTATCAATCGTACTAGCTAATCGTACTGTAAGCCCATTAAAAACACCTTATCACGAAAAGGCAGTTTTCATGGCAGTTACACGTAAGAAATTCTGCGACGATATGAAACAGTTTGAGGCATGCTGGATTACCGGAAAACTTAGCTCGTAGATGGACATATTGGTCGAGGTGCCAAGGATTATGTAGCGCTTGTAAATAAACTGACCAGTCGAAACGACGGAATCTCACTTACAATGGTATTCAGTGACTCTTCCGCCTTTGGGCGCATTTTCGGCAATGTCGGTGTATGGAAATTGTCGCTGTTCTTCATTGTTCCATGTGCCCTATCCCCGCTCCTCTTCCTGTTCGACTCACAGGTGAGTTTTTCCTGCACAAAGAATTCAGTATTGTGTGCATCACCATGACCTACTTTGAGTTGTGTAGAGCGCCAAAACCGGATATTTGATGTTGATCGTCTCCTTCTTCCTGGTCTTTGACATATTGCCCATCGCCATGACAGTGCTTTTTTGCGTCTTCCTGATGGCTATAACTGGCACACAGAGCATTACCGAAGCTGCCACTGCGTTCGCCTCGGTGGGTTTTCTTCAGCCCTTGGAGAGGAGCGACTAGCAAACCGGGAGCTCGGCAAACAAACTCGTCCAGCCCCTCTTTCGAAGTGGCGCATGCTTTCGGTTAAGATAATACCGAAAGTATGCGCCACCGAGGAATCTTGTCCAGTCTGTTTTTCCAAGTGGCACACGTTGTCCGCGATTTTGCCGAGTAACGTGCGCCACTTGCGAAAGCAATCTTATTACGGTTGTTTTCCGAGCTTCCCTATACCTTGTACTGTACTTCTGGGTCTGTAATTATAGGAAACCTTCTTTCTCTTTGCGTCGGTGCTGATGTTGGCCATCTCCATCGAGGAAACCACCCTCCATAACCGCATCGCCCTGAAGGTTCTCCGTTTGATCGGTGTGAGCCGCTCTCGCCTTATTCTGGGCTTTATCCTGATCAGTGGACTTCTGTCCATGTGGATGTCCAATTCTGCCGTTACGCTCATGACCTTACCCATCGCCATGGCTGTTAGTGATAGCCTCAACCCCGATATGGATGAAATCGAGCCGGCAAAGGTACCCGCCGCCATTCCCTACAAGGAACGCATCCGGTAGGCGGTAACAAATATTCGGTGTCCTTCCTCGTTACCCAATGTGTTCCGCTCGCAGATTTCAACTCAGTGCTACCTTTTCGGCTGGCATTCTCTAAATGTACTGTTCTAATCCAACTTTTTGAACTTATGCTAGAAAGCTTTTCCAAAGATAGACTTGAGTGCTAGAGAAATAAAGTCGACCAGATTTTTTTCCAAGGGGCGCGCACGTTTCCAGTGCTGGTGGCTGGAAGAGTGCGTCATCTGGAAAACTAGTCTCGTCGAGTTTTTTGGTCGTAGTCTCACTTCGAGATCAACAAAATGGTATTAAGTTTCAAGAAGATTCAATAAGTTATTACCAGAAAACTTATGGGTTCTAGGCGCATCAGTCAGTGCATTGTCAACTCCCGCAGAACCTCCGCGGTGGTTCCGCCCATCTCCCGCCAGGTTTCTCAAGTCAACGGTGGAGGACAAACAACACCCCCTCGCCGGGTCTCCAACGTACGCTTTGCTGCCGATTATGAGCACTTGACGCCCGACAGGCCCGAACTGCAACCCTTATCCCGCGAAACGGAAGCCGAGCTCGAAGCCTTCCTTAAGGAAGCTAAGCAGAGTCTTGGTGAACGACCCATCATGCGAGATGACGAGCAGGACAAGGAGGAACGTCTCAAGTTATCAAAGGCTCTACAGCTGGCTACTGCCTATGGGGCCAACATCGGTGGGATGGCCACACTTATCGGGGCGTATCCCAACTTGGTTATGAAGCTTAACGTCGAAAAGTACGTATCTGTGTCTGAATGGTTATGGAAAGACCGTCTTGCATGGGAGCTCGGCAAAGAAACGTGACCAGTTTTGTCAAGTGGCACACGTTTCGTTGATGTTGGTGTCGGAGCGCGCGCCACTTGGAAGAACGATCTGTGAGGGTTTCCTTCGAAGTGGCGTTCGCTTCCAGCGTTATTGGCTGAAGCGTGCGCCACTTACAAAATGTATTCTGTCGGGTTTGTTTTCCCAAGTGGCGCATGTTCTCGCCAATATTGACTGAAGGCGTACGCTGGGAAAGTTTGCGTGCCGAGCTCCCATGTGCTAAATTTTGAACAAGATTGTTTGCTTGTGTTTGCAGGTTGTATGGTATGGATACGGGCTTGAACTTTCTGACATTCCTGATGGTGGCGGCACCTATCACCTTTGGAGGCCTGATATTGACGTGGATCATCTTGTCGGCCCTGTTTATCCCGGGATGGTTAACGTCATTCTGGAAGAAAAGTGACGTGATTAACAGAGTTCGGGAAGCCAAAGCCCGGGTGATCCTGGATGACAAGCACCGCCTTCTGGGGCCCATGAGGTATCAGGGTGGCCTCCTCGTCCGTCGCCTTTTCATAATCGTTTAGTTTGGCTAATGGTCGAACTGATATGGGCCCGTTACTCCAGGCAGTCGGAAATCACGGTGGTCATCATCTTCCTGTCCGTCATCGCTCTATGGTTGACGAGAGATCCTCGTGTAGTCAAAGGCTGGTCTTCCCTCTTGCCAAGCGGGTAAATTCCTGCTTCCTGCACTCACGACGAGAAAATTTGGGCCAGTTGGGATTACGGGCAACCGTAGAAATGTGACAGAAAGTACATTAGTGTGAATGAGTCGCGTACTTGCATGTTTCGTACCGCCGTAGCGAGAAGGCCTGTTCCATAATTTCTCGTCGTGCGTGCTCAGTGACGAAACTTGCCAAATACGCATTTTTTGCGTCTCTTTAGATGTGCCTCCGATTCGATACCAGCACTGGGTGGTGCTGTACTCCTCTTTGCCCTACCCATCAGTTTTGCCGATATGGCTGACGGTCACTACGCACCCATCCTCACCTGGAAGCGCGTCGCTGCCAAATTCCCCTGGGAGCTGCTATTGTTTGTGGGGGGACTGACCACTCTGACAAAACTGGCTGATGTAAGTGTCGACCAATAAAACCCCGCAAAGAATAATCGTTCTTGAGAAGAAACTCTTTCTTTCACAGAAGTCTGGCCTAATTACCTTGATGGGACAACGAGTTCCCGACCTCAGCTCCTACTCTCCCACGCTCATCGCCACCGGTGTCTGTATCATTGCCTCCATCTTGACTGAATTTATGAGCAACGGCTTCCTTACGGCCGTTTCTACGCCCGTCCTTGCCACTATTGTAAGAATACCATGCCATTATGCACGAAGCGACACTACGAATCACCGCATAGTTGTTCGGAGGTCGGCAGACGAAACAATGGCCATCTCAGGTGGCGCACGTCTTCCTTGCTTTTGGCTCGAAGCGAGCGCCACTTGAAACCACAATGTTTCAAGTGGCGCACGCTTCCAGACGGTGACAATGAAAAGGTGCGCCATTTAAAGTTACAATCTTGTACGCTTCGTTTGACGGCCTCCCGTTTGTTGCGTATATGATATGGAATTTTATTTGTCCATAGGCTGAGGACTTGAGAGTCCATCCGTTATATTTAATGCTAGCCGCTGCCATAGCAGCTCAGTTTTCCTTTTGTATCCCCATGTCCTCTTTCCCTACGGTTATCGTGAAAGGCTGCGGCACAGTGACAATGGGCGACCTAGCTCGGGCTGGACTAGGTCCCAAGATTGTCTGCTTGCTTCTCCTGATCGTCTCCCTGGAAGGCTTGGGCAGTTTGGTATACGACATCCATTCCTTCCCGGTCTGGGCCGAAGAACGCCGGCTGGCTCGCTATTCGACCTTATCGAATGGGACTCTACCTGTCGACACACTGTCCATTTCCAGTGTTATCAGGGACGAGCTTGGAAACTCAGCCATCTTTGCCAACCTTAGCGCCATCTTTATGAACAGCTCTTTTAGTGCTTAGTGTTGCCATCTCCCGCTCGAAATTCTTCACACCCGAAAAGCTTGTGGTAGACAGTTAAAACTCATTATCAGTTGTGGCTGTCATCAAAATAAAAAAATTGCTACCTCATTGCAAAAGTGTACTACGTTCAGCGTACGGTCCTTCGGCGTTTATAGAGCCTGTACCAGGTGAGCTTTCGAAGGGACGCAGTCTGATGTTAATTCTAAGAGTGGATTTTTCCTCTGCACCTTTGATGACGTCTAAGAGCAGAAAAGCTTTGGCGTAAGCTCTAACCGAAGGACTGCAGCGACGATGGCGAAAATGCTGAAGCACCTTGTTCGTCTCGTTTTGTCCTATTGGAGACTGATGTCAGTCTTTCTGGTCCCCTTATGCCTGGCTCCGATTCTCATCCTATCCGAAGAACGGGTAAGTATCCATCTAAGATGGCACAATTGTACTGTAGCATGTAGAATGGTTCCTGTATCGACTGGAGTGGTTTTTTATGTTCACAGAGCGCCAGAGCGGGATATCTGCTACTGTTGATGACATGTTTCCTGGTCTTTGAGCTCCTGCCCATCCCAGCCACAATCTTGCTTGTGCTCTTCCTCGTTCCTACTGTCGGGCTAGCTACCACCGCCGAAACCGCCCTGTACTTTACCACAGTCAGTACCTCCCATCACTCTCATGTACATCACAAACTAAGAGCGGCTTGTTATAGGATACCATGTTCCTGTTTATCGCGGTGCTGATGATGGCCATATCCATCGAGGAGGTGGACCTGCACAACCGTCTAGCACTACTGGCACTACGCGCCATTGGTGTCAGCTCCTCCAAGTTAATCTTGGGCTTTCTTCTCATCAGTGGTTGCCTGTCAATGTGGATGTCCAACGTCGGTATGACCCCAGTCCATGTACTGAATAAATGGTAGTGCTTGGCGTAACCTTGCCCCTTCATTCTGGTAGAAAAATGGCGCAGTAATTCAGCGTTCAAGTTTTCCTCCACTCTCCAGGTGGCTTTGTGTTGCAGCGGTCACAATGATGATCTTGCCCATTGCCAAAGCCGTGACGGACACCCTGTCTCCCGACCAGGAAAAGGAAGAAGAGCCAGCTTTTCTAGACTTGCCTACGGTGGAGAGTGCGCGGAGGGTCTCCGTTGCGACCTACCCGGTGCTGCAGAAACTGGAGGCTGCTATCAGTGACGACGCCAACCCTTTAGAGACTGCTCGGTTTTTGCAGCGACAAAATTCGCTTGCGAGTGCCAGAAGTGTCAGAAGTATCCGATCTACCCAGAAGGACATTAGCACCGTAAAGCTTATCATGGCCTTGCAGTTGAGCATCTGTTACGGTGCAAATGTGGGCGGAATGGCCACCCTGATCGGCTCTTACAACAACATGCTGCTAAGGATGACCATGGAAAGGTACCCCCCTTTTCAGTCTGGGCCATACTTGGGAACTATGCAAAAAGACTGCGCCAGATCGCTTTCCAGGTGGCGCACGTTCCCGATTGGTATCATTGATAACATGCGCCACTTTGAAAGACAAATTAGACTGGATCCCTAGTGGCGCACGTTCTCCGTATAATTGGCTGGGAGCGTACGCAACTTGGGAAAACGATCTTGCCGAGTTTCTTTGCTTATAGGTTCCACGTAGCATCACCTATTGATCTTGGGTTTCTTCCTTTTATAGTAATTACGGGACCGATACCAACTTCAATTTCCTGTCGTTCGCACTGGTGGCCACGCCCATTGCTTTCGGTTCGCTTTTCATTACTTGGGTGGTTTTCTGTTTGCTGTTCATCCCGAACTGGATTACTAGCTGGCGACGCCAGGACTCGTCCGCCGCAAAGTCTCAAAGACTAATGGATGACAAGCTGAAACAACTGGGTCCCATCAAGTAGGGATCAGTTAAACACCAGTATGGAAGGCAGCCATAATTTTCACGATTTTTTCATAGGCATGGAGAGGTTTCGGTATTGTTGGTCTTCACGATGGTCATCTCCTTGTGGCTCACCCGAGATCCAAAGGTGGCTCCTGGATGGTCAATTTTCTTCAAACCAAAGTAAGTATAACGAGTAGTGCTGAATTCATCCCGTATCAGACTTTGGATACAAACACACTTACTGTAGTGCTACCAAATTATCGCGCACTCAACCACGTGAACAGTAAATGATGCCCGGGTGAGAGTCAGCGAGGCTAAACTGATAACATCTGATCACGCTGGGCAGCGATGACTCATCACGTCGTTCAGTGCGCGATAATTTGGTAGCACTACAGTATTCGTGCACAGGTTCGCCACGGATGCAATGCCAGCATTACTCGGTGCTGTATTGCTTTTTATCATCCCGCTGGATTTCAAAGAGTTTGCCCGAGGAGCTTATGAGCCCATTTTGACCTGGAAAAGGGTGGTCGTGCGTTTCCCGTGGGAATTCCTGCTGTTTGCTGGAGGTCTAATGGCTATCATGAAGCTGTCAGAAATATCCGGCTTTATCACAGCCGTTGGCCAGCAGGTCCCCGACTTGCGCAGCTATCCTCCACTGGTGATTGCAACTATCGTAAGCCTAATTGCCGCAACCGGAACAGAAGTAATGAGTGGCGCCATCATCTCCGCAGTGTTGCTGCCTATCTTTGCCAACCTCGTAAGCAATAAACTTCATAATTTATCTATATTCGATTTGTTCCGAAAGACGCACGCTTCCGGCTGGTTTCAGCGAAAACGTGCGCCGCTTGAGAAAACAATCAAACTCGGCATGACTGTTTTCTCAAATGACGCAAATCCTCCGTGATTTTGGCTGAAAGAGTGCGCCCTTTGCGAAAACGACTTGATTCCGAGCTCCCTTCTGTTTCATGGATTGGAGAGGTTACGGTTACAGGCGGAAGATACTGGAGTGAATCCACTGTATTACATGATCGCAATTGTCCTATCCAGCCAAATGTCTTTTCTGACGCCCATCTCGTCTTTCCCCACTCTGGTGGTGTACGGTGCCGGCACGGTGCGTCTGCTGGATATGTTTCGCGCTGGTCTTGCACCCAAAATGGCTTGTCTGACCCTTCAAATTTTAAGTCTGGAATTTCTGGGATGGGCTGTTCTCGATATCAAGACCTTTCCTGAGTGGGCCGAAGTTCGCTACGCCTCAAGACGTCAGATGCTTTACAATGTCTCCACAATCTCATCAGCCAGTACTGTGTATAATGGACCAATTTTCGGCAATGTCTCTGTTATCGATGCTCTGGGTAATACCACATCCGTCATTTGATATCGATAGAAACGTACCGTAAACATGGGGAAATAAAGCTCTGCACAAAAAAAGAGAAATTTGTACAAGAATGTGCGTCGAATGCGGGAAGCAGTGTCAACATGATATGCTTACACCTAGATATGGGCCAAAATATAGATATAAATAAATGTCTGTTAATCAAGTGGAAGTATAGCGAAGCGAGGACGTTCCCGAAAGCATGGAAGAAGTAGCGGACGAAGAAGGTGGCGCTTGTGGCGCATAAGCGGAAGCCGCGGTGGGCAGCATAAAGACCTGGGGTAGATGGCCTATGATGGGTGACGTCACTGCGGAATTGGTACTGATACCATACGGGGTGTTGGTCACCGGTAAATAGAATTGGTTCATCATGGGGACCAAACCGAATGTCGGCTGTGCGGTCGTTCCGTTACTGTACATCTGCATGGTCGGGAAGAAAGAAGTCCCAGCGGGCCAGAACTGCGGCATTGACATCACCATGTTTGGCTCGTTAATACTACATCGTGCTGTGGTTACTTCCTCGTTCTTTTCCTCTGCGTTGGTGTCACTGAATAAGCCCCCCTGTTCATCTTGTAGAATGCGCTTTCTGAGCGGTAGCTTATCGCGCGAACTGGACGGAAGGCTTTGTTGGGGAGAGGGTCGGAATGAGGGACCAACTGCCTCCAAGATATCGGCGACGGACTTGATGAGGCTTGTGGGGCTTTGAGAGGTGGTTGGAGCATGGTCTGGACTGTAGGCTGCAACGAGTGGTTGGTGGGGTTGGGAAGACTGACTGGGTGGCAGGAGAGGGGGTAGGCGATGGTGGTTGGTGTGGTGCGCAGGTGGCGAACCAGGAGGAGCCGTACAGGTGGCCTGGCTGTCCACTTCCTCGTGGCTATCGCACTCGGCCACACCCGACGCATCCACAGTGGGGTTGTGCAGTCGCATCTCATGCTTTAGCTCTTGCAGGCGAAGCTGTACCACCGAGCGATCACGATGAGCTTTCTCGGTGTCACGTTGTAGTTGACCGCTCTCCCTCTGTAATTGCTACAACAAATACAAAGATGTAAGATGTTGTACAGCGGCTCGTAAAATATTCAAACCAAATCGCTTGTTCGAGTCACGCGCGCTCCCAGCCAATGAAACCAAGAAAGTGCGTTACTTGGGACAACGGTCTTGTCGAGCTTTTTCAAGTGGTGTATGCTGTCAGCTAATATTGCTGAAGACATGCGCCGGTCCAGTTCATATGCCTAAGTCCCATATAGAGTTAACCCTGCTAAGTGAACTGGAAATTCCGTGTATAGGTTCTTTGAGACGGTCAGGTTCTGAAGAAATGAAAGCACACGATGACACAATGAAACTTAAACGGATGATCAGCGCTGACATTGACGAGTCCCTGGACATTAATCTCACGTGGGGCAACTTGCATGGCAAGTCATGGCAGCTTGACGAGACATACTCCGTAAAGTGTCTTTCGGTACGAGTCTTGAAAAGTCTCCGCCATACAAACCTGTGTAGGACCGGAGTGCCGTACGTCAAACATAGAGTGATTCCTATGCTAGATAGTATTGACGTCAGAGGACCATTCAAGCCGTATCGATTTCTTTGCTGGCTTGATATTACTTCCGCCTTGCTGTGCGGTATGCAAGGTCTAGGTTATCGCGATAAGCAGTGAAAGTCATATGATGCCTGATAAGTGTCGCCGCCGAAGCTGGTTTTAGATGGTGAAACACGGCTAACTTAGTCTCTTCAAGCCAACACGGCAACGTGGAACCCGCAGCTGACACGACCAAGACCCGGCGTACGCGCGCGGCACTGGGTTGGACGGGAAACGTGACATTGAAAGGCGGCAGCTGGCGCAGCACTAACTCAGCAGTTGTTCCACACCAGCAAGTCTTGCCTTATCTATCTACGCACATGCCGGTTGCTATAATTGTCCATGCCAAACGCACACACAAAGAAGGTCTAGAGTTCCACTGGGCCGCAAACGCGAAACACGTGCAGCAGATGCATGCAACTAACCAACAAACATTCACTCTTCTCTCTTCTGAAATGTTGTTATCACCACGCGAAGAGCCACACACTCTTCCTATACCAGCTCGCATAATGGCTAGAACACGTCATTGCTATGCTGCCCTGGGAACCCATCAACATTCCATGCGTACAAGCCAGCCTCGAAAAGTTTTACAGCCAAAAACCCTACCGTTGTAACCACACAAACTCGCGCAACCATCTACCTGTACATAGTTTCCCGCAAAGGCATCAAATTCTCCTTTCCGACCTTTTTTAATATTTTCATAGAACTTAGAATTGGTAATTTAACCACAACAACTTCAATTTGAAATTTCGAAATTTTTTTTAATGAAAGATTTCACAGAAAAAGATATAGAGTACCTGTAAGCATCGAACTGCGCTTCGAAGTACGGCCAGATGCGACGCCTTCTTATCGTCATCGTTTTCCAACACTTCGGTTTTTAAAGCCTCGAAGCAGTCCTTCAAATGCGCTCGTCTATAGAGAGACAAACCCATTCGTCGAATGTCATGGTTCCATGACGTCATTCTCTCCGCATCTCGTGACTATCGCATGCGGATTCAGCCAGCCGTTGAGATACACGTATACAAAATATGCAGAGGATTTTTACCTATTTTTCTCCAGAACGTTATGAACACTTCGGTTCTCCGGATTCTTTCTAATACCCCTGCAAAAGGAAGTAAATCATTTTTTTCTCACATCTGCGCACAGTCTTTTCAGTATAGTACAATACTGATATTAAGATACGACATTGTAGGTTAATTCTAAAAGGTCGAACTATACTGGAGGACACATACCCGCGTTTATTTCCGCCCGAAGTTCTGCACGAATCCGAGCTAGCCGACGCAGCTGACGATGACGCCTGGCGAGACAATGCAGCTGCCGATCTCCTTCTGGTCTTTTTGTCCTTTCGAAAGGCGTCGCTTTTCGGTACTACTTCCGCGTTTTGCCCACCCGATGCCAAGTTATCTTCGGTCAAGGTTGCACTATGAGGACTACCGACGGTACTGCCACAGCTAAAGTCGGACTCCCGTTCACTCGAGTGCGCCGGTTGCGGCGGTTGGGTACTTTTGAGCGGCGCGGGACGATCGACATAACTGGCGGCTTGAATCAGAACATCCAAGCTAGTGTTCATAGCACCGATGACCGATGGGCATCAAGGGAGTTACAGTCAGCACAGTCCCACATTGTCAAAGGCCCAACTGCCTCATACTGGGAGGATCGAAAGTATTGCATGTCTATACGAGTTTACGGTATAGGGACAACGTGGTAGCCATGCCTTGTCAACTCTTGACGCACAACACCGCCACGCTGCACTTCTTTATTCAAAATTGTAGTAGAACATCGTACGTGTTGTACCTTTCTCTCGCGACGCACAAGCCTTGCGAGCCGGGGTTCGCTGAATGTGGTCGCGACTCGCGGCGTCGCAGTCTTCGCCATTCGCCATCCTTGCATTGCATTGCACGTGCCTCGCGTGCACTGTTTATCATGACTGTACGCAGTCTGAGCGAGGAAAGGTTTGACGTCATGAAAACGAGAAGTACTTTTGTCGTATTATGGGCGGATAGATTGGTGACTGGCGCCAGCGAGGGCTCGATCGTTTTGCCTCATGGGTGTGCAGTTCGCTACTTCATGGGTCCTCCCGTTAGACAAGGTCGCTAGCTTATCTCGGCTGAGCCCGAGTGCGGGAAGTGCAGCGTCGGGGTATAAGAGAGTAATGTGGGTCTGTGCAACACGGCCACCAACGTCATCGTCAAATACTGGGCCTATTTATAGAGCCTCTCGTTCGTGTGCTGGTTATTTCAGCCGTACGATGCTGCGAGTCACGTTGTAACAAGGTCGATATCCCGCGCAAGGTGTGGAATACACTCCAACTTCCTCTCTTCATCCTCCAAAGCAGTCTCGCTATACTGCCAACTTCCATCACTTTTTCCGCCCCCTCATCGTGTGTAGAAAGCCATGCTGCGTGTTGGGGAATCCTCTTCATGTACTAATTTTACCTTCAAATAATTGATCAGCTCACGATTAAGCTTCCCATGACGTGCTCCGCACAACAACAGTGTGCAAATCTTCGGCACAACTATACCCTGGTAGCTAGAACAAGAAACTGTCAAACAAAGTGGGCATCGGGACTACACAGCGCACCTCTTTTCAAAGGAAGACGTAAAATTTGCACATAGTACTTCGCCTGAGCGTAGACACTAGCTCCAAGGTGTTCACACCCGACGATTGACCGCGCGCAACAGCAAATACGCCCACGTCGACCTAAATTAAGCCGACAATGCCCCAATGGTACCCGCTGCGCCAAAGACACTTCGTACTGCATTGAGATAGTCGGTGACGTCGGATTCACCGTGTTAGCTCAGATCCACAGTCCGTTCCAGTCAAGTTGTCCCCGCTTAATCAAAAGTTCTCTTCTTCTGACCAAATGATATTTCCGCCTCTGTCAAACGTTTTTATCATTACTGCGGCTCTCTGCAACCGTTTGAGAACAAGAAAGACCAAAAAGCTATTGTGAGTCAGAAGGCAGGTGGAAAAGTCCCACATCTGTTTTTCTGCCCAACGCAAAAACAAGCGCGCTAGTTGATCGGGGTGGCAGTTCAATTTTCATATTTCGATTTCACATCTCCAGTCGTTTTTGACTTTCTGGCCAGAAATTTTCCTTCAAAGCACCGTGAAAATAGTTTTCCTCCAACTGCGTATACAAAATTTTGCTTGTTTTGACGGAGTGAGAACTGGGAATTTTATTTTACGGCAACAAGCAGAGTGAGTGGATTTGTCAAAACGTCCTAGTTTCGAAACAAGTTTCCAAAGTGGTCTTCTACATGAATGCTCTCAAACCACGAGGGACAAATTCGCTGCAACTGGCTGCAGAGTAGACCATCAAGTTGGAGATAAATCTGACGCATATGGTGGTTGACTGTCGACCGGAGGTCCGCGATCGGTTCACTCCTCAACCAGTCCGCGGCTTAACACTTGCAGTACCGTGGAGTGTAGACGATCCCAGAGCCGCAGTTTCTGCTGAGGTACGGGCTCTGTTCTCAACGTATTGGTGTGCCGCTTTTTGCTTTGCCTGGCCAAAATACTTATCTGCGCGATGAAACAAAACTTTCACCGATACACTCGCCTGGCTTAGTTACCGGCCTGGACAAAATTTCCAGCCGCCGGTCGAAAGCGGTGACGCTTGAATAGACTAATCAGTTTTGGTGGCGGCTGCTGCTTTCGGCCAGTGGCCGGAAGTTTTGTCAGGCCGATAATTAGTTCAGGCGCGTGTCCCCGAATCATAAATACTCAGTGATCTAGAATTCCAGCAGGTTCGTTTTTGTCTCTTTTGCTTTGGGAATTGCTGTGATTTTCCCAAACTATAGATTTCTCACCAACCAAACATGGAAGTGGAGAAATGAACCCCTGTTGATGTTGTGGTCAGATTCGGCTGACAAGCTTTGCTGGCCGCAGAAAAAATTCGCACGGTGGGAGTATTTGAAGCAAATATCTGATCGAGTGGCGCGAGTTGGCTCCGCCCATTCTAAATGTCAACCTACTCCTGATATAACATACTATAAAAACCCGCTGCGTCCGCGTAACACGTCATCGTACACATGAAGTACAAACCCGGTCCGGCTTTACTGCCTCTTCAATCCCTACGGGGGTGCATCGTAACGTACGTGTACGTACCGCGGACGCAGCGGGTTTTTACAGCATGTGTAGGTCTCGCCGAAACTCGCAAGTCAGATGCTTGCACCAAAACCCAAGTTTCCTGCCATTATTCCAGATTGACGATGTTCCTCGCGTCACACGGGGCTGTCGTTCGCCAAGCGTTCTAAGAACACCGGGCCGGAAGAAAGAGCATAACAATATTATGGTTTCGAGCAATCTGATCCCCAGCTCATCCAGAAATATGTCGACACCCACCTCCTTTCCAACGTCTAACAAGAGTTGCTTGCCGAACGTTATTTCCACCCCTCTAGCCGGAAACCCGTTCAAGGGACCCGAAGACTGGTACATGGGCCACCGCCGCTAATGCAAGTTTGCCCCGTTCAGCCAAGAGTAAACCCCAACGAACTTCTGCTCTCAAGTTTATGCCACCACTCGCCTCCATCCCAACTCACCGTTGGCACTTTTCTACGTTTCCCGATTGATACAAGAGGGGTGATTTCGGCTAGAATCATATGCGTAACAGGTCTAATTATGAGACAGTGTTTTGGTCTGAAAACACCTAGGTGTGATTTCACAAGGAAAAACCAAGGAATTGGTAAAAAAAAGTTTGGTTTTAGTCTGCGTCCACCTAGTTTCCACCTAGTATCGGACCATATTCCCACCGAAACACTGTTTCATAATCAGAACCGTTACGCATACGCTTATAGTATGCTGCGAACTTTCTGACCCTTTTTTTGAATATGGTTTGAAACCGACACAGGATTTCGTAAAATTTCTTGCCGGCATCAACTCGACTTTTACCAGACCTTGAAGTTAGAGTTTCAAAGATTTCAAAAGATGGAGTGTCATGGTCTTCTTATACAGTACTTTGATGTCTAGTGGTCAGAGGTTTGTACAAAATGCAGTGCTCAGTCGAAATCTTACCTGCCGGGACCTCGGTCAGCGCAGCTCGAGCTGGTTCGCTGCCATTCAGTTTTCTCGATCGAGACAGCGGGGTAAACCGTTTTGGCAGGACCTGAACACCGCAAAATGTCACGGATGCATTTTGTGCCGTTGGGATGGCGTCATCTGTCAGTAGATTCCACTCTTTACGTCTTCACCATGGACAGAATTATAAGCGACGATCCGTGCAGCCATGTTCCGGCCGGATCGATCCTGGACGAACACGGACGTTCCGACTTCCGAGTTCAGTCACATCCCTGACAAAGAGGGAATTGCGAAAAAAGGCCAAAGGAACTGTAAGCGCAACTCGCGCACCTACCAGCTCCACAGTACGTCGATATATGATATTCTTACGGCATACCCAAGTATTCGCCGGAGTAGGCCGTATCTAAACTTCTCCATGCGAATGCGAGGCATGGCGCTTCTTTAATCTTTACTACTCTCTTTGGCTTCTTTCTCGCATTTCCGGGGCTACTGTACCGAGATTGGAGACTTTTTCTTCCATGAGAATTCTGATTGATTCCTTTACTCCTGCACATTTTCTGGATTCTAGAGCGCTGATCGCAAGTCGAGAAAATGATATTCTTAAACGAAAACCCTTCCTGAACCCCGCAGATCTACAACGTGTCTGTTGACTGCGCTTTGCAGGCGTGATTGGAATTCAAGTGAGTTCTCCAACAATCAATCAACGGTAGCCACCTGTTATGAAAGCGCTCTCCTGCTTAACCTGTGTTGCCGTTGTTAGACTCTCATTTTGCGCAGGTTGACGTCTTCCTGTACGATGCCAGTACGGACATCTGAAGGCTCCAATATGTCTACCGAAGTCGATAACAGTTCTGTTCGTGTATCTGGATTCTCTGAAAACAACTTGTCGTCTCTGAATGCGGGAGCGCCTGCTCTGGCTGACACTTTCAACGCTAGTATACAGAATTCGACAGAAGACTCTCATGCATCCGTTTCTACTTCTCATCTCAAAGGACGTGACGACGCTGCTATGGAGGTGGATGACAGCCATAACGGTGGAGCAGCAATGCAAAATGGCAAGGGAAACGGGGTGTCTCACAGGTAAGAGCAGTTCTTCCTCTTTTCCCCATTCCACCGAGATGTCAATCAATACAGCTACGGCCAATCAATGCTCAGGTGGTTGACGTCCTGAGCTAGTTGATGCAACAGTCGTTATGTCGCACATCGATTGTCACGTCATGAGCTGGGGAAAATGGGTTTGCGATATTATTTTGACATTCAGTCGCTTATCCATTGGGGTTATGGATCATGATTGTTGTTTCTTCCTTTGCAGCGATGAAGAGGAAACCAATGAACCGTCTACTGCCGGTGAAGGTAGGGCTGCGGAAGAAGCTCGTACACCCAAGCGACCACGAAGAGCGGCGGCAGCAGCAGCCAACCAGAAGATGCAGCAACGACGAACGCCCACAGCCTCCAAGTCAGCTGTCAAAAGCGCCTCTCGCAGAGCCGAAGCGTCCCCAGAAGCAGAAGTATCCAAAGACGCTGACGTCTCCGAGCCATCTTCCCCAGCCAGTCCAGCACCCAAAGCCAAACGACAGAAACGCAGCACTGCCAAGTCCGATCCGACCTTCAACGTTAGCGACGTCAACACCACGCTGGACAGCCAAGAAGTGACGGCGGAACCCACGGAACTGATCCAGTCCTCCATGAAGAATCGGCGTCGTCCGGGAGCCGATGTGGTCTTCAACAGCTCGACTCCCAGACGAAGAATAGGAGGTCGGCCATCGGCCAGTATCCAGACGGGGGATGACGAGCAAGTCCGCAGCCTCTACCAACTACTGAGGAACGAAGAGCAAAATGTGGACCAGCTGATCGATTCGTGGATGGATGTCTACAAGGAACGAGCCTTGACGGGCTACCTAGAGCTGGCCTCCTTCCTGGTGCAGAGTGCCGGTTGTCGGGCTAAAGTGACGGTACAGATGGCCAACATGAACAACGTTGACGTCGTCCGCCAGCTTGCCACCAAATTCGAAGAGGTATGAATAACCGCAAACTGGGCAATTAAACTCGACTAAACCGTTTCCCAAGTGGCGCACGTTCCCAGCCGAAATCACTGACAACGTGCGCCATTTAAGGCAGCGAGTATGTTTAGTTCGTTTGCCGACGTTCCAAATAATTTGCTTAGGAAGTCTTCATGACTAAAGATCTTCTGCGTTCTACAGGACAGCAGCGAATATCCGTTAGTCAAGAGTGGACCAGACGGACGCAGGTTCCGCACGGAGTTTGTGGATTTCCTGGACAAGCTGATTGACACTATCAAACAAGGCATTCTGTTGGATGACTACTTGATGCCACAGCTGTCCAACTTTCTCATTGAGCTCTCCGATTCATCGGTTCGCGCATTCCGGCATACCGCCACCCTAGCTGGTAAGTTGAACGCGATGCAGTCGGGGGAATTTGTTCAAGGTCCCGGTTAGATATTTTTGCCTGTTCTTCTACGACGTGGCTGTCAAGGCCGTGCCCGGCACGAACTTGAGTGTTTGCTGCACATTCCTCCAGGCCTTAGAGTGGGTAGCTGATGTCATGTCCTGTGTACTTGTAGGCGTTAAGATCATGACGGCATTGGTCAATGCCAGCAAAGTGGTCAAACACTCGTTGAAGGATGCGGAGAAGCTGTTGCAAGCCGAAGAGAGCAAGAAGCGTCCCAACAAAGAAGCGCTACAGATGCGCAAGAAGACGCACGAAGACCATGAACGAACGGTGGAAAAGATACATAACCTCTTTGACAAGCTGTGCAAAGCCATCTTTTACCAGCGGTATCGTGACCACAACGTGCAGGTGCGCGAGTTGTGCATGGAAGAGCTGGGCGAATGGATGAAGCGCGACCCACAACGCTACGTCGACGACACATACCTCAAGTACCTGGGCTGGTCGCTCAACGACAAGGAAGCCTCCGTTCGACGCAAATGCCTGCAAAGCATCCTCCTGGTTTACCAACAGGATGACAACAAGGACCGCCTCAAACTCTTCACCAACAAATTTAAGGTATGCACCAAGTTCTCGGTTGGTTTCCCCAAGTGGCGCACGTTTTCTGTGTTACTGCCTGACAGAGCGCGCCACTTGGGAAATCCAGCCAGATTGCTCTCCCAAGTGGCGCACGTTCAATAGGAATCGAGTGGAAGTGTGCGCCGCTTGGGGAAACAATATGGTCAAGATTGTTTGCCGTGCTCCTTTATCTTACGGGAGTTTTGTACACCTTCGATTTGGATGACTGTACTGAACGTTTATGTATGGGCGTTGTAGGATCGGTTTGTCCAAATGGCGACGGCGGAAGTTGATGGCGAGTGTGCTGTCAAGGCCATGAAGATGTGCTGCGCCATGGACAAGCTACAGGATGGCGTCTTCCTCCCTGACGACTTGGAAAACCTGTACCAGATGATCTACGTTATGGATCGACCGCTGGCTCTAGCTACTGCTGACTTCCTTGTCGGTGAGATGAAAGTTCTTTCATTGTGTTTGCGCCCGGTTAAATTATCGTATGGGAGAAACCCTCAAGGCCGTGCTTTGCACCGCCTTGACCGCATCTTTGTTCTATACTTGTTCAGTCACGAATTCCGACTTCGCTAGTGGTGATTTCAACAGGTCGGATGGAACAGTTGGCGGAGGCAGCAGGGGACAATCGCGGTGACGAACGCCGCAATCTGGTGGAAGTGGTCAACTTTGTGGCCGAGAGTGGGGAGGAACGCCACTCGGCTTACTTGGTGGACAGCCTGATGGAAGTCATGCCGGCCATCAAGGCTTGGGAAGCCATGACTAGCCTGCTCCTACAAGACACCACCGCTAGTGCAGAAGGCGAGACGGCCCTCAGCGACGACCTACAACAGATCCTCATTGCCATCATGTGTTGGGCTATCAAGCAAGTGGCCACCGGCGAAGGACCGGTCGGCAGGAGCACGGCAGCCGCCCGCAAGAACAAACTCAAAGACAAGGAAAAGGAGAAGGTAACTTTCACCATCTGGCAACTCGGCAAACTAACTCACCAGGCTGTTTCTCAAGTTGCACACGCTGTCAGCCGAAAACACTGAAAACGTGCGCCAATTACGAGAGCGAAGTCGATATTATCTTGCTGTAAGTGGCGCACACTTCCGGCCAGTGTCAATGAGAACGTGCGTCACTTACAGAAAATGAGTGTTTTTTGTCGAGTTTGCTTTCCCAAGTGGTGCATGTTTTTCAGTAATATTCTCCGGAAGCGTGCACCGTTTTGGGGAAATGAACTGGAGGAGTTTGCTTGGCGAGCTTCCGTCTTTTCTGCCGGTTGGCTTTAGTTTCATTTTTGACGTGGTTGTGCAGGTGGAGACTGACAAAAGGCAACTGACGACTCACTTCATCACCGCGCTGCCCCAGTTACTGAGCAAGTACAAGCAAGATGTCCGCAAAGTCGGCTTGTTGATCTCTGTCCCGCAGTATTTTGACGTGAATATGTACACCAGACTTCTCAAAGAAGACGTAAGTCTGCCCGAGTTCTAGTCGTTGGAAGTTATTCCGATCGCCGAGTCAGCTCTGCTGTTTTTCCTACGAAATCACCTGCCGAATTCGTGCCTAGCACGGCCTTGATTTGTCTTTCGTGTCAAGGCCGTGCCCCGGCTCAAACTTCGACAGAAATTTCCGGAGAAAAAGCCACAAACTTTGGTTGTGTCCTCAAGTGGCGCATGTTGTCAGTGTTATTAGCTGGAAGCGTGCGCCTCTTGTCGGACGGTGTGTACTGTAACTCTCCGCGATTGTACCCCCTTTGGGCTTTTCTTGGATTGATAAATCTAGAATGGTCTGAAACGTGTTGGTTGGTTGGTTGTAGGAGTTGGATCGTCTGTTGGACCTGTTAGTCGAGATGTTTGAGGGTAGCGAAGAGCTGGCACTGTTGAGGCAGTGCACCAAGTCGCTGGAAGCCCTACAGCAACAAGGTAGTGGGACGGTCAACCGGGTAGCCGCCCAGAAGTCGGTTCTAGCGGAGGCCGTCTCCTCTAAGTTTAAGGAAGCGCTGCCTCTGTGGCTAGCCGGTGGTTCCGAGCGGGAAGTGGTCTACGCAGTGGAGAGCAGTCTGATGCGCTTGTCAGCGCTCTTCTCCACCTTCGACCTGTCCTTCCTCGAGCTGTGGGAGGACCTTTTTAGTGTTTGTGTCAAGAGTTTGAGTCAAGAGGACAACAGCTGTACCCAGACTTCGCTGGTGAGGAAGGTGGTCAACTGTTGCACCATGCACCTGACATGGCGCCTGGTAGCCTTGAAGAAGCTGGATCCGGGCGAGGGGCACGACCAGACAAGGCCTAGCGACGAAGAGATAGCTACGCACATGCAGCGCGTACATGACTTCATTAACTGCCTCATACCCCAACTGGCCAACGCTGAAGCACCCAACGAAACCGTCAGTGCCGTAAGTCCGACTTTGTTCTTATCTTGAAATAGTTCATCCTATGGGAGTTACCTGAAATAATACGGACATATTCTCGGGGATTAACGCGAACAAGTTCTGAGGGGCGAAGAGCCGATAGTAGTTCATATACATCGCTGTACCGAACTTACATATTGACCAGCTGCTTATTTACATGTCGGAAGTGTATGGAGGTCTGTGGAAGGTGGTCTTTCACCGACCTACATACAGTTAGTTGGGTTTGCTAACCTCGGTATGAGTATGCAGGTTTCTGATTGGTAACCTGAATGCACCCACTCACGCACAGTTGCTCAGGCTTATGAACAGTGGAATGAGTATGCAGGTGCATAGAAGCTGACTCCACGGTGGCATGTACTGGAAGTACCTAAGCTGAATTTTCATAGTAGTTTCAAAGAGCGGTTTGTGTTTTGGGGACAGATGTTCGTGTCGGTGTTGGATCTTCTCGTCTTGCACCACCACCCGAAAGCGGAAGCACCTGCCTGGCAGTCGTCGTTGAATCTGCAGCTGAACCACGAGCAACAGTCGGTCTTGGCCAATTTCATCGACTCGCACGTCTTTTCCAGCACTCTCCCCGCTACTCTGCCCGAAGATGCTCGGGCGTTCCAAGTGCACAAGCGTCGCCTACTCCTCCTACACTTTTCTCGGGCTTTAACTGCCGGCACCATCAAGCCCCGTTACGCTTCTGCCGTCTTCAAACACTACCTGACCGTAAGTCTTCATCTCACACCCGTTTCTTTTCATGCCATCAGTCGTAGGGAAATATCCACCGGCTGAATAACGACTTGTCTGTGCGTCGTAGAATTCGAGAGATTACGGGGATGTGGTGAAGGATGCCGTGCGTCGCTTGCAAGAGACTAGCAAAAGTTTCTGCGCTGAAGCGGTGGCCGCCACGCTGGTGGATCTCTTTGTAGGCAACCAGGCCAAACTGCGTCGTAACTCCAAGGAACTGGGCGATCTGAAGGATGCAGCCAAACGCTATGCTGTCCTCTTTGCTACCGATAACGACCAAGGCCGTAAAGCCATGGGTCTCCTCCACAAGTACGTGACCCTTTTGAAGGTTCCTTTTCCTGTTTGTTCCTTTCGCTTCTTGGCTAATGCTTTCTGTTCACCATAGGTATTGTATCGAATTCATCAGTTCGGCGGCGAACGACGCTGACCTGGCCCGCCGCGTTCTCTTCTTCGACGTCTTGGTGGAATTCGCCCCCCGTCTCAAGCGCGAGGACAAAGCTTCCATGTTAGTTTCTCACTTTTTGATCGCTTTGTGGAAAACAGCGCATCTTTTCAGTGGCGCATCTTTCCGGTTAAAATCACTGGCAACGTGCGCCACTTGAGAAATTCGTCTTTTCCGTTTTCTTAAGTGGTGCACGCTGTCAGCCGCAACTGCCGGCAGGGTGCGCCACTTGGGAAAACGATCTGGTCGACTTTATTTGCCGAGTTCCCAGATATTGATGTTGTGTGTGCCTTCAGTGTACGACATCTTGGGACCCTGTCCAACCTCCCTGGACACCTGAACGCGGACGAGCGCGTGCCCTTCATGCAGTACAAGAACCAGCTGACGCTGTCGGGCATCGACGACACCGAGCAAGTGGACAAGCACCGCCGCGGCCGACGCGTCAACGCCCCCACACCCAAGGCCCCTTCCTCCGTCAAGAGCGTCGGGCCTCGCAGTCGCGCCACTGACACGCCGGCTCCCTCCATAGCCCCATCTGACATGACTGACCGAGACCAAGACGTGGCCATGGAGGAAGCACCTTCCGCACCGGAAGTCACCATTGCCAGCCAAGCTGAAACCGAAGCCGAACGTCCACCAGAGGAAGAGAGAGACGCAGTCGACGATACACATGCCCCCGAAGAGGACCCTAGCCAGGCCCTTCCATCACAGCAGACCGACGAGTCACAGAGAACCGACGCAACAGCTTCTTCTGAATAGTTTTGAAAAGTTTTCTCTTTTCTTGTTTTTCTCTCTTGCTGCTACTTGTCGCTTTTCGTATTTCTTTTCCGAGAGGTTCTCGTCTTATCCTTGAGTAGTGCATAGTTTAATTTACAGTGTAGTTAGAGATCGTCGTTCCTAGCTTTACCTTGTTGTTGTAGTATCTGGGTCAAAAGAGAAGAGCGCCTTTTTCTGTATTGCGAATCACCACAATCTCTGCGTTATGTAACTTATGTACGATCGTCTTGTCACAGAAAAAAATCCGACATTTTGTATACTTCTTCAGTTCTCTGAAATTTAATAATGTTTACCGCCAAATTTTTTTGACGTACAAGCACTACACAGCGATCGTGGTTTTCTGTCGCATTTCCTATGTATATCCGTTGGTGGTGTTAGATTCTGGTTTTTTCTTCGTCAAATAAATACGTCCTGAAACCGACGCCATTCTTTGCCTGCAAATATGTAAGTATTAATATTTTCCATAATATTATGGAATATAGTTCTAAAATATTTAATTCCGCCTGACCCAACGCAGTTCACTAACGTCGATCTACTGCGCCTAATTTCTCATGCGTTATGAAACTCCATCAAAACACCTTCTCGAGGGCGCATTGCTTTTTCATCTTACCCACTGCATAGTGAATTCTTGTAGCGTACCGAGTTAGTACATAGTGTTTCCGCCCGGTGACTACCACCTTGTCATTTTCATGGCTCTCTCAAATGAGTGAGTTTTCCTCCTCACTACTACTTTTCGTTGATTGAGCACTCATTTTGCTACCTTTCAAAAATAACTAGCCTTGTAAAAATGTTTATGGGAAGCCGAAGCTTGACCCGAGACTGGGGAAGGTGCGAGCGCGTAGCTGCTCCGGGGTGAACTTTTCGCTCATTCTCCCTCAGCAAAAAAAGCTTTTGTTACTCATCCCCACTTCTGCGCTCAAGCTGCTGATTGAAAGTTGTTCAACTCTAATTTGAAAAGTGAAAGACTACCAAGTAGCGAAACGTCTGATAACCAGTCACAGTTCTTCGCTGCAGGTCTGTGGGACCCGCGAGCCATGGGGATCTTAGGCAACGGAGCTGTTCGAAGCTGTTGGAAGAAAAATGGCGAAAGCGATGGGCGAGTCTTCATCTTTTCAGTTCTTCAAGCAGCCAGTTTTGACAAGCACCGAATTGTTCGTAGAAACTCTTCTGGTCTCAGAACAGTGAGAAACAAGAGAAGTCGCGATGAATTACATTATGTCTTAGATGCCGAAAAGGGAAAGTCTGTCCACGCATGATTGTTTCTTTGTTGCTTCACTTTGCTCCTCCACTGTCTTTAGGACGAAGATGGTACCTACTTCTTAATGACCAGGGCAGTGCATTAGTCGTTTATCTATCGCGCATAATTTCATGCTTCATGAGGTTGCATCAAAAGGATCATCTTGGGAGGTTCTTCTGTTTACCCTGAACAGTGTAAGATGAAGCCTCGGAGCGTACCCTGTTTACAGAAGATGCCAAAGTCAGAGTCGAGTGTCGACTCTGACATGCGATAGCTCTATGGAGAAGTGGGCATGTAGAAAACATGAAAAAAGAAATATTCATTCTTTCTCAGTAAACGCACGGTGAAAGCGCGTAACATCTTGTGCACTGGTATATATCATGATCGAGTTTGCATGAAATAGAAAGTGGGAGGTGAGAAAAATGTAGTAAGTTTCCAGTTGTCAAATCTGTCTGTGCATAAACACTCATCACTGAAAGGGCTTCCGCCCAAAGGGAACTGGTGCCACGTAAGGAACTGGGTTGCTGTTCGCGATGGGCGACGCAGCGGCCAACAGGCGTCCGGCCTTTTCGACCATATCAGAGACACCTTTATCCACGTATTGGACGGTAGTGGCTTCAGCAACCACCGGAAGTGACTCCAGTCTCAAAGGCCTAGCCGGCCACTCATCAACCAGCGATGCATTGCGAAAGATATCCTGCCATTTCTGGGAGGCCTTCAGAGAAGGCAAGACATACGACACCATCCATTCCTCGTAGACGGACTGGTCAAAAACGGTGGCAAAGGTGCTGTTGGCCATTCTCATGTACTGCTCCAGCACAACCTTGTTGTGGTCCAGCTTGAGAAGAATCTCTTCCACACGGGCTTGCTGAACGAAACCTTGACGCGATTGGTACTCGGGGAACTTCTTCTCCAGCTCGTTGACGTGATCGGCAATCATCTTGGTGAGCCCCACGATGCCGTGTACGGATTGGAAGACTTCGACTCCCGGGAATACACAGCTGCTGAAACCTTCCAAATACGCGTCGTAGTCGACAAAGTTGAGGCTGACCGGCACTTGCTGACACAAAAGAACGTTAGCAGCCTTCTCGATACCCGACATGGACAGTCCACCTAGAATAACCAACCGTCAAATGTGTACATCTGTGTTCACTAATCGTACAGGAAAGTATTGTTTTTACAAGTTATTCGCAAACGAAACATACTGTAAAATGCCGATATCTCAAGCGGCGCACGTTTCACTGATATTTAATGGAAGCTTGCGCCACTTCGACAAACGACTTGGTTGTGTCTCAAGTGCGCCACTTGAGACACGATTCTCGTTCGTTTCGTTTAACGGCCTTTCAAATACATTTATATGGAAATATTGTACAAAAAAGATGGGCTTACCGTCGACGAGGACTTGCATGTTAATGGCCAAAGAAGGGACGGCAGCAGGGAAGAGTTCGCACAGTGGATAAAAGTGGTCAAAGCGCGACCAACCGGTCAGCGCGATGCCCCTAAAGTTGTTCATCTTGTGGCCGTTGTACGACAGAGCTTCCAACCAGGAAGTGTGGATGCGAACCTGTGTGCCGATATTCGGCATTTGCATGACCTCCGAAGCCGAGCCTTTGAAAGCCGTGGCACCCCAAAAGTTGTCGAACACTCCAGCGTAAAGGTCTCCGTTGGCAGGCAAGTGGTGTACCCAGTCAGGGTAGTAGCTCCAGATCATGGGTTCGGCGTATTTGGTCAGCCCACCCAGGCCCTGGATGATTTGTGCACTGGTCATGCTGTGGAACATGTCGTCCCATAAAATTGGTTTAACTTGAGGGTAGGTCTGTCGGATGTGCGTTAGGACTTGAGCAACGTAGGACAGGAACAGTGTCTGCTTGCCGTTAAGTTGGTCCGCGGCCAGGACCTTTCCGCAAACCGGACACGAACCAAGCTGATACACCTGCAATCCCACCGCTCAGTTAGAGCGTGCTACAACGACTACAATTACCGAAACAGTTTGACGTAATCATTGATGATGAGTCAGCTCATGATTTTTCTACGGCAATGTCTGACAAGTCCGGCAAGTTTTTGCCATTATACAGTGTACGACAAAATAAACCGTTGAAAATGGGTGTTGGATGAAGCCAGATGGATAAAGCGAATGAAATTTGCGCATGCAGTAAAATATAATTCTCATTGGCTGAGTTGTAAATAAGCTCTAGCTGCTGTGTCATGCTTCATTTTTAGCGGTTATTTTCGTCGTACACTGTATATGCTACACGCAGGACGAGAAGATATCGTACAGTAAAAAATTATGGTACAGGCCGTTTTAGCTAGGGCGGTGCGGAAGCACGTACATACGCGACCGATTCACAGTAATACACCTTTCGACACTTTTCTACGGTCGAATTACCATTTTGCCGTCCTTTTCGCCTGTCCCATAATTTTTACTGTACCATAATTTCTCGTCTTGCGTGTACGGAATTTCGTAGCAAATTAGTGTCGAGCACGGCCTTGACAGGTGTACCGCAGGAAAAATGGCAGAAAACTTATGGGGCGCTGAATACCTCCCAGCGAGTGGGATTCAGCATATCTTACCTCGTCAGCGCCAATGTGCAAATAGTTACTCTCTGGGTGAGCTGCCATCATCTGGGCTATTAATTCTTTCACAAGTTCGAAGGAACTGTTCCGAGAGGGGCAAACTGCTTGTGGGAAGTTTGGTACTTCGCGGACTTCCTTGAAGTCCTTGTGTTTCAGAACGAACTCCAGATGACCAAAGGTCTGCACCAAGGGGATAATGTACAGCCCATTCTCCTTGGCCAGTTTGCGGATAGTAACAATGTCGTCTTTGGTGTAAGCATTCTTGGCTCGGCTAATCTTTAGGCGACCCTCGTAGGGAAAAATGTCCTCGTACTCCATCAGCAAGCCTGTGGCACCCATCTTTTTCAGTAAGGGAAAGATCAGCTTGTAGTACTTGACCAACGGTGGAGCACCCTTCAAGTCGAAATGCACCAGCTTTTCCTTGATGACTACTGGAGGGCTAAAACTCGTTTCCACAACGCCTAAGACGACAAATAGAAACAAATAATATTCGAAACTAGTTTGAGAGCTCGGCAAACGACTTCGAACAGACTATTTTCCCAAGTGGCGCACGCTTGCTGTATTATTGCCTGACAGCGTGCGCCACTTCGGAAAGCAAACCCGTCTAGGAAGTTTTACTAAGTGGCGCACGTTTCCAACCAATATCACTGAAACGTGCGCCTCTTGGGGAAAAGATCTTGTGCGTTTCACTTGCCGGTCTGCTGTTTTTCAAGAACCAAACACTCTGTCGTCCTTTACCTAATTGTTGAGTGTTCTGCCATGTCATCATGGGTTCTTTCTGCTGCAAGACTCCGTTGTTCCCGACAGCCCAGTTCGCCCCATTCACATTCCCGCTATTATGCTCCGCGACAATATCCAAAGGTTGACCCAAGTTCGGGTTGTGCTGCTGCCGCTGTGCTTGCGCAAACGGCAGTGGATTCTCAGCTAGCTGCGCAATATGGGGCTGGACGATCTTAATGGGCTGAGCACCTCCTGGAAAGAATGGGGGTATCTGGGACAGGAACTGCTGGATCGCCGGATTGATGGTCTTGCCTTGAGACTCCGGCTGTTTGAACGGGTCCTCACGAACTGACGGGAGGAATTTTCGTCGTACATTCGTCCTCTTCGTCGAGATGGTTCCGCTGGTTTCTGCTGAAGCCGGTTCGTCATCGACCCCGGTCTGTTCATTGGGCTGAACAAAACCCGGATAATCTTCTTCGCCGCCGTGATCGCCCCGTCTGAAGCTGTCTTCTTCCTCCATCGAAGCATCCTTTTGGCTTGGTTGAGGCAAGGCTGGACGTCGTACAGCGCCATCTGGCGCAGGTTTCTCCGGTGCGTCATGTAGGGCATTGTCAGCTTCGGCGTAATCCTTTTTTAATATTCGCTGAACTCCATCAGTTGACTCCAAGTTTTTGCCGCCAAAGAATGATTTCAGCCCAATAACACAGAATATAGCAAGACTTAGCAATAAGCACAATTGAACAACTTTGCTGACAGACAGCGACTGAAGCTTCCGCATCAGACGCATTATTTAGAAACGAACAGAGTACATGCGGATATGCTATCTCGACGGCATGTTGCTCTGAGAAGTCGGCGTAATTATGATGATGAGAAAGGTCGTCAAAGCGTCAAGGACTTATTGATAGCTAATGGGTCTTTGATAGCTGGTATGATAACATGCATTTACGGGTTGTAGAGCGGACATGATCGTGGGGGATCCAGATATACCCGGTAGGACTGGAGGTGGTTTGCACTTGCAGGTTCTTTGTTGACACTTTGTAAAGCAAACAGTCAAGACCCGTGTGTACACGGCAGGCAGATCAGTCAATGTTGTCGACAATGAAATGCTGTCGTATCACCTGTAATGAAGGTGGAATTGAAAAAAATTTACAATTCAAACCTCAGCGAACCAACTCGAAAAGATGGCTTTTCCTAAGTGGCGCACTCTTCCGGCCATTAATACTGTGAACGTGTGCCAATTGTAAACACGACCTGGCCGAGTTTGATCGCCGAAGTGGCGCACGTTTATAGTGTCATTAGCTGAAGCAGTGCGCCACTTGGGAGAAAAACAATCTGGGTTGTGTTTGCTTGCCGAGCTTCTCATTGACCAAAATAGCCCGGGGAAAAGAAAAACCTAGCTGCCGCGATTTTCTCGGCAGATAGGACAACCGAAAGATCAAAGCAATGTAATCTTGCTCAGGTACGTAAACACTCATCTTACCTGGGTTGAAAGTGGGGCGACGTGTTTACAATCCGATGATATCCGTCGAAACTGAGTGCACCGATAAGACGCGCAAATGCAACAATAAAACTTTTGGCCCTATAGGCATCGATTTGCCCTCAGCATCGAGCCTCAATGCAGTTCACGAAAGTTGTATAGTATGTCAAAGGTGCTTTTAGCAGAGCGGATATCTTTGTTCAGCGGAATTACAGTATGACATGCATGCTACAGAATAATTTCCAGCCATGCGAGCAACTTTGCCGAAGATTAGCTAGTCAGGTCCGTCCAGTGCGCATATACGTACGAGGTACCAGCTTGCAAGCTCCAGATTCAGGCTCGCAAACTGTGTTGTCGATATCTAATATTTTAAAGCAAACAGATGTGCAAGATTAGACAAAATGACTGTATCAGCGTATCCAGTGTCTTTCGGTGAAGACGTCTTCTCAGGCAATGATCGACCTTTGGATTCCGTTACTGTAGCAGTTCCACTGATACAGTAAGTATCCCAACAACCGCAAAAATAAGAACCAGCACGAGGTTGGTTACCAGATACCGCGATCGAAAGTGCGAAGACGAAAGAAACCAGAGCCTGAAAAAACAAAACCTGTCGGCCACCTTCAGCACTTGAAAAAGTGAAGAGCTTCACAAAGCGGCCAAGACGCGCGCAGTATCTCGCGGCTGTGGAAAATAACGGTGTTAGTGAGACTCATAACTCGACCAGAAAGCAGGTGCCTCGTTGTAGTAAGATTGCGACGGTGTATTAAGCAGTTCAAACAGCGAGTGCATGTCATTCTGTAGCTGACCGGTTCGCGGTTCAAGTTTATCGATAAAGAAAGCTGTGCTCGTTTATAGATTGCTTTTATATTGTTATATGGACCGCTGCGTTAATATTTTGACAGGCTGGTCTTCCGTGTAGCTCGCATGTAGCACTTTATTTGCAAAGGCGGACTTTCTTGCCCATCATACTGGTTAGCTCGCTGTTTGCTGACGACGATGGGCGTCTCACCGTGAAAAGAACCTTGTGATACCATTTAAAAACGTCGGTAAATAGACAGATCATCTTCTCGGATGGCGCACACTGTTAGCCAATAACATCTACCACGTGCGTCGCTTGAGGAAGCAAACTCGGCAGATTCTGTTTCCCAGTGGCGCATGCTACCAGCAAATATATCATCGAAACCGTGCGCCACTTGAGGTGACGATCCGAGTGGAAACCATATGCCGATTTCCCATATCAGTTCCGTAACAGATGGCGCTACGAGTGCTCAGCAGCGAGTATACGACGAATATTCAAAACTCGACATCTAAGGCAATCAGGCAGTTATGAAGCCTTTTGGCTTGGCAGAAAAAACGCATATGCTTCGGAATACTATGGAATCAAGTTCAAGGAACAAACGAAATGAGCCTTGTAATGTCTTCCTCGCCGGAAAATATGTCGTTTGATCGGATTTGCACGTCACAAGTTCGCTTCCGTCCTTCAAAGCCCATCACTTGGTACAATGTATGCAGGACCAGGTCTCTTCCTCGAGGTCCGCACTTTCGGGTGAGGTCGTCCACTGCACAGTCTAAGAAGGCTTGGAACGCCCTGTCAATCAAAACATCAATCGTAATGGCGCGAAAGAGAGACAGTAAAGTGGCCTGCTTAATTACCGGCAATATTCGACAAAGAGGAAGTCGAGGCTGGCATCTTGAGAAGCTTGAAGAGCCTTGTGTTGGGCGGCGTTCATTTTGGCCACCAGATGATGGACACACTCCACTTGGACAGGTTGTGTGCGCAGCCCCAAAAAACACTCGTCGTGATCGATGAAGGCTGCAAGAGCAACTTGAATGATTTGATAGAGGATGCAGCACTCGTCCCACAAACAAAAGGAGCGCTCATCGGTCTTGGCCATTGTGCTTGAAGGAACAGGACAAGGAAAAGACAAACTCCGGCAGAGGAGATACTTGAGAGCGCAAGTTAAACAGGCCTAAGTGCTTCTTCAAGCTGCCAACCAACACATATCAACCGCTTATCCCCCATAACGCAATTTACCCAATAACAAGGACCCAATGCAATTTCCGCCCAACAAGCAGCCACATGTTCCCCCATCTTTCAATCGAGTCTCGGGCCTCACAGTCGTGACAGTTCATTCTGCCAAGGGCCAAGTGCTTTATTGGCTTGACACCTTACATGCCATCACATTCCCCAACTGTTCATTTATTCCTCCATCCTTCAGCGTGACACCACACAAAGTCTCGCCTCTTCTAAGGACCAGTTAAAAACTTGTTGACGGGCAATTGGTAATAATAATAATCCTTTAATTCCACTGCCATTGTACCATTTACTAACCTTCGAGATAATCGTTCGTTCACCTCTCTCCAGAGGAACCACTGACCCACATCAGATTTCTACCTTCCTTCCCGTTCTTACCCGCAGATTCCCCCCAACGGTTCCTGCAGTTTTCGCGACAGCGTGAGAGTGTTGTGGTGCATTCATGGGAAGTAAATTGGCCCTTTTCCTAGGAAATTTCCTATCAAGTCTGTGCCGAGCACGGTCTTGGGTTTTGTTCAGTTTTGCCAATTTTCTACGGATACTCCAGTCAAAGTCGTGCTCGGCACGGCCTGCTGAATACCTCGAGAATAAATAATGACAAAAATAACCCACGACTGTTTTGGCAAAGTGAAGGCCTGTGGCGCCAAAACGCTTCAATATACAAAGCAATTGTAGAAAGGCGACTTACCAGGGAGAAAAGAGCAATTACTGGGTCTTTTTAATTTCCGACAGGCCGGCGGAAGTACCCCGTGGCATGCTAAGATAGTGCCACCACTTTCCTCGATCGAGCTTTAGTTATAACGACTTGGACTCGTCTCGACTTGAAAAGAAAGGCGCCAAGACCCCAGCTGTTGCTAATCAATGGCGATCAATGCTTTCTCATTTTTAGGCAATGGATGAAATGGAAGGACCAGCACCTCCTATTTGTCATAGCACTGTTGACTTTGTCCTTGGAAGATTCTCCTCCTCAACTGCTGATTGCTTTTTTGCCGGTTCTGTTGACATTAATCGATGACCAAAATATGGTCGACCCCCCAAAGCCGATAAGGGTAATCGAAATGAACATACAGCAAACCAAGCATAAAATATCTGGTCCTCGCAAAATTAATAAAACCTTTGCATGTCATTTCACCGCAGAATAAATTAAAGTAGTCGCTCACCACGACCGGAATTTGAATTTATTCAAGTTCATTAAAGACAACGAACCATCGCACCACGTTCACATATTTTTTCGTAGGGAAAGATCACAGTGTAGCTAGCGCGAAAAGAAAGTGCCGTACCTTGCTGATAAGTTGGTTTGGTACAGAGGTCAATCTGACGGAAGGAGCGCATAAAGATGCGCACTTTCTTGATGATGTCCTTCTCGATCAGGACTTGACATCCACGTAAGGCACTGTCCACACAGGCCAGTCCGTCATTCAGGGACCTACAACCACAGAGCACTGGCTATCATTCATCCGCGGTTCGATCCATTAGTCCATTCCAGTCGGTCAACAGAATTAGTGTTCTAATGCTCCCAAAAAAACCTCACGGAAACCAAAAATGAAGCTCTGGCGAACGGGTTCATCCAAACAGTCTTCTCATGTGGCGCACACCCTCAGCCAATAGCAATAAACGTTTGCACCCCGTGAAAGAACGACCCGGTCAACGTGTGTTGTGAAGGAGCGCGGCCGTCCAGCCAGTACTAGTGGAAACTTGCGCCAGTTGGGAAAGCGATCTGGATGAATCTATCTACCGACGTCCCAAATACTGAGAAAAAAGTGCGACCATGGCCCAACTGGTCCGGTCTAGCTTACCGGCAGTAAAGGCTAATGGTATGAGGAAGTCGCTCTCTGGCCAGCGAGGCCCTGTGATGCTGTTCTCCCCTTCCGTACAATAACTGTCCCAAGAACCCGCCATCCTTAGACAATAGAGCAAAGCAAGTGGCAAATTCATTGGTACATTGCTCGGCCGAATGCCATCGCTGCTTATGATGCAAGATGCCATTCTTGTTCGGCAAGGCCAACGGGAAGATGTTGAGGGTCAAGACCAGGGCAAAAGTCAAGTCCAAACAAGCCAGGAACAACATCGTGGACTCTCACATCACATCACTAAAGCACAGTGCGCCGCTTGGATTGAGAAGATCAAGCGGGAGAACGGGGAAGATATATCGGTCGTTCAAGCGACAGAAAACAGGAACGGTTCCATCATCGTTGTCGACTGCAATTCATTCATCATGCAGAGGTTGTGAATTGATCGCCCTGAGTCCTTATATTACAGAACGCGTGTCATGAAGCTGCCTCATTTCACACTTTACTGCCTTTAACGGCTTGCCATCTTAGTACTGTTCACGTCCTTGCTCCTTCCTTCCCCTTTTTATAACTGAGCTTAGTCCCACAACCATCCATTCATCCGTCTATCTATCCCCAAACAGATGCCAAACATTAGCCCAGCAGCTGGGTCTTATAAGCGCTTGTGGCCATATTCACACACGCAGAGAAAAGAGGGAAACAATTTATAAGTTTGGCACCATTTTTCTCCTTGATCGATTGCGTGTTGCCTTCTTTCTGTTACGTTCAGGACCATTACGTACTTTCCTCTCTATTGGTGGTCCCACAACGCCAGAAAAAATAAGGCGGTATATAATGTACCCTAAAACGTACTGTACGTACGGGAGGAAGGAAGGAAAGCGGGTGGGAATTGGGTATTACGCCAACAGGAAGAAATGGGAGTTTATCTCGTTTATTTGCCTTGACGGCAAAAGGGCTGGATGTGAGGCATGGAGTGTCAAAACGGATTTCCAGCTGCGCTTTTCTTCCCACTCATGATACGTCCCTTGTGTATGACCCCGGCGACATCCTGCTGAAGTACTTGTCAGTGCGCGGCACCATGCAATTAGCTCGTCATCTTTAATCGTAAACGCTCCTCACACTTCCGCAAAACACCGTTTCGTGGCTTTCTACTTCAGCACGCTGCCTCTGTACCACTATAACAAATAACTCCTCAAAAATATTTATATGGAGATTGATATAGGATGAAAAACTGAGGTTGAACCTGCGAAAGATACACTCCATTCAAAGTTGCTTGGAAATGCATGCCTTTCTTGGCTTTCGAGTCTTGAAGTATCAGCGCGCCTGCCGAATTAAAGTCCAAGGAAATTTTGCATGTCTTTCGTGGGCTTTTCTTTGGGGGTAATTCGACAGTGAATTTTGAAAACATGGCGAAAGATTCGTGGGGTGTCGGAGAAGATACACCTTCGTGTAGCGTCCTTTCCGGCGATGAGAGTCAGCCTCTTTACGGCTGGAATCTGTCGCCCAAATGCTCAAAGCGCGTCGAGCTGGACGAATCTTCCTACCAGAAGAACGAGTACCCGTCTGTGCCTACCGACAATCCTCTCCGCGATTCCGGTAACCTGTCCGCTCTCATTCGGATCGCATCAAGACATGTCCCACTTCGACACGAACGAACAAGAAGGTTTTTCAAGAGGAAACGCCCACTTGCATTTTACGGCCATCCATCCATAACTTTCCACTTAGAAGCATTGCGCGATGTCCAGAAAGACATTGCCGACATCCAGCGAGATTTGCACAATGCCATATTCATGAAACAGCTTTCTTTACTGGATAATCTACAGCCCACACTGAACCAAAGAACTTCTGTTATCATGAGCGGACCACCCGATCCACCGAGTATAGAACCTTCACCTCGGTCTGATGGATCCGGACCTGAAGTGTGGACTGGCTTCTGGTTGAGTGAGTAAGTTAGAACTAGAAGTAAATCTCAATCAATATATACGTCGACAAAAACAGACGCACGACTTCATCCAGTATTACCGATTACATGCGCCAGTTGGGAGAATGAGGTGATCGGGTTTGTGTGCCGAGCTCTCATATCATTATGTTCTTATTTATGGTGCTTTAACATTAATAGTAATATTTTGGTGAAACTTTGATTTCTGATTTTTTGTCGCAGGCGCACTTGAAAATTGCCTCCCAGCTTCTTTGTTGATCTGCCCCTGGGACCGTCCCGTACTGCGCCATCTGTTGGACATTCAGTGCGTCGTCCACAAAGACGCTCCCTCCTTCACTCTGAACTTTGTCTTTGGACAAAATGCCTATTTTTCCAACCCGTCGCTGACTCGACGATTTGACTTTCGTCAGGTAAGCAAGGCGGAAACGATTGGGGACCTCCGGGGCCTGCTGAGCTATATTCCTGCCTGTTGCACCAGTTGCCCCGTTGGCTGGTTCCCCGACAAGAACATCACGCTGACGCACAAGACTTCGGTCATCAATGGCGCACCTGCCAGAGAGATAGTTCCTCGAAGATCTTTCTTTAACTATTTCTCTCCTTTAACAATAAATTCTGAGTCAATTGTCGCCCTTTCGATCAAGCAGAAACATCGAAAAACTCTCGCTAAACTTTTCGAGCTGGACTTCTATATTGCGAACACGATCCGAACCATATTGATTCCTCATGCGACTGCGTTCAACGAAGGTGTATCAGACACTGCTGTGACATTCCACCCCGTGAGGAAGGCTGTCGATTTGGATGACAGTCGAATGTGGACCGAAGCCGAAATCGCAGCAGTAGAAAAAAGATTCATCAAGCTGGATTTGGGCGTCGACCATTGGGAGGAGAAGAAGAAGACGGAATTAGAGCTGGACAGGGATGTTAAGAGAGCCTTACACAGTGTGGGCTATAAGGTCCGAAACCGAAGAGCCTGCCACAGAGAAGCGACGACTTCAGGCGAGAGCTCCAGCGACATGGAATGCCGCGATGGGGAAGAGGCTCGACGCAAGACCTATCGTGGACTGTTAGAGACCAATACCGTGAAGATGGACAGAAAGCATGTTGGGGTGAAGATGAGCGACTTGAAGAAGGCGGCGAACCGTGTGGCGAGTGATGACGATCTAGTCGTGTATGGAGAGCTGGAAAGCAGGACAGAAGATAGCTCTCAAGAGGAGGATATCTCGAGAATGGAACTCCAACTTAGTGCGAGGAAAGGGGCTCTGTGCAGGAAGAAAGGCGGAAAAGTTGCACAAAGGAAGAAAAAAACAGTGAAAAAAGTTACATGATTTAGCATCTTTATCCCTTGCGCTTGAGAATCAAGAGCTCATATCCTTATCGATCACAGCTAGACGTCCAGGAAGCATGCTGAAAAGCCATGTTTGCCGACGACTCGTTGGAAATTTTAACTGTCTTGAAAACAAGAACACTAGCTGTGCCAGTATACTACGTGCTGTCTGAATGAAACTCCTTTTTTGTCGAACGAACTACAAATCGTGGTAACTCCTGAAGAACATTAGGAAAGGTATACAGAACACAGTCGTCGTAATTATTCCGTAATATGATATCACTGTAATCACCTTGATGTAATACCTTCAATACACATTACCTACAGCACAACTCCTTCACTCCACCGGAAGTTCACAAGGAATTGCATCAGGAGTTCGGAATCTTTTCTACAGGACATCATCTGGAAGAGCGCTCCCCATCGATCCTATCCGAGAAACTTCAGGTACGTGGATTCTTGATATGGAACAGTGGCAGCGTCAGCTGATGGTCATTACTTAACACAGGGAAGTCCTGAGGGAAGATGGTGTCGCGATTGTTCATCTCGGTGGTGGCTGGCGTGACTGCCGCCGTCGGCTACTGCATCTACTTTGACCACAAGCGCCGCTCCGATCCCAACTATCGCCAGCGAGTGCGGGAACAAAGAGCCAAACTGCGGCAAGCAGCTAACCGAGCCAACGGCATGCCCGATCCCTCGGACCCCGAAGCCGTCCAGCGCTACTTCATGCTCCAGCTGCAACGAGGGGAAGCCTGTATGATGAACGGTATGATCGAAGAGTCCATCATGCACTTCTGTAACGCTGTCCGCGCTTCCGGATCGCCTTCGCAGATCCTGCGGATTCTCTCCGACTCATTGCCACCGCAAGTCTTCAACTTGATTGTCAAGCGCCTGTCGGAAGATCCCCTGAACCACATCGCCATGCAGAGCAGTCGCTCTCACCCCCTCAGCAGCCAAGGGGGCGATGGCGCGGCCTTTACATCGGGCTTCCCCCCTGGTGTCGACATGGACAGTGGAGATCATATGGGCACCTTAGGCAGTGCGTCTGGCGGACCTACCATCACTCTGGTTGATGATGAGCTGGAATAGTACTGTCTAATTGTTTTCTTGTTGTTTGTTTCTTGTCTTACTTTCTTTTAAGTGCCGAAGTTGCTTTAGTGAACATTCTGACGGACTGTCAAAAGTAAGAAAAGGTCATTGCCGAGCTTTTCTGAACAATTTACTTCCGCGAATAACGAATGTTTGATTCTTTACAAGTCGCAATGCATAAAAGATGTGAAAAAGTCTTCGCTAGTCCGTTCTGCAATTGTTGGTCGCCCAAAAGAACTTCCCATGGCTTAAGCATAGTCTAAAGGACTAATCTCGAACAGTCTAGGCGAACGAACTCGATGGGATCGTTTTCCCAAGTGGCGCACGCTTCCAGCCAACAAAATCGAAAATATGCGCCACTTGGGAAATGATCCCGTCCTGTCTGTTTGTCGAACTCTCATAAAGGCTTGAACGGAATCAATCTAAAATTACTTCTGCCATTCGGTCAGACAACTTGCGATGAAATGTTGTACGAAGAGACCAATGCGTGAGGTGAATGGATAACGGCCGGGACCGGAGTACAGCGGCGATTCTCGTAGGCATCGCGGATGCTTGGTTTTGATTTTTGGGCAGTCTACGGGTTGCAAGGGTTTCATCGCGTTGTCGTTTCCCCAATGCATCAAACGGTGTTGAAAGTCAGAAACTTTGCAGGTCGGGTCAAAACGGACTTTCAAACTGAGCGAGCCGTTTCCGGAACTGCAACAAAGGAACAATGTGAAGGACCAGTTAGGAACTACTTACGGCCTTTTGCATATCCTGGCGACGTGACAACCTCCTACCTCTCTTTCACACCTTGTATTACAGTATCTCTTTGTTCCAGGTCGCACCTCTGTCGTCAAAGGAAGCCACAATCGTGTCTGTGCCTTTCGATGCAACGGGCCTGCTCGTCGAGAGGTACATAAGCTCGAGGTTTGCAAAAATTTTCCATTACTCGGTTTTCCTTCGTTTGCTGGACACCTGGCAGTGCGTTTGCTTTCTGGTGTCGATCTCTGCTAACCTCACGTTACTAATCCTTACGGTTTGGCACCACAAGTCTTTCCAGCATCATGTACTTCCTCGTTGTTTCCGTTTTACTCGTCGGACTTTCCTGCCAGCCGGCTTTCGGTACGATCATACCTTCGCATTCGCAGTCGTTGCCCATTTTCCACAAGGTTACTTTTCAGACTAATATTGTTCTATTTCTCTAGGTGTTGACAGCAATTCGACGATAGCCAAGCCGACGTCAACAGGCGACTCAGTCATCGTCGAGAAGATTCCTCTGCCCAACATCACCGTTGTCACTCCCATCCACGAAAGTCCTTCCATTAAAACAGCCCTCCCCACCACACTCCGAGCAAAGCGGCAGATTGGTTATGGCGCATTGGGTTCTGGTTTAGTGGCTGGTTTGTCCGGGATCTCCAGCGGTTACGGATATGGCTATAACAACGGTAAGACCAAGTTCCTTTTCTCGCCTTACCCCGATCGACTAACGCATCGTCGTCCACTTGACTAATTGGGTCTCTTTATGGTTACAGCTGTAGGTCTCCAAGGACAAGGTGTGGGACAAGGAGCTGGTGTACACGCGTCTCCTTTAGGCTTGGGCTTTGGTGGCGGTTTCGGCGGGCTTGGCTTTGGAGGCTACGGAGCACTTCCGGTCGGATACGGCAACATCGGAGGACTGGGCGTAGCAGGGCTCAACGGCGGGTTTGGACCAGTAGGAGCCGTCCCCATTGGAGGTGTTATTCCAGTCGGAGGAATGGGCGGTGGTCTGGTCGGACAAGGAGTTGGAGGACCCGGATGGTCAGCACCCGCAGTCGCCGTAGCTCCACAAGTCACGTCAGCCGTTGTTCCCACCACCGGAGGTGGGGCCTATGGACGCAGTGATGAGGGAGTCCCAGCAGCCTCTTCTGTTCCTCTTTCCGATACTCAGTCACAGACTGCCAACAGCCAGCAACCAGTTTCTCAAATCACTAACGTTCAAGGCTAGTCTGTAGACTTCTGTTGGTTTTTTCTCCAGGTTCTAGGGTTCTCTTGTTGACTAACTGACCGTAATTGGCTCTACTGCTGGATGGTAGATACTTTAAAGTTTATTTTTCATTGTTTTATACTTAATAGACAGCTGGACTGTATGGTCTTCTGTCCCAGTTTTTGAGCGGCTATTGAAGTTTAAACTCTACACGAATTTAAAGAACTAGTAAAGGTGGTTCCCTGCAGCTTCATCGCGCTTGATTTGTGGCTTGTGGCATTCACGATGTGGGAAAATAATTACGCTTTCCGCAGCGACATCGCCACTTGACTCCGGGAGCTTCTAGTACGAGGAGATTAATATAGACTATCCTTTTTTGGCTTGCGTCAGCGTCCTCACTGCTGGCGAAGAGCCGGAAAGAGGTAAGGCTAAACGTTGTGAGCGGGTTTAGTAGAAACAAGGCACGATCACAGACTCCAGAACGAGGAACGGGCTTGAATTTTAACGACGGCAGCCTGGCCGTGAACAGTCACGTGGAGCCTTCTTAAAATATCCCGAGCACGTGGGTATTTCCAGCTCCTCCTCAACGGAAGTCAGCGAGGTGGAAAAGACGCTGATGTTTTTCATCTGCTGGCGCTAGCGAAACAGTGGCTGTCAGGTCAGCAAAAAATCGATTGTTAGAGAAAATTGCCTCTAACCAGATTTGTCGACGATTTATCATCTTTGTGCGAAAGGAGATGCGTGGTTTGGTGAGGAACTGTTTCAAGTATGAACCCTTGATCACTGTGGAAAGTACCCCTTTGTCTGGTCTGGATATTGCACTTATACCTTGTTGGTACATCGTGCACTTGATGCTTGGTGTTGCTGATCCGAAGTGGACATATCGTCGTTGATCACTGGATTCTTCTATCTAAAGCTTTATCTATGAAGAAATCGGACATCTCGAAGGCGCTTCGGGAACAATGTGAGAGCACATCTAATAACTTTTGAATTTTACAGGTTACTGTGTGCAGGATGTTGCGCGTACGACATCTGAGTTGCATCGAAGGAGGCGGAGTTCGAGCCCGAGCCATATTAAGCTCCGGTCTTTACTGACCAATAATGTTTCTCGTCGCGCATCGTTTTTTGAAGAATGTGCGGGCGTCGTGCACATACATATAGCTTGTTTTGGTCTCATTGGTTATTCTTCTTTGCAGAATGGACGATCGCGAGGGTGTTCTACGGAAGGAAACGATGCCGTGTGACAGAAAAGGTGTTCCGAAGGCCGTTTGCTAAGAGAATTTAGCTTGAGTTTGGGAAAGAAGAGCGCAGCATGTCGCAAATCAGTATGCACAATGAATCGTCTTTGGCGACCATCCATTGGTCGCAAAACTTCGCCGTCAGCGAAGCTGTCAAGCATCTAGCTGCAGTTCTGCGACTCTTAAGTCCTTCTGACCAATTAAAAATGGTAAGAGCTGAGTTGACAATATAGAAGAGAGGAACAGAATACATGCGTGCGGTATTTTGCAGATGGTTCGTTTGGAGTCATTTCTGGACATGGACGACCACGTTCGTTACTTGGCGGTGGTCTCTAGTTGCTCCACAGGCTCTGCTCATCCAGTCGAAGGTGCTCCTAATGTTCCTGATAAGGCGAAGAGTGCGGAGGAAGTTTGTGTATTGGGTATCGATGTGGCAATGCCCGTCAAGAGTTCGGTGATTCTTCCAGCAGCAGCAGCAACAGCAACCGAGCCATCCTCGCAGTCTGTACCTGCGTCCCCTGTCAAAGCTCAGCGCTCCCACTCGACAGTCTCGCCTGATCACCATCATCATCAGACGATCGGTTCGAGGATCGCTTCACGAGCTCGCAAGTTCATGACGCTACCCAAACAGAAGAGCAAACCCAGTGTTCCTTCCCCGTCGTCCCTGGCACAGCGCCCGTCCGTCTCTTCCTCTCGTGTCATCCGGCTGGATGAACTCTCTTCCGCACCCGACGAAACGGACGCCAATGTTCATCTCGGACTGACACTTCCCATTTGGGCTGATTCCAAAATCACCCTTGATGGCGACGGGTATGTGCATACTGTTCCCTTTCAGCCGTGTATCAACTAGTAACAGTCTATTTTCTACGATATAATCAGTCAAGGCGGTGCTCGGCACAAACTTGACAGGCAATTTCGCAGAGAAAAGGTAGATTAGTTTTGCGTTTTTTGAAGTGGCGCACGTTATCAGCTCTCAACAGTGTAAAAGTGCGCCACTTGTTGATGATCTGGGTAAATCTTTTGCACAAGTCCGCTTTACTGCTAAATTTCTTTCCACGACCGAGATTTATCAGTTTCAAGAATGTTCGTGTGTTCTTTTAGAGGTTTTCGTGTGGAGAGCAAAGATCGTCATCACTGTTTCAAGCCTGTGTCAGTCCAAGCCATGTGGTCCGTTCTGCAGACGCTACTGCAGGCTTCAGAGAACGCTCGTCACCACCACCAACTCTCGCCCGCTGCTTGGAGCCATCGCAATCTTCACCTGTCGGTCTCGGCTTTCAACCTGCCATCTTCGGGCGTCTCCATTTTTTCCAGTTCCCCTTCTTCACACTCCGCAGCCGACTTGTCATCGCCCTCTGCATCCGTCCATCATCTCAGTCACGAATGGGTAGACAAGTACAGTCAGCGCATTGACTCGCAGTGGTGCAAAGAATGGCACCTCATCCTGGAAGACTATCTGACGTTGAGTGAAGAACAAAGCGAGTCGTGTGGAAGCAAAGCCAGGAGGCCGCTGAGTCCACATCTCTCTCGCCATCGCCAGCAAACCTACTCTCCCACCGAAACCAAAATCCGCCAGAACCTCCGTGATGTCATGCTGAAAGTGGACCTCGAACAGGTACGGCACTAAACTGATTCGACAAGATCGTTTTCTCAAGTGGCGCACACTATCAGTATTATTGGCTGAAAGTGAGCGCCACTCGCAATAACGAGTTTTGTCGAGTTCGAAGGTTTTCCCAAGTGACGCATGCTTTCATTGTTATCGGGTGGAAGTGTGCGCCACTTGGAAGGACAACCAAGTCATGTGCCGACGCTCCATTTGGCATTACCTGGCGTTATTGGCATGACATGAGTCACATGACATGAAATAAACGTGACTGTATTGTAGGTCAACAGTAAAGAAATTCGTAGTCAAGTGGAGAAGAATCTAAAGATTGACCTATCCAGCTACAAGTCCTTCATCGACCACGAGATCCTCGTCATCTTGGGACAGATGGACAAGGCTTCCGAGATCTTTGACTACCTGTATTTGGGCACCGAGTGGAACGCCAGCAACTTGGACGAACTGACCACCAAAGACATCGGCCTGGTTCTCAACGTCACCACTGAAATCAACAACTCCTTCCCGGACAAGTTTGAGTATCGGAACATCCGCGTCAACGACGTAGAAGAAGAACCCATGGTCAAGCATTGGGAAGACTGTTTCCGCTACATTTCGGAAGCCAAGAAGGAACGCAAGCGGGTACTGGTCCATTGTAAGATGGGTGTTAGCCGCTCGGCTTCCGTCGTCATCGCCTACACCATGAAGGCCAACGACTGGAACTTGGAGCAAGCCATGAGATTCGTCCAGCAGAAGCGTGGTTGTGTCAAGCCTAACCCTGGTTTTATGAAACAACTGGAAGAGTACGAAGGCATCCTCGAAGCCAGGTACATTGAACAGTTTCCGGTTGACATACAAAGCCGTGCTGGCTCCTCCTGGATTTGGCACGGCACTGCACTGTACGACACTTCCGGTTCCGGCCGTTGTAACAGGCCATTATGCTGAATTTTTTTCCTTCTGTCTTTGCAGTAAACATCGAACAAGTTTCCAATCGGGTTTAACAGGTTCGACCTTGTCGCTGTGTGACACTCGTACCAGCAGGTATTCCAGTGCCGAGTTGGACGAACTACTGGGATCTAACCTGCGTCGAGCTTCCTCAGAGTTCTTCTCCGTGCCCAACCTCTCGCCTTCCGTTCCGCAACGTTCTGTTTCCCTGAACCGCAAGTCACGCTTAGCTACCTTTTACTTGGAGAAGGAGTCGGACAGCTCACCGGAAAAGCAGACGAAGGAGGAAGGACGAGTCCAGCGGAGAAGCAAGAAGGAGAAGAAGGCTGTCCAGTGGGAACCGATCGCCGAAGTTAACCTGAAGGAAGACACGACAGACGACACGTTCGGTCTGATACGGGTAGTTGTCGACTCGCACACGTTCAGGACACCCGAAGAAGCTCTGGCAGTAACTTCACCTCGGCCAAGCTTTTCTCAGTCTGCAGACAAAGGTATAACGACATTCGAACCAGACAAAAATTAAAATTTTCATCGCTCGGCGTCATTTCTGCCTTTTTTCTACGATGAATTCAGTTCTGTCAAGGCCGTGCCAGGCGCAAAACTGCCCGAAATGATTACAGAAAAAGGGCGAAATCGGGGAGAAAGCCAGAATTGATTAATCAGTTATCACGGCTGAACTTTGGATCAGATGAAATCTTAACTTAGACGTTCATCTGACACTTTTACTTGCTTGTAGAGTATCCATTGACGTCCTCCTTCTGCCTGATGCGACAAGCCGCCAGTTCGTTGGTGACGACCATCCCCAAAGTGAAGGTGCGGCAGTCTCGCCTGTCTGCTTCCTCCGCCTTTGGTCTGTCCAACGCACCTTCTGCCAACGTCCCGACCAAAGAGCCCGGTAAGCTGCCAAGCGGAAACCGGCGTCCCGTGTCGGTTCACGTGTCGTCCTACCTCAAAGCCAAAGACCCGGTACAAACATTGGTCAAGTATTTTGACGAGCTGACGCATACGCCGGCTGGGCACAGTCCCGCTGTCAATACTACGCATCTCACGCCCGCCCCTCAAGCGGCACAAGTCTAGTTTCTCATCCTTCCCAAGTCCCCTTCCTCTTTTCCCTACAGTCTTTCTGGCTCTTTGGCTGAAACCGAAGGCCAACACGCTCTCCTTGAGTTTTACACCCCGCTTTCTCCCCGTTGATTAGCCACCATCATTTTCAATTTGCACGTTTTTCAAGACTGCTCGTTTACAAAATATTCCAACCAGTTGTACAGTTTCAGTGCGGGCGAATTAAATCACTGGTATAACACACTCGTCAAATTGGAGCTCGGCAAACAAACTCTTCTACATAGTTGTCCCAAGTGGTGCACTCTGTCAACAAAAACACTGGAAACATGCGCCGCTTGGGATAAGGATCTGGGCGAGTTAAGACAGATTTTTTTCGGAAGTACGCCACAGTTTTCGATAACATGTAAAATGTAGAAATGGTAAAACTGATAAAATTGGCCTTCTTTGGCTTTAAACTGCCAAATATATACAGGGGTGAGCCAAGATTACAGACGAAAGCCTGCAGGCTGTGTTTGCGAAAAATGTTACCTGTCTTCTGGCATTTACCAGTGCAGCTTCTGCTTTGACTTTTGTGTGTGACAGCACGAAAAGTTTTCAACGAACTGTCGCAAAACGCAGAGCACTCGTGACCGAGTCAGTTCGCCCCATGCAGCTGCCTTCAACACTTTGTAATCTTTAGTCTACTTACATACCTGCAGGACCTGCGGAAATATTGCAGAACGGAAAAGTCTGTTCCAGATTACGAACTTGTTTTAGTCAAACAGATGCTTTCCATGATCAGTCTCCAAGCTGCGCTTCCCTATCAAGATTAGCAGACTTCTTCTATCGAAACTGATCGTACCATATCGTTTCCATTACTTACAAGGCCTGGATCTGGCAAACTGGCATCATGAACGTGGCTCTGGCAGGCGTTAAGGTACGTCCGCGGAACTTTACGGTGGTTTCCGCACTGAATGACCCTCCGTAACTCCATATTGAGTATTGTGCCTAGATTCGGCCCAAGCACAGTTATCACACTCCGCTGGCACCACAAAGACTCCACTCGGAAATAGTTCTTGGTGCCAATGCGGCAGCAACGCCTCCGGTGGCGTCCGGGACGGTCAGTTCCGCTGATACTTCCTTCTTCAGCTTTGCCAGGCACCCGCGCGATACTGAAAGCGATGACGTGGTGGGCGCACCTGCAGTAGCAATCGCCGGAAATCGAATCAACCCCGACAACTGGGTTCGCCTGGCCATCCAAGCTGACACGGAAGTTACAGATGGTGAAGGTACGAGACTATTCGAGACTACTCGTACTGTAGACCCGTTGCTCGTGCTATCAAATTCAAAACTTAAAGAGGCTTTCGCAAGAATTAGAAAACCAGCGCCTAAGGAGCTATAGAACGATATCCATATTGAAACGTACGCGTATCCAGGACAGTTGAAAGAAATGTGAGATCTCGGCAGACAAACTCGATCAGATCATTGTCCCAAGTGGCGCATGTTTTCAGCGGTACTGGCTGGAAGAGTGCGCCACTTGGAGGAAATTGGACAGGATCAGGGGATGCACGTTCTTTGTGTTATCAGCCGGAAGATTGCGCCGCTTGATCGGGAAAACAATCTGGTCAACGTTTTTTGCCGAGTTCCCATAAGCAACGACCATTGTTATGCATGTCACGTCATAGATGATGTCATATAATGTAATGTGTCCAGCGTTTGCCGCTTTTTTACAGAGGCCTACCCGATTTCGCCCATGTCAGTGAAGGCGGCGAAAATGCGGACCATGTACGTGAATTGGGGGACCTACCTCCAGAGCCACATCATCACGCAAGACCAATTCGACTGCATCACCATCTTACTGACGTATGGGCGTCAGAAGCGCGAAGAACTGTGGAACAAGCATGGCATCCAATGTGCGCGACTGCTGGTGGAAATGACCAGCAACATCTCCAAAACGCCTACCGTCCAATATTTACTGACTGTAATCGACGACCTGCTTCAAGTAAGGACTCGATAGCCATCCGTACTCCCTACTGTTCAAGTTTCAAGTCTACAATTGCGGTTATCCTTAGGAAGATCGCTTGAGGATCGAGGCTTTCCACGCTTATGCGGGAATGCGCAAAGGCCGCCGTGGTTGGGACTTGTTTCTGCCCTTCTTGAACCGCGATGACGCCTTCCTGGTCCACCAGGCGGCGCGTATCATCGCCAAGATGGCCTGCTGGAGCGCCCATGTCAGCATGAAGCACCCGGAAATTACCATGTACCTCTCTTTCCTCAAAGCTCAACTCCAATCTCCCGTGAGGTCTTTTCGAGCTTCTTCATCGCATGCTGCGTTCGGTATTTTCAAGTGGTATCTTGTGGTTGTAGGCGAACGAATATAAGGAGGCAACATTGCGCTGCCTGCAGATGATGCTTCGTATCGAGGATTATCGGCGAGCTTTTGTTACTCTCATGGGCGTCAACACGTTAGTTCGATGATATAACAACGTCTGCCGCTGATTTTGTTATTCAGTTTATGCATATTTTGATGAGCTCTTCTTTCCCTAGACTGGTGGAAGTGATGGACAACAATACGTCTTTTCAAGTACAGTACCAGCTGGCCTTTTGCCTGTGGTGCTTGAGCTTTGGTCGGGAGCTCATCGCTGATCTCTACGAGTAAGTTTTTGCCAATTACCTTTGACCATATCGATGTCGAAATGAGTTTGAGATACATCAATTTTCTCCTTCCAATTTCAGGAGCAAGACGGCTGAAGTACTCTGCAAGACGCTAGCCAACACCCTAAAAGAAAAGGTGGGACGATCATGCTGTCATTAAGTGACATTCCAAGTGGCGCACGTTCTCGTTGTTATTGGCTGAGTTTGTTCGCCACTTAGGAAACGATCTGTCTGAGAAAAAACCATTTACCGACATTTCGGTTCTTTTCTTGGCCGCAGGTAGTCCGTATCGCCGTGGCTACTCTCCGCAACATGTTGGAGATACCGGACGACCAAGAGCTGGTGCAAAACATAGCCACCACCATGATCCATTGCCGGCTGATGAAGACGCTGCAACACTTGAAGAGCCGCCAGTTTGCCGACGAGGATGTCAACGAGGACATTGACTTCCTGTGGGAGGTCTTGACAGACAATGCCTCGCAGATCAGCTCGTTCGACGAGTACGTCGCCGAACTCAAGTCCGGCAGCCTGGAATGGAGTCCCGTCCACAAAGACGACAAGTTCTGGCGGGAGAACGCCACCCGTTTCAACGTCAACAATTTCGAACTGCTCAAGTACTAACGCCCCAACCCTCTCCTTTCTCCTGCTTTGAATTTCCGTCTCATTTCTTTTTCAGAATACTGATTCGCCTGTTGGAAATCTCCAAGGACCCCTTGGTGCTCAGTGTGGCTCTTCATGATGTCGGTGAATATGTTCGGTGTTTCCCCAAAGGCAAAACGTACGTACTACATAGCTGGTATGTCATCCTGGATATTTAATATCGGTGTTTTGTAGAGCGGTGGAAGCTTTAGGTGGCAAGAGTAAAGCCATGGCTTTACTGAACCACGAGGATGGCAACGTACGGTACCAGGCCTTGCTGACCGTCCAGAAGATGCTCATACAAAACTGGTAAGTCCACAGTTACCCATTTGCATGCGGATATGTTTCTCGACGGTTTTTGACGGTTCAATTTTGCTAGGGAGTTTTTGGGAAAGCGAGTTCGACAGGGGCCCAGTGAAAGCGACAAGGAAGTTGAAGTAACCTAAGGATTCAAGAACCCTACACAAACCCGACAAAAGAGTAGTCTGCCATAGCGGAGGAATAATACTGGTATTGCTGTTTTCCTGCAGCTCCGCTGCCTGACTTCCTCCTCTTCATACGATCCCCAGCTCAAATCATCAGATTTTGGGAGAAATTTATGGCTGCATTGTCGCAAAACCCTCGGGGTGCGACCAGTGTAACCAAAATAAATACGTGATTTTCATGTGACGATGGAATACTCTGGTGCGGGTTTTGCACTCACAGCTGTACTCTGGAATAGGCCTTCGAACATTCAATCTTACTTTTGCGACAAGAAAATGCCAATTTGGATACGTATCGCCTGTAAACTTACGGAACGAGGAAGTACCACAATTTTTCGTTCGCTGAGCAGAACAACAGGTCATCATGACATGACATAACATTCTTTTACCTCTCACATGTGTCACATCGATGTGCGTCGAGAACGAAGACTGTCTTTGTTCTCGACGCTTTCGATTCGAATTTATTTCGAACCGAGCTTCTGAGTCACTGAGTGGTCGTTTGTTTTCCACGGTTCCCTCCTTCCTCCTTCAGAGTCAGGTAAGTGCAGTGAAGGTTCTCCAGAGTAAAGCTGGGTTAATGTGTGACTGTCTGTCTTGCAAGCGATGTTGTAACTGTTGTTTGCACAGGTGCGCAACAATGTTTCGCAAACGCAAAGACGTGCAGCCTCAGCGGACGGTGATGACCATCAAAAGAGCAGCAACCACTTCCATCTCCCTTCCAGCTCCCAGGCGCAACTCTGAAGAAGAATCCGAAGTCTCTGATCTGGAAGTCACCGACTCCGATGCCGACTCGCAAGATGTCGAACTGAAAGAGAAGCTACAATCGAACCGTGACCGTCGCCGTCCGCTAATAAGAAGCTCCACTCGACAACTGCCTCTCGCTCAGCCAAAGTTACCTTCCAGAGCCTCTCGTCCCTCCACCGACAACGATAAGCCCAGCTTACCCGCCTTGCGAGCCACACCAGCGCGACAAAGAGCGCTAGCGGAAGCTCGGCAAGCAAAGCAGAAAGAAGCCGTGACTCGTTCAAAGTCCCGCTCATCGCAACGTCGAGCCAAGAAACCATCACCTGTGCCTCCGAGCATGAGAAAGAAGCTTACAAAGCAAGTGTCAGCTAGAAAAATTAAGAAGAAAGCCGAGATAGAAGAGGACGATCAACCTCCACCTCGTCCCGCCACTCGCTTCGCTGATGATGTGGCGTCTATCCGTTCCGCGCGCGCATCTCCAGAGATACCGCAGCCTGGACCTGTGCTCAAGCGGAAGATATCTCTCGAGCTGGCTCGGCTGCTGGGAGACCAAGCAGAGTGGGGAATATGCAAGAAAGCCAAGCATTCCGCCGAGTCTGACGAAGGTACATTTGTGAGATTATGTCATGTCATATTGTATTGTATCATATTCCATTGCATTGAGATGTGTTTAGCTGGTCCTACGAGGTCTCGCGATGAGTAGGTTTTACTCCTACCCGGCACTATGACTAACGGCCTGATGTGTGTTGGGTTAATGTAATGGGGCACCGGAAATGGCTGCGCGAAGAAGCGAAGCCACTACTCGTTGTACCTGGCTGGTCCAATGTACTTTATCCGTGTTGTCTGTTTTAGGGGAAAAGAAGGATGAAAGTAAGAAGCCAAGACGGGCAGCAAGTCGGCGGAACCAGCGGCAGGCTGCAATAAGTCCTCCGCCAGCTGAAAGAGCCACGTCGTCAGTCCAAAGCAGCCGAGAGCGCAGTCCCCAGCGTTCTTCCCGTACTTCTAGCCCAGGACTGTCTGCAGAGTCTGCCGAAGAACCAAAGTGGGAGGCTGAGCAAGTTTTGAGCTACCGCCTGAAGACTGACGACCGTCCGGCCGAAGTGCGCATTCGCTGGAAGGGCTTCGGGCTGGAAACTGACAGTTGGGAACCCTTGAACAACATGGCTAGTCTGGTGTCCAAGATTAGTGAGGTTTTGTATCCCGACAACAAAGTCCTGGTGGTCAATAACGGCCGATTTTTCATCGTTGACCGAGAGGATGTGCTGTCTTCCACACCAGCTAAACTAATGGAAGTAGGCATGACACAGACTGAACCGGAAGAAGCCAAAGTGTATCATGATGTCCGTGTACAAACTGAGGCTACTCTAACTTCGAACATTCGAACACAAATAAACATGGTTTCCACTCTTAGCATGCAGACACAAACTAGCCTGGTCTCGTCTGCGGAAATTCCAACACAAACAAACTTGGTCAAAGCGGTGGATGCACAGGCGCAAATAGATTTAGTCAAACAAGGAGCTGATATGCAGGTACAGACAGAGACAACGCCTTTAGTGGACGTCGAAGTGCAGTGTGACCAACCTGAGTGCGAAGAAAGAGTTACGCAGATGGTGGTGGTCAAGCAGGAAGAGAAAGAAGCGGACATGCCGGAAGTGGACAACGGTCTGCCGGATGAGAACCACGAACCAGAAGTGGAAGCAGCGCCGCAATATCTAGAGTACCATCTGGTTTCGCCGGTTATAGGTAAATCTTCGTCGCGCCCATTTTCCTGGAATAGTGAAGTGTCTGAGTTGTAGAGAATAACAGAAAGCTCGGCAGACTAACTTGACCAAACCATTTTCCCAGGTGGCGCACGTTGTCAGTATACTGGCCGGAAGCATGCACCACTTGAGAAAATGACCTGGTTTGAGTTGTTTCTGCCATTTTTCTACGAAAGTAGCTATCCAGCTCGTGTTCGGCACGGCCTTGACCAGGAATGTTCTCAGAAAAAGGCACAGGTAAAATATCTTTCTCTTTGCTACAGATGGAAATGGTGTCACGATGGTCTTTTCTCGCAAGGCGTTGGCCAGTCCAGCGGAAGAGAAGCAAATGGAAGATGAAGAAGAGAAAGCAGGTAACAGCGAGGAAGAAGTGGGAGAAGAGGAAGTTGACTGGTCATCCTTCAAGCCGGAGGAGGTGTCCATCGTCGGGCATGCTCTTCAGGAGGGTACTTCGAGAGTAGAGTGGCTGTATCGGGTGGTGGTGCGACGGACTGGTCCTGTACACGGTACCGAGCACCTCTTGACGCTGTCTACTTGTTTTCGCTATTTTGAGAAACCGTTGAAGACGTACTTGGCTCAGCTAGAGCAGAGCATTCGGGCCACGAAGTCGACGGTGGCACAACAGGGGAATCACACAGCGTTGGACGAAGTTCAGCGAGTCCGTACGGGCATAAATGTCCTGGCTCAACTCTGTAGTGACCCACAAGGCTTTACCATTGTCCAGAATATCCTAAAGAACAGCGGACAGGAACAGACGTAAGTTCTTACATCCCTGGCGTTTAGTCGTCGAGATTCGAGCGTTATTTGGGAGCTTGGGAAAGAAAGTCGACCAGATCGTTTTCCGAGGTGCCGCACGCTTGTAGCCAAAATCGCTGTCGACGTGTGCCGATAACGGCCACCTGGTTCTTCTAGTGGCGCACGTCGTCAATGCTGTTGGCTGGGAGCGTGCGTCACTTGGAAAACGATGTGGTCCGAATACCGAGCTTCGATTCGTGCCTTGTTTCTACAGTATAGAGTACCTGTCAGAACCGTGATCGGCACAAAATTAAGAAGCATTATCGTAGGAAAGGGGGAAGTTACTCCCTACGACGGTTTGCCGTTCTCGTCTTCCCCTATAAACCATGAACTGACAATTGTTGTTCACTTCCTTTTACAGAGCTCTGGTCGATGATCCCCAAGTCAAAGCCGTTCTCCTTCGTATCGTCGAACAGAACAACGCCGAAGATGACGAAGAAGAGGAAGAAGATTGATGATCCGCCCAGAAACATTCTGCTGTCCAAACATTTGGCTCAAGTCAAGGTGTTCCTTCAAGGATGCCGCTTTCGGTTATTGACAGTTCGGTCTTCCATAAATGTCTATCTTATTCCTTCTCTAGCATGTGTACGAAATGTCCAGTTTTCGTTGAGCTTATTTCTCCATTTGGAAATCGGTCCACGGTGTAATCTTTTTCTACAATCTCTGGCCACAATCACCCTCTGATACACTGTACCTGCTCATGGTTGTTCTTTCCACGTTTTGGGCCTTTCCTTTCTCCAGATAGGGTCCTGCTTTTTGTACGATAAAACAGTGTGATTACTGTATTATTCGATTGATTCCGCAGAGCAGTTTCTTTGGGAGTAAACTGACGAAGAGCCAAACATATGAACGCCAGTTCCGTTTGAAGCTACTGTATTGAGTACGGCTCATGGGAAGACTAACTTAGGTATGACGATATTTACTCACACACCATGATCGTTCGATAAATGTGAATTACCATACAGCAGAAAAAAAGGAAACGAGAGGAGAAAACGTTGCTATATTTACAGATGAAAGATCCAGAGTGGGATTTAGATTAAGTTACATTTCGGCACAAACGACGAGCAGCAGGAAGAGCTCAATACAAAACATGCTTACATTACAGTGGGCAGTACTGAGTCAAGTCAAGAGGGATAGCTACAAGCTGAAAAATCGGAACATTAGAAGCGAGTGGGGGGGGGGGCCGTCGGAAAAACAAGACTTCTTACTGGAAATACTTCTCAATCTCCGTCGCCATCGCCGCAGCGTCAGGTGAGACTTCATACAACTTCGGACTGCTGTACTTCTTAACGATACACTGCAAACAAGAAGAGCTTATCATCCGCGCCTTCTACTCTGAGGCGGAAAAGATATCATTCACATGGTTCGAAAAGTTATTCTTTGGAATATTTGGGATCCCAGCAGATAAGCTTAACAAGACTCTTTTCTCAAGTGGCCCAGGTTTTCGGTGTTACTGGTTGGAAGAGTGCGCCACTTGGATAAAGATTTTGTCGAGTTCAATTATTGAGCTCCTAATTCTGCTAAGTTTCTCTGTATGTACTGTACCTGCTGTCGTGAAGACGGCGCTGCTTTGACAACTTCCAGTAACTTGGCAGCCAGCGGTTTGACTTCCGCTTCGCTGTAAAAGCTATAGTACTGCATATCCGCGTCCTGTGGCAAAGAACAGAAAAAGTCAGTCCGCTAAAACTTCGTTAGAACGCGCTTTTTCTGAAAGACTTACCCAGACTGGCTCCTCTTCCTCTCCCCGACGCATCAGCATGGTCAAGTACATGGCAGCAGCCGCAATCTTGGATGGTAGTTCCGCGACAAAGTCGATGGTCAGCAGTGACAGCTCCGTGATGTATTTGGCCAAACAGTACTCTTCCGTACTGGCCTGCAACGTTAAGAATACCGATCAACCTCCACCAGTGACAAGGAGGAGGACAAAGAGGGCATACCTGGGCAGCTTTACAGCAACGACGGAGAAAGTGAGCTGCTGATGGTCGAGTGAAGTCGAACTGGAGTGCGGCACAGACCACCTGTTCCGTCTCCAGGATTTGCTGCTTGGAACAGGCCTGGTCCGCGATGAAGACAAAGTCCTCCAGCTCGGGTGGATACACTTCCTCAAACTTGGAGGCGATGAACATGCACGTCACTCCAATCAGCTGCAGCTCGTCTTTGGTCACGTCCATCTCGGGAATCTGCAAGAACGCAAGAAACAACACGTGAATGTCAGCAACGATTCCGCGGAAACACACAACGGAAAACGGCGGATATCGGTGTGAAACCACCCAATCGCTTTGGGCGGATATCCGCAAACGTCGACGGAGCACGACGGCAATCCGATAATGGAAAATGACGGAGTCCGCTAATTTCTATTTTTCAAAAGGAAAAACCTGCACTTACAGCCAAGAACCTGTCGATCATGTCCACAGTCAGGAAAAGGGTGTCCTGCGACATTTTGAACCTGTCAACCAGAGGATGCTGTTATTTCCAGAAAAGAGGACTGGGTCCAAGGAAAAGGCGCCCTACTTGTAAGCAACGGAGACGATCCAGTCCATCAGGATGGCTCGCATGCGACCATTGACGGACATTCCCTCCATGTACGAAGCGCTCAGTCGGACCATCTGTTAACGCAAACGATAAACTTCATTCGTATATCGTGAGGGAAGAGAACAGGTCTCACTTCGCGCTGATGGAGGTAGTTGTAAATGTGCTCGACATAGGCCACCACCAGCGACTCGTTGCCCACATCTTCTGTGTAGATGTCGCGCACCTCTGCTGGGCGCTCCCGATATGTCAAAAGACCATTCTCTTTCCCGGCAGTGCGGACAAGATCTTGCAGGATGCGTTGGCGCTTGAACTGAGGCATCTGCTCTCGCAGACCGGACAGGGTCGGTAAGACTGCAGCCTTTCCGGGTACGACATTGTCGGGCAGCTTCTTCATGTCATCCTGGAACACAATCAACAATCAAATATCAACTCAGCAAGACAATCAACCATCCGCAGAACACACACAGCGATGGCGACCCACAAGATACAACTCTGGCCACGTTTCGGCATGTATGCACCTAGGACTAACCTGCCCTACAGCACTCCACGAAACACCAACACACATAAAATGGCAAGCTGTGCGGTGAGATCCGACCGAATTATCTTCGGTTGAAAAATTCGAACGTGGATGGCTTCTGAGGCCTTTCTGGCCAAAATGCTCACACCAGTCACCAAAAAACTTGTCAAAATTTCAGCGATACCACCCAGAAGATCCGCACCGTTCAAACTGAAAGGATAAAAGCGAAGGAAACTCACCTTGGGAAGAAGACTGCTCGTGACGATGGCGCGTCTCGGAGCTGGCTTGATAGCATTGCCTCCTGCTTGTGACGGTTTGAAAGGCTGGTTGTTCGCACGATTTCCTAAGGTAGCCATTTTTCTCGATCAACCTGAAAACAGAAGGAGAAGGCAAATCAAATAGGATAGACAGGAAGTCAATACCAAAACGCTCTTTAATACTGAAAGAAACGAAACGATCATCTACATCAACGTACAATAACGGTTGACGAGGACTCTCCTCCCTTTTCCCGACGAAAGAATGGATCAAGGGTCAACGATCGAGAGGAATCCCACTTTCATACAGGTGCAGGTCAGGGATAGGAGGATTCGAGGTCTGCAACGGACAAGACCCGACAAAAAGATTGAGGAGATCGATCTTTCTGACAATCGCTGGATGCAGTCTGCCAGCAAAAAGAAAAGAGCGTCGAACTGCGATGCTCTTTTGGTGCCTCAAAAGTAGAAACCAATTTTGATTTTGCATTGAAGCTGCAATTACTCGCACTGATTCTGACGTCACGGAAGCGATCCTGTTTATCCTCGAGAACCATATTCCAGACCGTGCTTTCCACCCGCATTTTTACCGGGTGAACTTCAAGCTGCCTACCGCATGATAACCGTACGGCCTAACTTAAATGACTACTTCATCATTCTTAACGCCGGCGATGGTCGACCATAATGACAAATATTCCCCGGGAGCAAACGTTGACCACTGGGCATTCGGAAGTGTCAAGACTGTCATCAATTTGGAATAAAAATCTATTCCGAATCCCCATCAACCCAAAGCTCTTATTACGTTCGGCTTGTTTCAGTGCAAGCATCTATAAAATATGTACAAGGAAAGCCTTTGGATACTGGAATTTGTTGAGTACGCTAGGGCAACGGTACTGAGAAAGCGGCAAAGGGGCGCCAGGAGTCGAAAATCCGACGGACCAGACTACATGACCAGCGAAGTTTCGAAAAAAAATCTCGTGGACCAGCTTTGAGGCCGCCTAATAAATGCTTGAAAACTCATGGACCAAGACCTGTTTTAGCGTCGTGAGCCAGAGAATCTCATGGACCGCGGGTCCACAAGGAGACTGCTGACGCACGCTCGACTGAAGCGCAGTAACATCAATCATCAAGAGGAAAAAAATCACTTCCGCAATTCACATCGAGAATATACTAGGAGTTGCCGTTTCTTTCTCGTTGTGTCTCTCCAGTCTTCCTTTTGGCTGGTTGCGACGATGGTGAAACCTCCGCTGTCTTGCCGTTGGTCAACGGGCCTTTCCGTTTCTGCTTCTGCGGAAGCATGTATTTGAAGACCGAGTTACAGGTTGTGCACATCGGACCCGGAACACAAAATACTGCAAAACAGACGAGAACTCCCACAAATAATTCCAAATCAAGTTGTTGCTGACGGATGAAGAAAAAAGGTCTTACCGGAAAGACAGACGGAACAAACAAAACCAACTTCCACCAGCTTTTGATGGCAGAAACAGGCGGCACGATAGTCAACCTGCACCCTTTCCGGTACCACAAACTTGGATCGCTCGTCAGCGTCCAGCAGAAAGACCGTCTACAACGAAAGTTTCAGAGTATCCCCGTCTAAAGTGGATGGCTGATTTCCCTCATAATCTAAGCTGAAAACAGAAGGTATTCACGTTGAGAACTTGGGCAATTCCCGCCGCATTGTCCACTTTGACGTACAGTCCGCCCGTCAGATCGACGGCTTGTTGAAGGAGCACGGAATCCTCACCCAAGACACAGGCGTCCATCTTGATATTCTGCAACGGTACCCAGAAGAAATCAAAAGATCCACGCGTCTTACGAAACTTCGGATCAACTTACCATTTTCTGTGCGGTGAAGATGGTATTGATGAAATGCATGTAATGCGAAGAACTATCCAAACCTGTTTCTATCACCTGCGATATGAAGACAATAGCGTTTTCAAAACCAGTGGGGAAGTTCAAGCGAGAGTTATGTTGGGGATGCACTGGACAGAACTCACCAGGACCCGACCATTCACAAGCTGGCCTTTGGGAGCTTCGCGCTGCAGTCGGTGAATGTCTGAAGAAAAACCCTGAGTAGAACTACATCCTTTCAGTAACTGGAGCATTCTCCTAACCCACAGCAAAGTGAGCGGGATAGTGCGCCAATGAAGACAGTTTCGTGGCTACTCTCGCTGTTCTGCGTTTCCTTGCTCAGTTCTCTTGTGAGGATGTTGCGAACTGAATTAAGGACGGCTTCATTGACCATCCGGAAAGCTTCGGGACGGCTGTCGTTAATAGCGGGCCCCGAAGCATCTCCCGTAGGAGGATACAGGAAGTAGCTACAAAGAAGAAGGAAGAATGGTACTTGAGCTTTAACGAGAAGTCGCGAAACGGATTTCAGCCAGAGCGTCACCTCAAGTGATGCACGCTGTTACTGAAATGTTATTACTGGTAGCTGGAAGCGTATGTCACTTGATCTAGAATTTGGGAAATACACAGTGACGGCATGACGTAACCGCGATGTCGTCATGCGCCATTGCCGAAAACTTTACAGAAAAACGAACCTTTGGCTTTCCAGGCAGCCCAAGACGACAACCTTATTGTTCGGTTGGATTAATAGGTACGAATTTAGAAATATGAAGATCTGGTCTAGTGAGAATGCCAGGGAATACTGCAACAAAAGACAGAGAACATAAAAAAACAAGACCAGATAACCTGATAAGATGACTTCATCCAACCTGTTGAGATGCATGGCTGGAGGATACTCCGTTGCGAATTGCGCCGCTCTCCATTTGATCGCTCCACCACGATATATTCAGATCGAGGATGACCACAAGAATGTTGCTGATGCTTTCTGTCAAGGAATAAAGCATTAATAACAAACTGCACCACCTAAAGGGACCGGTTGTACTCACCCACTCCGGCAGCACCAGTATCTGACGATCCCAGCGTTGTCAATCCTGTCATCGCCATCTTGCCGCTCGTCGGCGAAAACAGGTTCCTTCCGGCTTGAAGGTCGCCAACAGACCCCACTCCAGATTAGCGAGGTTCCACTTCGACCCACAGGAAGAAAATTCAGATGAGATTCGTTCATGCACGAGAATCAGGCGAGCCATGTAATCAAGAATCAATCGGTCAGCCTCGTCGTGCGGCACAACTACAGCCATTTCGAACGATAGGATTAATTTCTTATCATGTGACAGCAATACGCTCTTGTGGCGCAACTGGTTAGCGCGTTCGGCTGTTAACCGAAAGGTTGGTGGTTCGAATCCACCCAGGAGCGAGTTTTTCCATTTCCGATTGAGCTCTGAGGTCCGGCTTGACTGCCGAGCGATAATTTTGTTTTAATCACGAACAATCTCAACATGTTAAACGTCAACATACGAATGAAATATGAAACTTACACAGAGTAGAAGCCAGAAGACTTCGATACTTAGCAGGAACAACAAAGTGCCTTGAAACAAGAAGCGACGAACATTTCAATGTATAAAATTATCAGAAACAACTGAGACCAGTTTATCACGCATTTTCTCCAGAAACATATGATACCACTGTACAAGTTTCCTTCTTTGATCAACAATCTCAGTTTGGGACAAGGAAGAGAGGTACTCGAAAAGAGTAGGAAGCTCGTCCCAGTCCGAAACGAAGAGAGCGGGAACATTGTGTTCCTTCAACAACCGATAAGGGACATCACAGCTGCCTGGAGATCTTTGGTCCTCAATCACCGGTAGCGCACCCATAGCCAAGGCTTCATAGATACGGTAACATTCAGCATTCATCCCTAAAGGAGACAAGACCATATCGGTCTCTCGCAAGGACGTCACGTACTCTTGAGCAGAGGCCTCCGTTTCCTTCTCGGGCCATTCGTAACGCGCCTGCAAGGATGTCAAAGTCCCTTTAACATCTTTGTGTATCACGGTAATGCTAACGGGCTTTAGTTCGATGCTTCAAGGCAGGAAGTCAGTCGTGGGAACTCGGGAGGTATCTTCGGCCTTTTGTCTACGAAGATCCCTGTCAAGTCTGTACCCAGCTCGGCCTTACAAGAACAGTGAGTATTTCGTGGAGGAAGGGCGGAAACGAACTGAACATGACGGTCGTCTCAGGTGGCGAACTCTTCCGTTGCTATAGACTGAAGTGTGCGCCCCTTGAAAAACGGCAATGTTCCAGTCGTTTGCCGATGCCCCAAGTGATCTGGCACGTAACACTTCGCGTCTGCTTCGAAGACGCGAAAAATCATGCTGCCGGAAGTTATACCTTAATGTAGCATTTCTCCTGGAAGACTGGACTAGCCAGGACCCTCATCAAATTCAAGCGAGAATTGTTCTGGTAGACGGTCCCCATAAAATGACACTGATACGGCCTGGAGGCCTGTAGTTCGTCCTCGGACAGTTCAACCGTCGGGAAGCCACGGTAAGTCGCCACGCCCAACGGCCACTGAAAGACGCGCTTGTTGTCTACCATCTTACTATCATATACCACAAAGACCGCCCGGATCAAGTACTTGGGCGATTCGAGGTACCACAGCAGCCATTCGTTCTCACACTGCTCGTTGCCCAGAAGGATCACAGCGACATTGCGAACACTGGTGGCAGTGGGGACCGCTTCCAGCCATCTCCGCGATCGAGCCACCTTTTCGTCTGTCCGACCATTCAACACTAGCACTACATCTCGCGCATCTGCAAATGCGTTCTCAGCTTCTGGTGTCACAGCTGGTCCAGTTCGAAACCTCCAGTTAGTGCTGCCGTGCTGAAGGAAGCCGTAGAGGAGGCGTCCTTCGAGTTTACTCGTCAACTTCCCTGAGGAAGGAACAAAAGACACGGGTTACAACAAGGAGGGCTGTCGGCACTGATTTGAGTGATCACACAAGGAGCCGTGCTGAAATCCCTAACCTCTGAAAATATGCTCCCATAAGTAGATGCCTATGGCAGCGTCCGAGAACATGTCGATGGATAGAACCCGTAGTGGCTTGGTGGTACGATCTTCTTCCTTCTGTAGAGAGGCAACCCCATGTTGGACGACTACTTGGCTGTGAGAAGTGACGACGGAAGGCGGGAAGATGAGGAGACTGATGGGACCGACACTGATGACAATCACTACCATCACAACGAACGAAATCAAAGCACATGATAATAATAAACGCTTGGTTCTCACTCGCATCCTGCCACCATGTCGATATATTTGCAATCCACTTCCATCTATGTCGAGATTACTGCAGTGACTTCAGTCGTTCTCAAAAAAAAAACATGGAAAAATGGAAATTTCGATCAATCTTCTGTGGGAGTGTGACGTAATACTCACATGACGTAATATACGCATACCACATTACGCACCTATGACGTCTTCAAACGATCTGAGGTTTTGTTGGCTTCTTCATAATATGACGCGGCGCGTTTCGCGGAAGTGGTTAGGACTCGGAAGTCTCGAAACGTTGCTCACCCTTTTCAATATCATATTTCCCAATGATCTTATTTTGTGCAACAACAGTGGATTCACATCGGACAAAAGCAAACAGCATACAAGCACACAATCAAAGCGCTTTCATTTGGTAGACCTATTACCGGGGAAATGCTGACTTGCATCAGTGGAACATCCACCGCCCCGCGTACGAAAATACTTCTGGCACCAGCCGCACCACCTTAAAGAGGTGGCTGTTCTGTGCAACCTTGAAAGTACAAGCAACGGTTTTTCAAAAGAAGGACAAGGAAATGGTTTGTTGTCCCGCCGGGTCGTCATGATTCCTTTTTACGCACTGGTTTTCCTCGCCAGTTTGTTCGAATCGATCAAGGCTCAGTTACCGATCTTCAGTCAATCAATCTACACTTTCAGTCCCGCAACATGCACGCCAGGTGCAACCATCGGACAAGTCTTTGCTAACGTCCCCAACGGCCTTGTTGCGTCCTACCTCATATCCGGCGGAAATGGCCAGTATTCTGTGGACCCAAACACGGGTATCATCTCCTTTGCTTCGATCAGTAACCTCGTCAATCAGAACACCCTTCCCGTCATCCGATACTGGACGGGTTCGCTGGACGGAAGCTCCTTACCCTTACTGGTCACAGCCATTTCCACTTCCGGTCTGACGTCCAGTGTCCCCATCACCATTTCCTCCGTGTGTAACGGTGGTCTCTCTCCCTCGCCACCTCCAGGCTTCTTTCCCAGTAATCCTACTCCTACCAACAATTTTGTCGGTGGGAACTCTCTGGGTGCGGCCTTCACCCGGTCTTCCTACCAGTTTAACGTCGCGTGTGCTCAGAACAACGCCAACGTCGGTTCAGTTTGGGTAACTTAATAAGCTTAGCTCCATTCTTCTATGTGTACGAGCACTGGCTGCACTTATCCTGAAATCATGAATGTTTTCTTAGGCCACGGCGCCAAACGGTGCAACGTTAAACTTTAGCTTGGTCGGCGACCCGACGAAAAGCTTCTTCGTGGACCCCAACAGTGGCGAAATCCGCACGATGAGGGCCAATATTCCTCCGGGAACCTACAGCATGTCTGTCCAAGCTTCGGACGGGCAGGGCGGCTCGACCATCAATGTGCCTTTAACCATCGTAGTTTCCAGCTTTTGTGGATGAGGAGTCGTGACATGAGACCAAGCTGACCAACTGAAGGTTCTCCTTTCTTCGTAAATATTTTTTCATTATTTATTACAACAGCTTCGACATTCTAGTGTGGACGTACAGTACGAATTCTTGGTACTCGGCCAGAAGCAAGGCGTTAGTTACTGCAAGAAAACGATACGGATAAAATCGGGCAAGGATTATAGTGAAGTTAGTATGAAAACGAATTGGGAGCTCGACAAACAAACTGGACAATGCTGCCTCCGTATGCAGCGCACATCCTAGTTTTACTGGCTAGCACTCGAAAACGGTGCGCCACTCGAAAACTATCTTGTCGTGATTGTCTTCGAGCGACGACCGTCAAATGACGATATTATACTACAGTCGAAACACGAACAAGAAAGGCGCTAATGATCGCGCCGCTTCTTTCTGTGGTCATCACGATCACGGTCAGACCGGCGCGGGGGACTTTTGGATCGAGAACGGCTGCGGCTGATTTCCCTTCGACGCTTCTCCTGTTCATCATCCACCTTCTTGCCCCCCTTCTTGGCCTCCTTGAGGAACTTGTCCAGTCCAAAGGGATCGGCTTCGCGTTCTTCGCCTGTATGGCGCTCAAACTGCACCGGTCCCACACGGGCCTGGGTGCGATCCGTCCCTGAGAATTCCTTGTCGGGAATGAAGCGGTTCGTCTTGACGATCGACTCCAGATCGTCGCCATACACCTCCTTGTCGTTATTCTTGGTTGGCCGGTAGATGCTCGAGCCGATGTTCTTCTCAGACCGCCACGCCTTGTCATAGACATTGTACATCTCATCGTCACCTCCCCCAAAACCGCTGTCCATACCTGAAAACACAGAGTAATTACTGTACTCTCATGTCGAAGGTTCCGCCTTTCTTCTACGAAACAACCACCCAAGGCCGTGCTCGGCACAAATCTCGTGACGTCTCGTAGGAAAACGCAAAGTCAAGCTTGCGCGCCCACATGATTTTCCTAGACTGGAACACCGTCAGAAAAATAAAGACTAACCTTTGCTCTGATTGAAGAGACGTTGATCGAAGGCCGTGTCATCGCTTTGCTGGGCTTTTGCGGGGATACCTAGTGCAATTTTCTCAGAAATGTCCCTTTCTCGTTCGCGCTGCAGCTTGGTCCGTTTATCCGGTGCTGCCCGTTGGATGTTGCGGTCCCTGGCCCGTTCTTTGTGTCTTTCATGCCGCAGTTGGTCCCGTTCCTTCTTGTCTTCCGACTCTTCCTCTTCGTGGTGCGTTTTGATACCGGCTCGTTCTTCGCGGGCCTTTTGCGCCAACTGCCGCAGATGCTCCTCCTTCTTCTCCTTCTCTTTCTGCGCCAACTTCCTCTCCATCTGCGCTCGGGTCTCCACGTGAACACGCGCTGTTCGGTCGGCAATGTACAACGACTCTGACAGCTTGGCAAAATTCTCGTTGATGTGCACTTGCTGCAGACCGCGCCCGTCGGCAGCCAGCCGCTTGTCCAAGGGAATGGTGTAACCTTTAGCGTTCTTCCAGTTGGAGATACATGGAGGAATCTTCCAGTCGGCTTGCTCTTGCACAGTCACCTACAAGACGCAAAACTAAGCACTGGACGGATAATCGTCACATTCAACAGCTGGACCCGAACGAGAAACCGGATAGCCGTGGAGTGCTAGTTCTACAACAATACCTGCCAAGTCTGTGCTGGGCACGGCCTTGACAGTTACAGCCCTAACAGTATACTGTATCGTAGAAGAAAAGCAGAAAATAACTTTTCAAAACTGCAACGAACGCATTTCTTCTGACACTTCTCAGAGCGAGCAAGTACGAAATCTTTTCAAAAAAGATCTTCAGCACGCTACCTTGCGAGGAGGAGAATGCAGGACAGGCGCAGGAGGAGAAGGTGGGCCTTTGGGTAGTTTCCGGTTGATCTTGAAACGCGGAGGTTCCATTGGATCCCGCTGGACGTCCACCAGACGAATGACGCGCTGCTTGGCTCCGGAATTGAAAGCGTCCCCCTGTTGTGACGGTGTGTAACGAATAAATTGGTCAGGGACTGTGCCTTCTGCTCGTCGGACGGGCATGGCCGCTGCGATCTTTCTGTCGACCAACAACTGCAACGCTGACTGTGTCTCCTGCGTAAGCTTGGCGATCTCCTCTTCATCAGGCTTCTGCAGTTCTGGTGCTGATTCGTTACGGATAGGAAGAGGCACTAAATCCTGAAACTTGGAGTAGATCACCTTGTCTTTGTTGGGGCCTTGTCGTAGTATCGCATCGTACTTGATCGCACCTGCAATGAGAGAACACTTCAATATCCAAAAACCCAAGCTTATAGCTGACCACATTACAGAGTTAGCAAGGTACGTGGCACAAAATGCACGTCGAACCATCTATTAACCTTAACCGTATCGCATGCCACACCCCACGTAAGCAGACTGTATGGTCGCAACGGCTTACCAGAATCGTCGACAGGAACAGCCAGCGCATTGGACTTTTCCGACTTTTTCCTGCCCATGTCAAGAGGATACTGGGCAATATGGATCTCAGGGAAAGCTCCACCATCTCCAAAGTCTTCGACAGTCCTGGGGATGTAGCCTTGTCGATGGCGATACGGAGGAACAGTCTTGTGGCGCGATACTAGCGCTGTTTGGGCAACAGCTGCCGTCCTCAGCTTTTCCGAATCTTGGTCATGGACGACCAGAGTTGGACGCGGCAGACTGCTGAGTAGGCTCGTCATCTTTCCGTTCTAGTGATCCACGGGAGTAACAAATTCACACTAGACTGAGACGAGAGTCGAGAGTAGTCTTGAGAAAATTTATTCTCAGAAGTCAGAATTGCGATTTGCGAAACGGGCGCAGAAGGACGCACAGGTTCATCATGCACCTGAATACCTGCTATGCATGGTTCGCCACGAATGTTAATTCCGTTCGTGCTTTGATTGCTCTGGCGCGACAGGAGAACGAAACGTGCATTCAGTCCGTTCCGTTTGTGTTTGGGTCTCGCTTTCTTCGCTCCGCTCGCTTCCGATTGCCGTTCCGCAGAGCGTTACAGAACAAGTCTAGCCAAGTGACGTGTCGTTCTGGAATGATTCTATTTAACTATTCTATTTTTACCGTGTTTTCCTCCAGGTTTTGTTGGTGTCCACTGTCCACGAACTTGAAATTTCCTGCTGACTGCGAAAGACGCCCATACGGAATACTGGTGCCGGCCGAACTCGCAAAGCTTCGGTTACCGCTAGCCGGATGGTGAAAGCGTTTACGCAAGCTGGACAAGAATCAGATGCGCTGGGAGTGGTTGCCTGATTGTCAAAGATGAAGACGCGGATATCCTTTACCTTTTTCCTCATTTCCCTCCAGAAACTCTGCTCGGCTTATTTCGTAACAGTAGAGCCGGACAGTTCAGAATGCTTTTTCGATCGCGTTAAGACCGGTACCAAAGTCAGCCTGACGTTCGAGGTGATCGAAGGAGGCTTTATGGATATTGATGTTCAGGTGAGTGCCGTCTGGTGGTTTGATGTCGTTTGTATGGTTGATTGATAGTCGGTTCTCAGCGTTCTGTTGGTTCCTTTATGGTCACAGTCAATTCTGCACCGGAAGTCCAGAACTTTCTTCTTGTATGGGGGGATGTCTTCTTTTTGCTTCATGCTGGATTCTCTTGCAGATAAGTGGGCCTGACGGGAAAGCCATCTATTCGGGAGAGCGAGAAACCAACGGCAAGTACACGTTTGCAACGCACATGGACGGCGCGTACCAATATTGCTTCAGCAACAAGATGTCGACGCTGACCACCAAGACAGTCATGTTCACCATGGACTTGGGCGACGCTCCTGACCCGGCAGCTGTCAAAGGCACCCCTGAACAGCAACACCAAGAACACGACAAGCTAGAGAACATGGTCCGGGACTTGTCGGCAGCACTGACCACCGTCAAGCACGAACAAGATTACATGAATGTGCGGGCGCGCATCCACGCTTCCATCAATGAAAACACCAACTCTCGCGTGGTCATGTGGGCCTTTTTCGAAGCTTTGATCATTGTGGCCATGACAGTGGGTCAGGTCTTTTATTTGAAACGATTTTTCGAGGTTCGTCGTATTGTGTGAGTTCATACACTCCTTGTTGCCTCTCTTTCGTTTTTCTCATTGAATGCCTCAACGGAAACAAAAAATTCCATCATGTTCCTTTCAGCGTTTGACATCTGCTCTGAACTTTACTCGTGTTTTGGAGTATCGATCGTGAAACCAAGAACAAAAGTAGCATAGTCTGGAACTTTGCAAGATCAAGACTAATATCGGTTCGTGAGGTCGATCCGTTTGTTGCAGTTTTGTTGATACAGCATTCCCGGGTAGCGCAACGTCTTTTCCGGATAAGCCCACAAGGTGTTCCAATGGCGACCGCTGAAGTTTTGGAGGTCTGTTGTCTCGGACCGCTGTCCATGGCAGTTCTTGAAGTCCAGGTAGAGGTCGATCGGGTCTAGAGGAGGCTTCCGGGTATCGCGAGCGTAGAACCACGGTCGGGCTGGCCTCTTTGATAGCTGGACAATCTCTTCGCGGAGCTTCCTTAGATCGTTCCAGTCTCCGATATTCATCCTGACCAACGAGTTTACTTCCAAGCAGCATAACCGACGTCCGTCGATTTCGTTCACGTCAAAGGTTTCCTGCAAAACGATACGGTGAGATATCATGACGTAAGATGGCATGACAAGATCCATCATGACATGACATGACATGACATAGCTCACCGTATACTTGTCCATACCGATATCACCCAACCATTTTAGCACTTCCGCCTTCGTCCAGGCCAAACATACAGGCAAATCGGGGTCCCCGGCGTCGGCTCGCATGACTTTCTGACGCATGTCGTCCTGGATATGAATCTGCCAGGTCTTGTTGTTGCGAAAGACGTTTGGCAGCGAACGCCCGTAACTTTCTTCCGGTTCGTTATTGAGGGTCTCCGCGGTATAGCCGCCAGTCCGTTGCACCGTGTCGATGGGCACGACGTTTTCAACCAGCTTCAGCAGCTCATAACGAGTCAAAGCTTGTTGAAGAAAGTGCGTGGTGGAAGGCTGAACATCGCGTGGGATGTCGGGATTGTGGAAGGCGTCAAAGTCCCCGACGTAAACTTTCTTTCGCAATGGCTGGACTACTTGGCGCTTGGTGGAGTACCTTTCCAGCTGGTAGGGATCTTCCAGCTCGGCGAACTTCTGGAAGGTGGCCACATCAATTCCGTTTGTCATGATCCACTCTTATGCAAACGTTCATGAGTACATGGTTGTTTCCTCCTTCCAGCCTTCTCCCATAGATAACACACAGATCGTGGAATAGATCAGTCATTTCCCATACTCATGCGGTGACTTCTGAATTGCTGACCAGAATTGGAAACATACCGAACAATTAAGCGGAAGTGTTTCTTGGGTAACATTCCTGCGCGAACAAACTGTGTAGATTTATTCGAGGATCAACCGGAAGTCAAGTCAGGTGTAGGAAGAAACAGCGTAATACTACAGAGCATCACGTAAAGACTGGTAATAGCCTTTCCGAAGAGGGTCTAAAGAACAAAGTTTGTCAATAGAATCATCAACAAACTTCTTATCACTCTCCTTCAAATTCTGAATGGGATCTAAAAGTAAAAGACGAACATAGCCATGTAAAACCGCAATGCTCTCTTCTGCGGTCAGATCACCCTCTTCGTACAACTTCTTGACTTCCTCCTTGAGTTCATCCAGCAAGTTGGTATATCCACCCTTCTGGATCTGTTCAACCAGGAACTGTGTATAAAACCAGATGCCTTGATCATTGGCCTTCACATTTACCGCTGTCACGACCAAAGCTAACTCAGTCCGGATCTGCGTCTGATGTTCGGGACTGGGAACCGTGGGGAATAGAAGCGGAATTAGTGTTGTGCGGTAGTGCCAGGCGGAGTAATTGGAGGGATCGTCAGCGATGAGCTTGGTGGAGAAAGCTAGCTCGGAAGAGAGAGGAATGTGGCCACGTTCAACGATGAAGCGTCGATAGTTCCAACAGTGAAAGTTGCGCGCATCCAAACGGAACAGTTGACTGGTCAAGTCAAGCTCGCGCTGCCAGTCGGCCTTCTGCATCTGCTCCAAAGTCCACTTCCGATGATACCAGGTACTGTAGGATTTAAAGTCCAGCGCGAGACAGCTTTCTGTCACCGACAGTTCGATCCGCAGGATTCCATCGCGCTTACCTTCCTCGCTGGAGAAAAGAAAACAAATATTGGAGTAGGCAACGCATACTGATCTTGATTCTGACGAGACCTGAAGGCCATAATACTGCACCAGTACCCGTCTTGCACGGAGTCGATAAACCAATCAATCGAAAAAATATTAAAATGCGCAGAATGCAACATCAGCTTGAACCAGACTTACCTCTCAGCATCGGTCAGATCAGCCAGGAGAATTTCCCGACGATAATTCCATAAGGTATACAAGTCCGAGCATTTGGCCAGTAGTTGGTTAGTCTTCATTAGAGTCTCAGAAGAGCGATCGCCCTCCGCGCGTCGGTCGACAATATCCTTCCATAATGTAGTGAAGCCCAGCAGCTTTCTCTCCTTCTCTTTTCGTACGGCCTCTTGTTTCTCCTCCGGTGTCCTTTCCTTCACACGTCCGTGCATGATGTCCTTAAAACGAGATGAGCTTCAATTAGAATTTGCGACAGAACAATTTTCTTGATTTCTTCCAGAATCTGCAAATGGGAAATAAACAAGGACAAGTCGACTGTCGACCGGAAGTTGACTTCTCGGTCGATCGTGCCAATCAAGAAACTGACTGGATCACTAATCAAGCGAAGTGGCGGCTGCGCTCGTTCTCGCTGTTTCTTCCGCTACTCCGTTCCGCCTTGGCAAAGCGGCCGAACACATGGAACGACGAACCGATTTACTTCGTCGGAAAAATCTTGCTGGAGAAATCGCCGCATAGATTTTGATGTCAGTTCTAAGTTCTGACTTCCTTAGAAGATCTGCGACGTCTCTTTGCTTTTAGTTTGAAGATCATCTCAAGATGGGTCGAGTTATCCGTGGGCAACGTAAGGGAGCTGGCGGGATCTTCAAGGCCCACACGAAGCACAGGAAAGGAGCCCCAAAGTTCCGCACCTACGACTACTCGGAACGTCAAGGATACGTCAGGGGAGTTGTCAAGGTATGAGTGGATCTCTTGTCGTTTCACAAGCATGATTGCGTTGGCAGACTCCTGGAAACTGAGTGGGCTTCTTGCTTGCAGGACATCATCCACGATCCTGGTCGAGGAGCGCCGTTGGCAGTCGTAGCTTTCCGCGATCCGTATAAGTACAAGACAAGAAAGGAACTATTCATTGCTGCTGAGGGAATGCATACTGGACAGTTCGTGTATTGCGGAAAGAAAGGTGTGTGGTTTCTTTTATGGAATCCTCTTCTTAGGTCTATTAGAGGAAGATGGCATCATGTGGAATGGCAGAAAGATAATGTTCTGGAGCACTCGTATGGTGTAGTGTCTAGGGATCAGCTGTTTCAGGCTGTTGTGAATGCTTCATTGTTGATTGTTTTGTTTGTAGCCTCGATTCACGTTGGCAATGTACTGCCATTGAGCTCCATGCCGGAAGGTACCGTCGTATGTAATGTGGAGCACAAGACCGGAGATGGAGGCTCCTTGGCTCGCTGCTCGGGAAACTACGCTACTGTTATCTCGCATAATCCCGATGCTAAGATATCCAGGGTGAAGCTTCCGTCTGGAGTAAAGAAGGTTGTGAACTGGAACAACCGTGCCATGATCGGTACGTATGTCGTTTGATCAACGCCAAAGTTGATTTCCGGTTACCTGGTCTTTTGATCGTTTGAGACACAGGCAGCCAAACTCGACAAAGTCTTTTCTCCAATGTGGCGCATACACTCTAGCCAATAACACTAAAAAAGTGCGCCACTTGGGAGGAGAATTTTGTTCGAGCTTGTTTGCCGGCTTCCGTTTCGTTTCTCAGCCATGAATTTCTTTTGTATCGCAGGTATCGCGGCCGGTGGTGGGCGCATTGACAAGCCGATCCTGAAGGCTGGTCGTTCTTATTTCAAGTACAAGGCTAAGAGAAACTGCTGGCCGTATGTCCGTGGTGTTGCCATGAACGTAAGCCTTCCTTGCACGCTTCTTCGTCGTTTTTGTTTGTTTTTTAGTTTGACATCTGTCCTTTTCTTCTACAGCCTGTCGACCATCCTCATGGTGGTGGTAACCACCAGCATATTGGTAAGGCCAGTACCGTCAGGAGAGACACTTCCGCTGGTCGCAAGGTCGGCCTCATCGCTGCCAGACGAACTGGTCGCATTCGCGGCGTTAAGGTTGAAGTTGGTGGCAAGAGTGACAAGGATTAATCTTTACTCCAGTTCGATGTTTTCTGGTGTTTTATTCATGTCGACCCGTTTGACTTTACTCCTCTGTTCTCGTCGGGTTTACTGTGTAACATCGATCAGTGTTCAGAGGACGAGAAAAGAGTAAAGGAACATGATTTTATTGATAAGATGGTGGCTTTTACGTTCTTCGAAGATGTCAGGAGAGAAAGATAAACAAAAAAGGTGCAGAATAGAAAACTTAGTCTCGTCGAAGTTGATATTCCATAGTTTCAGTGCCTTTGGCCGTCATTGCCACCAAAGTCACAGTATCGCCGGTGTAGACATCGCGTTCAGCAGCCGCCAGAAAAGCATCCTTGAGAAGCTTGACAGCCTTGTCCAAAGTCAGACCTGGAGGAGCTTGGACTGGCACATCGCTCAACGTGCGCTTCGCTCCGATCTGCAAGTAAACAGAGTATCAGCAATAGTTGCGCGTGACTTCATGAGTTTCGTCAGACACGTGGCACGGACTTGACAGTCCACGGCCCGACGAGTGACGTCACCAAGCAGTGCGCACCATAACATAGCGTATGGGAGCTCCGAAGACATACTCGACCAAATCTGTTCCCCCCGTGGCGGACGCTTTCAGCCAACAACACTGAAGGCATGCGCCACCTGGGAAGACGATCTAGTAGAATTGGTTTACCGAGCTCCCATATCGGGATTGGCACGTTAACTTCAATTTAGCTTCGCGGGAAAGCGAAAATTATTCCGCGGACACCCGTCACCAAAGAAAACTTTCTTCGTGGCTCAAGCTTGGAGTAGTTTTGTTAGGGACGAACGGAGTGTACCTGGTTGTGGAGGAAAGGATGGACGAGGTTCTCGCCACTGCCTTGGATGACATAGTCGAAGAATTCTGGTGTTCCAACGGGATCATAAGAAGCCACCAAGCCCTTTCCATCACGATCTAGACCAGCGACGATGGGACGAACGTAGAAGGGAAAGAAGCGTCGGCCGTACAGTGTGGGCAGCATCAACGCCATCACGGCTTTCGTCGACATTTCCTCGCCGTGCTCGTGAATAAACAGCTGAACAAAAAAAATCAACCTCAGCTCTGAAGTCTTTCTTCAGTTGCTACAATTGAAGGTGTGTGATATTGCACCTTCATTCGAACTTCCAGGTTTTTAATGAGAGTCAGCACATCGGCGTGGAAGCCCGAGCAAGCAAAGACGGTCATTTTGGACCTGTAAAAAATGACATCAAGATTTTAACGAACTGGGAGCTGGGCTGCCTCGGCAAACAAACTCGACCGGATCGCTTTGAAAGCGGCGCACGGTCTCAGACAATATCGTAAAAATTATGCGTCACTTTGGAAACTATCTGGTGTCGGGTATATTTGCCTAGCTCCTGCTTACGGCCGAGTGTTTCGACTTACAGTGGATATATTTTAGGAGTGAATCTAGAGAGGATGGTCGAGCCAGTACTCAAGCGACTGTCACAAGCGATGAGAACGTAGTCCTGACCAGCGATAGCTGCCACGGTTCTGCAACGAGAAGAAGGCAAATCATCAGTGAAAGCTGGTAGCTGGACGATTCTTATAGATCATAATCAATCATAAGTTATGCTTGATACAGATCACCAACCCGCCATTGTCATCGTAGGGACTGAAGTCGCCCATTCTTCTAGCTGTGCCCCGTCCGTTCTAAAGGCTGGAGAGTGGTTGTCCGACTGGACTGCGTAGATTCTGTCAAGGAGGAAAGGAAGACTCTGAAGCAACAAAGTGAAGAAACTGAAGAAAGCTACGTCGGGGACATGGATACATAAATCAACAATCAAGACATCAGCAATGACTGCGCAGTTCAACCGGTGCGCCGCCGCCAGGGCGGCAGCACTGGTCCGCTGGGCGATAGGAGACGTGGAGTGCTATTCGTAGTTGGAGCTTTGGACCTTCTTCTTCGGCTTACGAGCTCGAGAAACCCTTCTCGTAACCCCGAACTGGCCCGAATGACATTGGGCAAATATTTTAGGATGGTAGCACGACTAGGCGAACATCTGTATTTTTTAAACCCAGTACAGACGCCGATACCCCGAAGCAGGACCTAAGAGGTCCGCCGAAAGATTCCAGAAGTTTCGTTCTCAGAGGTCCTCTAAAATGTTTCAAACTTATGTTTTGGAAATCCGAAAATTAATTTCGACGAACATGATAGCCAATACACGAATAGAAACTTTTACTAATAAGTACCAACAGATTAGTTCCGCTGTAGTTGCGTGTACCGCTTAGCTCACTTCCGTTTCCCGAAAGATTATCCCGACCTACTGTACATACTTCTTATACCAGTGCAATGTAGTGTGATGTAGCTACAGAGCCGCGATAAGGAGACACATAATTACGGACAGTCCTCTCCTTCCGTTCGCCATCAATTGGAAAAGGTTTCAGAGCCATCCAGATGGACTTGAATCTCATTACAAGATTAGTCAGCCTGTCAACTTTAACGCACGGCCCAACTAGGAAGTACACTCTCCGCACGTTTTTCGCACGGGCTTTAGGTCGTCTCGAAGGGAACTGTCGTTCTAAAATTACGAAAATTGTCTTTGCGATCACTTCGCGGTATCTGCCCACATTTTTCGAGATGGCCAGAGATCTGCGCAAACGACGAACTCTCCTTTGCTCGTGTCCTTCGTCGAGGCATCTATATAGAACAGCAGCAATCACAACCAGGTCCAGTAGTTGCAATCATCAACAGTCAAACTCCATTACTGGTCTCGAAGAGTGACACTTTAGCTGAGAGTTTCTACTTGAATTTCCACAACTACCATTAAACCTAATACTCCGTGTTGACGAGAACGATCGTAGGGGGCCTCTTCCACGGTCGTCATATCTACACAGTATCTGACGTAGTACAACTTTCATGGCCAAGACCAGCCGTTTCCTGTTCCCTTCTTTGTGTACACGCACGATGGGAAATCATGGGACAGTACAAATTATGGGACAGACCTTTTTGCTACGGCGGTACGGAAGCACGTACGTACATGATCGATTCACACTAATGTGTTTTTCACGACTTTTCTACGGATGAATTTCCATGTTGCCTTCCTTTCCACCTGTCCCATAATTACCGGTCGTGCGTATACGGATAAGTTACATTTAAGTTAGTGGAATCATTATTGCGTGCCCATGTCGGCGTTGGCACCTCTTTTTTTGTGAATTTGTCCCGCTGAGAAACTGATACGCAGTAGCTTGTATGTTTCTGAAATCGGACCTTCCGTCAAAATTCAGGTTAGGGAACGAAGCGCAACTCTATCCGATTTGCGTAACCAAACCCGAAGAAGAAAACTCCATCTACAGTACTACTTAAAGCTCGTCAACGCTCGTCATGTTGGCGATCTCGTTTTCCTCCAGCTTCCATCCTAAGCTACATAAGCCTAACGAGCTAGGGTGCCGCGAGACAGCTCAGCAGCCGGCAAATTCCGGATTATTAAATAGGGAGTGGGAGAAGCTGCCGCTGCCGGAAGTGCCTGGTGATGGAGGAGCGACCTGTTCCTGCGAAACGGAAAGCGTCCACAATGAGCCGGCGCAATAACCCTGATACTACCAAAACCGTCTAACCTTAATGTGCCACACTTTGAAAGCATACAATCGCGTGAGTCGACTTCCCGATCTCTTCCGTATCCGGCACTATGCCTTTATCTCCCCATGTTCCACTAGACGTGCTTGATTAACGCTGAACGGATGAACTGGTGCTATCTCGTATAATTAATGAACTTGTGTACTCCCATTTGATCGTTACAGAGTATCATGGGCCCAACCCGCTTGTGGCGGTTGTGACATTTGTTATGCTCCAGAGTTCCGCTGGCTTTTTGTGTAATTAGATTATGCCAATCCATTTCATCCTCAAAACTGTTGGTCACTATAGCATTTACTGTCGCTGCCTTGCTCGGAAAAGTCGAGCACTCCGGTAAACCTTTACTGGACCGTATTTCCAGTTCGCCTAACATTGTCAAACATGCTACATACAGTGTATTCATATCCATCTCTGCCGCTTCTTTCCAGAGACGTGGAGATTATTATCTAATTGATGTTCCTGACAAGTGAGATGTATTCTTTCTAGCCGATGGGAGTTTGGAACTTGCACAAAACACTTTCGGCAATTCTTCAACGTTGGGCAACATCTTTAATAACAGTTGACGCAGTTTGTCGATCATCCTTTCCGCAGCCGTCATATGTTCGTATATTCCAGCCTTAAGGAGAGATCGGACTGATCAGCTGGATTACCACGTCTTCGTCATCGAGTGGGAGTATTTACGTACATCAGCGAGGGGCGACTCGCGACCAGTCCCCGAAAGGAACTTGAAGCTAGCCTTGGTGACAGAGAGCGGAGCAACCCATTGATCATGGCGGAGAACGCCCTCTTTGAAAACTCCAGCAACAATACCATGGATTTTGATCTGAGCAATGACACGGCGACATCGGTTCGTCCCTACACCGTTGACCATTCGCTGCTGTATCGCATTGTGGCCACTCTGTTACATTCTCTGATATTTATCGGAGGAGTTTTCGGCAACGTTGTCTTGATTTTGGTGGTCAAGCGCAATCGTCCACTGCAGACACCGACTTACTGCTACCTAGTAAGTCCAGTTCGAGTGCTCCTCACTAAAAACAAAACCGTACTTGGCGGGATACTCAGCAGGCGAACGTACGAGATCGTTATTTCAAGTGACGCGCGGTACTCTTGTTACCGGGCGGAAGCGTGCGCCACTTGAAAGAAACAATCTTGCATGTTCCGTTTGCCGTCAGAAACATCGCTGGCTTCCCAGTTATATCGTTTAACAGTGCAACCTGCCTATTTTTTTCCACAAAAAGGGCTGAGACAGCACGCAGGGCCGTGCAGGGCATGAACCGTTTTCAGGCTTCCGAAGAAAATTCGCAGAAAAAGGGCGTTGAAGAAATCCGCAGCTATTGCCATACTGTATAGTGATCATTGTACAGAATCGCCAGTACTGATCTGGTTCGACCATAGGTTACTCGCCTCCCACCCTTCGTGTTGAGTTGTTGTCCTGGGTCGATAATGTAGACTATCTTCGGTAAAGCAGGCTTTGAACGCTCAGTATGAGGTCTTGCAGTATTTGTTTCACCGACGCTTTCCGATATAAAGGCTGGAATTGGATGGTCATCAATGCTTTATGCATGTACCTTTTGCTTCAGTAGCATGAATATTCATGTGCGCTTTGTAAGTTGAAACCGAAAGGCGATTAAGTGAAAACGCATGCAGCTAACTTGATTAGCACTTCCTCCTTTTTTATTTATTCACACCACTTCGATCGGTCGTGTATTGCACCATTACTTCTTTGTGGCAGTTTTTTTGGGGAGGCTCTTCTAATTAATCTGTGTACTGATGGTCCTTCGTCGAGTGATCATGAGTCGAAAAGCATCCAGCATTTTGCCACGTTAAAGTGAGTTTCCGAAAATGGGAAGGCAAACATGTCGGCAAGGGGAAACACAGTCTAAAGTACCAGGCTCGACACTTCACTTGCGGAACTTAGTACGGGTTTTGCATGATTGTTTTTGACTGATTACCTTGGTACTTCTCCCGTCCACGTACGTGACAAAACTGCGTAGTGGATGATGATCGAGACCTTTGAGAATGGATTTTATGTTAGGAAATTCCAGAAACGCAAATTAAAGGCAAGCGTGAGCCAAATTAGAGAAAGATGCGAAAACTGTGGGAAGTGTACGGGCGCTCGCAGGGAAATCCGTTTAGGAGAGAACGAAGTTCCTTGGCAAACCTGGTAGCGGTTAGAGTGGAGCCATCAGCAAACATCAGGAAAGGCCGGTCAGCTTGACTTAACTTGACCCGATGGTCAGAGTATTTCCGGATGGCTACAACAGGACAGACAGAACGGGAAGTGGGGTGAAGGACGACCGTTGATGGGTGGCGTCTTTGCCACACTTCGAATGTCGTATGGTCATAGAAACCCGATCTGAATGAAGAACCATGTCTTCATTCAGATCGGGGAGAGCCAGAGATGTCTAAACAAGGTTTCTTTTGTTTTTTCTTTCAGGTCTCATTAGCCTACGCTGATCTGATTGTCCTGTTCAGCGCTGTGCCTGAAGCCCTGATGTTTCACCATATCGGCATTCGGTGGGTGTTGGGCCAAGCGGGCTGCTCCCTCTTGATTTTCGGAAACTTCTTGGGCATCAATGCTGGTAGCCTCAGGTAAGGACAAAATTCAATTAGACCCTTACGTTGATGTAACTGTGTAGCCATGCAGGCGCGGAGAAGAATACTCGTTTGGCCAGACTACTGCGGCCGGGGGAAGAAGGAGTTCATTCTGGAGAAATGTGTTATGGGTCTTTGCCGAAAAATCTTTCTCGAGAACGGCCATGCAATCGAGATAAACACAGAGGGCAACAGAAGCTATTTACGACACTGCTGGTTCGGCGCCTATAACAAACAAGCAAGAACAAGAAAACCCCCTTACTGTCCCAAAAGATTAGGAAGCTCCTCAAGTGGCGCAAGATTAACGTATTATTCGCCGGAAGCGTGCGCCACTTGCAAACTGACCTTGCCGAGTTTGTTTGCCGTAGTTCCAGGCACCAGCCGACCTTCGCACTAAGCTAGGTTTCGTATACTGTAAAATCTTAATTCCATGCTGATTTTTATAGCATCTTGGCCTTTACGGTGGAACGGTATGTGGCAGTCTTGAAGCCCTTGTTAGCCCAAAGGTACTGCACCGTGGGACGAGCCAAGAAGATTGTACTGGCGGTTTGGATTTGTTCCGTTGTCTACTGTGCTCCCTGGCTCGGTTTGACGTTGGTGGTCAGCGATCCTGAAAACCCCAGCATCCAACTGTGCGACTTCCGGCTGACACGGGAACAATACAGTGCCTTCTTTATCACTGACCTTTTCATCTTTTACCTTATTCCACTCTTGTTTGCCGCGGTCGTCTATGTTCGCATTGCCGCCGTCGTGGCCAAACAAAAGCCCGGGGAGCAGCTTTCTCGGCAGAATACCATGGTTCATCGCGATGCAGCCTCCCGTAATACGCCCAGTAAGGGTGTGCCCGGCCATCTCCAGAGGGAGTCCATCGTGGTAGCCAGCGAAAATAACCTCACGCTTAACTACAGTTCCACCCTAAAGCGGCGCAGTTCTGCCATGCAGGTAAGATAATCAGAATGGGGAAGTAAGCAAGCCTAGCTTTACTTCCCTGAATCGTGGCGAGTTCATTTTGCCCGTTTTCCACGAAATACCAAGTTTAAGGTGTGCCTAGCAAAAGTTTGGCAAGCACCAGGGGCGGATTGAGGTTCTCAGAGTGGGTAACGCAGATAGCCGGTAAGGCTGGGAAAACTGACTTTTGAGCCTCAAGGCTTGGTAAAAGCTTTCGCTTTTTTCTCCGCAGCAAAAAAACAGCCTGTCGAGGCTGGGAATTTGGACTTTGGGACAGGCTGAGCCTCGCCAGCCTTATGGGTCAAATTGCCCCTGCCAGACACACTCATACGAAAAAGGCACAAATAGAGCTCGGCAAACAAATTAACAACAAGATTGTTTTTCTAAGTGACGCATGTTACTAGTCTAGAAGACTAGGAAGGTGCGCCACCTGAATAGCTGTTTGAAACCTTTCTTCTAGGAGACGTACGCTGTGGGCCGATCAAACCCAAAGCGGGCGCCACTTGCAAAAAAAGATCTTGTCGCGTTTGTTTCCCGAGGCTCTCAGATTCCAATGATCTGTGTGCCAGAAACGACACTTCAAGATTACTACACACACCCGCCCTAACCAAATAATTCCAAGTCCGGGCAAATTTCCTCCGCCCACAACCCATGGACGATCTACAGCTACGAGGGTCTACTCTGGCACCTTTATGCCCGAGGCAGTCAAACCCATTCCTAATGCACTCACGTCTGTCGGCGCTGTGCTAGAAACTAGAAGCGTCGTAAGTGCGTTAGTGATGCGTTTGACTGCCTGGGGCATGAAGGTGCCAGAGTGGACCTCCTAGCTGTAAATCTTCCATGGGTTGTGGGCGGAGAAAATTTGCGCGGACTTGGAATTACTTACGGACACCTCTGCCCCTAATCATTGGCACGGACAAAATCATTGGTGACGGAGAGAAAGCGGCTTTTCCCTGATTGATCTATTACTGATGGAGTTTAACTGGCCCGTACCGCTTCCGCTCCGCTGCCAAGGATTTGTCCATGCCAATGGTTAGGGCAGATGCGTGTACTGTACTAACTATTATTGAAGGTTTTTGCTTTGTACATTTGTAGGTGTTGCCCATGCTGGTGGTGGTGGTAATACTCTTCGCCGTGTGCTGGCTACCCTTTCGTGGGCTCCTCGTCTACAATTCGTTCGTAGAGATACCTTGGCTGGATTTGTGGTACTTGCTTTTCGCCAAGACGTTGATTTACGTCAACTCAGCCATCAATCCTTTTTTGTACAATGCCATGAGCAGACGTTTCCGCGACGCCGTCTACCGCTTTCTTCGCTCCAAACAACGCAGCAACCCAACAACCATACATTTCACTGACTCTTAGTCTGGCGTAATCCGTGTCCTTCTTTCTGATACTTCTGCACTAAAATCTTAGTAAACGACAGAAAGACCTCAATATGCGTCTTGCGGTATCACAGAACGATGCGGTACATAAATTTCACTTTAGTACGAAACAAAAGGAAAATTCCACTCCAGCGATCTTACTGTACACTGCATAAATACGGTCATCGACGTTATCATACTCATACTTCAGCGAATTTAAAAGTCGCGATAAGATACGCTTGTTGGACGATACCAAGAAGTAGCCCGAGCTCCAACTCAACAAATGGTCAGCATAGGCCACAAGGTCTTTAAAATATGTTTCAGATTGACACTGTGAAAATTAGAGCATAGTTGGCGTTTATATTTAACAAGACTTCTGCGTTGTTGAATACATGCTCCCAGATCGAAACATGGTTTTCAACAAGGCCTTTGTGCTCGTATCATTGGGCTGCCTGGCTATTTGTGCTTATGGATCAGTTATCCCAGGAAGATGTCCAGTGGTACCTGTTAAAACCGACTTCCAACCTGACCGGGTAAGTTTCCCATCTCATCCATATACAGTGCGGCGAAGCAAACTTGTCCCTTCTGTTTTGTCAAACGTGTCCGAGTCCATTTTCATGACTATCTTTATAAACTAAAAAGAAAGCCCATCTTCCAAGGTACAAAAATTTTCTGAAAACATCCTAGTTAACTGATCTGTCGTCGGCCTGGGGGCCTTTTCATGTATGCGGTTAGTGATCGGGGCAAACCGTAGTTTTTCTCGAAGGTCTGAATTCTACTTGAATTCAGGCTGAAATATCTCGGCCTTACTGTCGTTTTTCCCACGTTAGCTTGGATTCCCCAGCTTTCTGCATCAGCCGCATGGTCCGACTGCGAAACATCAGTTTTCTAGATTCAAAAATCGTTTTGCAAAAGGATGAAAAAAGCAGTTCGTGCGCCAATTTTCGCGTTGAGCCGTTGAAGTTTTGGTTCGGAATTCTGGATATTCTTATCAGTCATGGGATACCTGGGTAGTGTCTGACAGAAGAAAGTTAGGGCTTTCTCGTCGAAATTATGACTGATTGTAGAACTTACTCCGAAAGGCGACCGAATTTGTAGAAAAAATTGGGCGAGTTTGCTTCGCCGCACTGTATCTGCTGGCCACTCGCCATTTCATATCAGAAAGCTCTCTCTTGTAGTATTTAGGAGTATGGTACGAGATCCGGAAGTATTTTTCCATCTCAGACTACGGTCTGAACTGTTCAAAGACCAATGTTACCAAGCTGGGAACCAATCTGTACCGTCTGGATAACAGCGCCACCGGTCTGGATAAGAACGGCAAGTGAGTACACAATTTCATGTCATCGCCGCTCGTTTTGTGTAGCACATGACTGCTCTTTCCTGTTCACTTCAATCAACTTCCGGACGTTCATACTTCTCCCGTTTTGCAGTAAGACAGCTCTGAACACATCGGCCGCCGCCTACGCCCCCAACCCCAGCATACCGGCCAAACTGTCCGTCCTCTTCGGCAAATCGGGTAACTAAATTATAAAGAATAATGTAGTGAAGAACCAAGCTCAAGGACTCATTCTGCAGACTACACTGTGTCTCTGTCAAGAGAGTTTGACTGTGATATTTTTATGCAGCTTATTCTCCGGCATCCGACTACTGGATCGTCGATTCGGACTACACCAACTTTACCATCGTATGTTTTATTTGCACTTTTCGGTCATGAGTTTCGAGCATTTCACGTTCGTATGCACAGATATCATAACGGTGCAAAATTAATAGGTGTGGTCATGCCGAAACGTGGCTAGTGGTCTTCTTCACAATGGTAAGTTTCGCGAGGCACCGATCGGGACCGGTCTTTGCTGGATACCCAAAGCGCAGAGGTTTCGAGCACTCGGTCTGACGAGCCCAAATAAAATGAGCTCGAGCTCGACCTGCAGATGTCACTTCAACAGCTTCATCAGCTTCACTGTCTCTTATAGGTATTTGGGCAGTAACCCCCTATCTGCATTCAAAAATTCGTGATTCCCTTCGTTATCAACCGATTTTGATATTTTAGAGTTTCCCAAAGAGATTAATGTTTTATTCTGAGGATCACGTGACTTTCGTACGACCTCATCAACAAATCAACTGGCAGTACTCGAGCTACGAACCGTCAAAAGTACCTTGTTTTTGGCACCATCCTCAGGCTCTCAGCCAGCAGCTAGGACAATTCGCTTATCATCATAACGTAGTGTCAGTATCGGTCTTGGTACAAGGCCTATATGTGGATTTTTCTGAGCTCTGCAGAGAAGGGTTTGCAAATATGGCAACCAGGAAGTATTTCCGGTTGTTTTCGGTTGTTAATGTTCCGCACGCCTTGTTTCTGATACGTCCGCCGCCAAGATACGCGCTAGTGGCAGCTAATTCAGTGAAATGGTCAAGCTTTCTTGTTAACGCCATTCGATCGGTCGAAACAGAAGATATCGAAAGTTAAACGTAGAATCGTGCGTTTTTCACGGCGAGAAACTCAGATCGACATATTGGCAAAACTTTCATTAATCTCTCTGGGAAACGTTAAAATTGGTTGATAACGAAGGAAAACACGAATTTTTGAATGAATGTTGGGGGTGCCCAGATACTTATGAGAGACAGTGTGTCAATGATACTGGAGCTTAATTTGGCTTAATATCGAATGATACTATCAAAGATCAATGATACTGTCAGTGATACTGATACTACCAATGATACTGGAGTTTCAGGCCAAATTCACTGTGTTGATGACTGTGTTGCCTACGTTTGCAGCTCATGCGTGGGTAATTAGTCGCAACATCACGGGATTTTCACCGGAAGTGGAAGCTAAGATTGACGCATCTCTGAGCAAAAGCAATATTGATTCCACTCTGTTTCGACAAACTGTCCAAACCGGATGTGTCAACTGAAAGCCCGGTTAATCCCACGTAATCCTGGGAGAACATCATGACATTGTTCACTTGCAATTGGGCAGAGTGCGCTGTTGATCTATCAAATACTCTTCGTATTCGCTCGAGCTTTTACAGACCAATCAATGTCAGTGAACAAGTTCACTTTTATTATCACTAGAATATCGATATTGAAGAAAAACTCGATTTGATTGGTTCTCATTTCTAAGTTTCAAAAGATGTACGTAAACAAATAAAAAGCAGCCCGGCACAAGCTACACTTCTTGAATTCGATTTTGACTTCCGGCAAACGCAGTATGAACATGTTACAAGAAATCCCGGAACAGCTGCACTTCTTATGTCGGTATACAAGAGTTGGCAAACAAGCTCTACGATTTCGTTTTCACAAGTGGCGCAAGTCTTTGGTGGTATTGGCTGGAAGTGTGCGCCACTTGAAAGAGCGTTCTGGCCGAATTTGTCTGCCAAGCTTCAATATGTATATTGTAGAGTGTGCTGATGCAAGCGGAAATGAACAGAGAGCCCGCTGGTCTTTCGGCACCTCAGTTCTCTGTGGCTTTCAGTGCGCTGTTTCGTCCGGAAGGAATCTTGCCTGTGACAGAGAGAAGCACGGTATAGCCGGCTTTGACGGAGAAATCAAGCTAGAAAACGGTATTTTAACGCAAGGAGGAAATGACTCCCTTGAGGTTGCCCAGAGTCTATTCAGCGCACGTCTCGTTTCAATTAGCTTTTGACAACCAACAGTAGCACGTCCACGGTAATGTACCAGGAAGACAGGATATAGCCTTTTTTCATCGAGATCTGTGCGCTGAGTCCTTCAATGGAGGCGAACAACCAGCACAACCTCCGCGATGCCCACACTTCACTTCGTTAGATTGCCACAGATCCCCCGCATCATTGTCGAATTTAAAGCTACGGCGCTGTGTTGTGGAGAAATCATAGCTTCGATCGAGCCTCCAATATCAGGCCAAGATTTTAGCACTGTTCTCACTTCTGAGTATTTTTGATTTTTTTCGAAAAAAGCTAGGGCGGAATGTACGGATTTCTCCTTCAGTCGGTTTCGTCCTACCTACAACAGAGACTGGGTGAAAGCTACCAGCTGGCTTTGGAGGAAGCGGGTATCAGTGAAGAGGTCTTCAACACTCACGACAACTATCCCGACGCTTACGTACCGGCGCTGGCGCGAGCTGCATCCCACGTGGCAAAAGACGGCACCACACCCGAAGATTTTCTGGAAATGTTTGGCCGCATGTTCGTTCAGGTAAGTCACTAGGTTGACATACTTTTAAAAGTCATACCTTTAAAATGAAGTGCTGTTGATAGTATTGTCACGTTTACGGGCACGATAAGGTACGTGGACGGTATTGCATCTTGGAGTGCATTCACAATGTGCTTCACGAAATGAGACGGTTAGGTCGCAGATAGGTACAGATGAGTCTATGCCATCATCTTTCTTGTAAGGAATACTATTACACAGATTCTGCGGGTTGCCGGAAGATATTTACGCGACCTGCTGCGCAACCTGAACCACTTGCATCACAGTATGCGTTACAGTTATCCACGAATGATCCATCCCTCCTTCATTGTCATGGAAGAGGATGTCAGTGGCATCATTCTTAAGTACGAATCGGTCCGCCTCGGCTTTGGACCTTACGTCATTGGCCAGGTACGTGCATTGCGATGGGTCTTTCCATCATCTTTTCAAATGATCAAAGCCGCCTCCACAGATAATGGTCGATGTTTCGGCTATCGTATTTTGATAATAGATCAAAGAACTGGCCTCGAGGTTCTTTAATATCAAGACTATGACCATCACCACCCTCAGCTACGCTGACTCGGATGATCGTGGTACCCATGTGGTGACGTTTGAGCTGAAGTTTCGTAATCTGGGATATCGGGATAGCATCTCCGGTTTCCGCTCACACTTTATCCATCCCTTCCCCAAGATGCAGGCCCATACCTTCTTCAGCATCCTACCCTACAGCTTCGGTACACTGAAGTCTTCTCGGTGAAATGTGCACACATATCGAACATACAGTTGTGTTTTCAAGTATTTGATGACGCCCTGGTGGTTCGCCACTGTGGCCCGAAATTTTCCCGCCTTTTCCAACAGCCGATCAAGGGTCGACCACTGAGCCAATCTTTTCAACCCAAGTTCCCTCACTTTGACATGTCTTTTCCCACGGTACGCCCATCATCAATTTGACCGTGCCTTTGGCTGGGATAGACGGCCAAAGTGATGCTGTGGTTTTCCAACAGGCGCTTCGGATGCAAGATGTGGTCATTGAAATGGAGTCAGTGCCCTTCCTTCTCATATACAACCCACGAACCCACGCGCGGGTTCTGTCCAACAAGCGCCTTCTGCTGAAAGGCGAACTGCGACAGTTGTCTGCCACCTTGATTATCTACATTAGCTCAACACCAACGTCAGTACTCGTGGTCTTTGAGGGCAGCGGACAAATCTGAAGGATGTGAATTTCAAGATTATTGGCTGATTGTTTTGTTGTGTGTAGGTTGAGCGATCTCCACGAAGTTGAAGACATTGGCTTTTACCTCAGCGATTTACCACTGCACAGCGGAAGCGCTGACCTGGCTTCGAACGGCTGGCATTCGTACAACGAAATCTTCCAGCATTTTCAGCAAGAAGCCGAAAAGAGCAAACAACTGGAAGAGCTTCATCAACAACAGAACGAATGGCGCCAGCGCGGTGACACTCTCCTTGGCTCCATGATCCCAAGGTTAGCTAGAAGAATGAGCACATCATTCCTGGTTCAACTGACACTTCGTTAGCTCAAGCATATCAAAATGCTGAACATTCCTCTTGTAGATACCTGTTGGATAAGCTGAAGAACGGAAACGATGAAACCACTTCTACCACCCTGCTACAATATTGCGAGGTAGGCAATATGGTCAAACGGGACCCGGGCGAAGAAGTTCGACCAGATCGTTTTCCCAAGTGGCGCGCCTCTTCGGTATTATTGCGGGAAACAATGGGCCACTCAAAAAAATTATTCGTTTGCTGCAATGGCGCACCCTTCCAGCCAGCAATAATAGAGAGGTGCGCTCTTGTGCCGAGCTAGGAAACGCGCTCGCTTGTTAAATGTTAACCATACCCTTCTGCAGTTAGTGAATAAGATTACTTGTATGATACATCGATGCTTCTGTTTTAGCCATATGACGAAGTGACCTTGATGTTTGTCCGTCTGTATGATTTCACGAAAGTTTGGTAAGAAGTTGCCGAGTTCACTTTGGAAACTGGTCGCCTCAGTCCAGAATAATTGCGGTGTTAATATGGCCTTTTGTAGTGCGTCGTTGTCGGCAACGGAGACGTTGAGAGCCGTGAGTGTATGCTGGTCGACCATCGACTCGTTGACAGACTACTACGATGTCCTCAAAGTGGAGAACCGGGCAGAAGAGTACATGGTGGCCAGTGGCATTCCCAAGCTCAATGGTCATCAGCACGCTGCCGAGATCTCCGGCTTGGCATTACGTATCATGCGCACCATATCTGCTCTCGATGTGCCGCAGATTCCCAGCACCGGCAAACTGACCATCCGCATCGGGATAAGCACCGGGCCTGTGGTCGGTGGCATCGTCGGTCTCCATCTTCCCCGCTTTTGCATCTTTGGCGATACCGTCAACACGGCTTCACGGATGGAATCGACAGGCTTGCGTAATATCGTGACTTTCTTCGGTTAAAGCTATACGAGAAGTTTATCAATTTTACTTATGCTTCTCCAACTTCAGCTTTCCGAATTCAATGCGCGCCAAAAACGCACGACTTGCTGAAGGAGCTTGGAGGTTTCCAGCTCACCGAACGAGGCTTGATGCCGGTCAAGGTACCTTATTGTACCAAAAAACTGTCAGACCTATATCCACACCTTGATGAACTTGTACAGGGAAAAGGCGAAATGATGGTGTATTGGTTGACTGGACAAGACGACGGCAAGAACACAAGCATGAATTCCTGATTAACAACAACCTAGTTTCTTCTTGTTCTTCTCTGTACTCGTATGTCTATTCAATTATCGAATCACCACAGATGATGTCACATCAAAACAGCGGTATCACAGAATCAGTCAGAAGTAAAAATCATCTGAAGCGAGGCAACGGAACGATAGCAGCCGGCTTTTTATGGGCGGAAACAATACGCGAGGTCATCAATCTACTTGTTTTCAGCGCCAGCGTGTTCGCTGTCGAATGTGAGGCTTCCTCCTTTTTACCCGGCGTTTCACGGCCAGACTTGATCACAGTAACATCGCCACCGCCACCGCCACGGGTACGTGTTTGGTCACACTTGACGCCCAGAAGGGAGCTTCTCATCCGCCGACACTGCCTGCCACCACTATCGCCCGTCCCCGCCGTCTTGGTCGAAGCCGACGACAAGGATGACCTGGCAGTAACCGTTTCTTCCTTCTCAGCCATAGCGTGATTCATCCCATAGTCGTAGGACATCAAATCAGCTTCCGCTGACAAACCAGTGTTACCAAAGGAAGAATGCGAAGTCATCGAGATGGAAGGTAGAGAGTATTCATCCCAGCTGTGACTTGAGCTAGATTTCTTCCGCTCTTGTAGGACGTTGCTCAGTTGTCGCGACTGCTTTTCCAAGAGCTGAATGCGCAGCTTATTGGCCATAATCTGCATGCGCATATCCAAGATGGCGTCGCCCGATGGGCGAGTGGAGCAGGGTCCATACGGGTCGGGGTATGTCAGCAGCAGCAGCTCGTTCTTCTTCAGACTGTCTATTTCCTCCTCCAGTTCCTTGATTTTACTCCGTACACTACCGCTCTCTTCCTCGCCGTACGGTAGAGTGATGGTCGAGGTGGAACTGCGACGGGAGATTGTGCGTGTTCTGGACCGAAGGCTGTTTTGCATAGGGTGGAACTTGCGGCTTGACAAGCGGCTGGACGTACTACGTGGAGGCGGGCTGGTTGACTCTGACCTTTTTCCCTGTTGGTAGGGATGACCATCATCATCAGGGTTTGAAAGTCGGGATGTTGGTCTTGATTGCGAGATGACAGGGATGTTATCGTTGACGTGGGCGTCGACAGGCCGGAAAGCGGTGCGTGGTCTGAGGCCGGTCAACGGTCGTTCTTGTGCAGTTCGGACAATGTCGAGAGCTTGGAGAACAAGCTGACTGATGGGAGGGGGCGTTTCACCGTCGGCTGTGTCGGCAAAGGGGGAAGATGAGGTGGAGGCAATGAGAGCCCGCAAGACGGAAGAGAGACGCGTCAGAAGCAGGCGTAAAAGTTTGGCTTCGATGGTTTGAAGGGCGGACTGGGACAAGCAAGCGGTGCTACAGGTTAACAGGTTGTCGATTTGTGGAGAGTCGACGCTGTGATGGGATAAAATATGGCGGCTGAGGGTAGTACAGTTACCGCAAAGGAAGTCATCGACGTAAGAGTGGATATCGGTCAGCTGGAGGCGCAGCTCTTTGACCGACAGATCTTCCGGCATGTTTGCCACTCCGTCCTAAGTCCACTCAGCGCACCATCGATTCGTCATGTGCATGAAAGATAGTCGTGCCATAATTTGAACCGAAGATCGGAGTCGTCAGTATTGATGACTGTTCGAAATTTATCGCTAAAGGTAGCTTGGTGACCGGCAAGGGCAGAGAGATTAGAGGAGGTACAGTGTACGACAAAATAAACCGTTGGAAATGAGTGTTGGATGGAGCCAGATGGCTCAAGCCAATGAAATTTGCGCATACAGCAAAACCTAATTCTCATTGGCTGAGGGGTAAGCAAGCTCCAGCTGGAGTGCTACGCCCATTTTTAACGGTTAATTTTGTCGTACACTGTAGAGTAGAGCACTGGGCCGCAGGTCCAAAAGTACGCTGTAACTGTGCTGCGCACATTACCAGGGCGCTGTACGCTGCGCTGTGCTGCACAACTTTCATGCCCAGTGCTTAAGCAGCTGTGCTGCAGATGCACGTTGACCTGGTGCAACTGCGCGGAACGCCGATGAATTGACGTGGTTTGTAATTCAGTCAGCGAAATGGAGAACCTGGAGAACGTTGCCCTAAAGTACGGCAAAGCTGAGACGCTGCAGCTGTGCTGCAGCACAGCACAGCTGCATTGCAGTGCAGCGCATGCGACCAGATTCCGTGCTCTACTGTAGAGGAACCGCTGTATTTACCGTAGAGGCCCAAAACATGGAAGCGGTAGACGCACTCACCACGACGGCGAACAACACCATTGGTCCGATACGCACAGAGGCCATGCTCCGGCAGAGTCGGTCACATTACGGTTACTCGACTGTTGAATTAGTGCCAATCCTTTTACCACGCGCCCCCACGCAGCGCACCCACCGCCGGTTGTCGGAGGCGGTGCCAGACTGAGCGCAGAAATGCACGATGGGCCTTCGCGCATGACACGCACATGCATGCCATGCACTGGCTGAAATCAAACTCAGCTAAGTATGTGGCAGAGCGTACGAGTCGGTCAAGTTAAATTTCGTCCGCCTGTGGTCACGGAACGCATGAACAGTGACGTAAGGTGAGCGAAATTTAGTATGCCTAGTTTGGACCAGCTCCCTCGTTTCTTTTGTGAGAGACGGCTCGATACGGGTTCGACAGTGCGGTCACATGTGATGCGGTTACGCCTGAGACGTGTGCTGCGTCAGTTGTTCTGGCCTATCTGGCTTGCGCGTAATATCGGGTGGTAAAAGGATTGGCACTATGTTAAATTGATAAGATTCCTAGGTTATACAGCGTCGAAGCACGATGGTATGGAACCGTGCAAACTCAACAGCACACTGCAAGGCTAACGTCCACGAGTAATTCGAGCGTTCACAGGTGGCCAGGAGAAAGCAGCAGGTGGAAGGAAGCTAAGAAGCCTCGTCGAGCACGGGATGTCAAGCTGCTTACGCAATAACCTGGTGAATTCGTTCAGAAGTGCTTTATGTGTCACGTGTCTTGCTCACCCGTGAGCGAAGCTTGTTTGTCCACGTGGTTCGATACTTACTTACGGTAGCAGCTCCGCAGTGAGCCGTATTTAGGTGCTTGCCGGACCTACGCCACAAACGCAGGCGCTTCATGTGCCTGCACGCATAGTTAATGGGCAATCTATCAGGTAAGGCCGAACTGTCGGTTTGTCCAAGCAGCTAAAGGTCATCCGAGGTCATCGATTTGACCTCGACCTTTAATGGTCGCTAGTCCGGCAATGACTTTATCATTGGAAGACTGGCGTGACGTGCGTACGCGTTCCTCTACCCCCTCTAGTCTCTCTGGCAAGGGCATCAGAAGAAAAAACAGTTTATCAAGGCGGGTCGATCGACAAACATTTCAAACGTGGAAGAAAACACTAAATACTTTCAGAAAGCAAGCCTCGAACTCGAACACCCGGAAGTGTAATAAGACTTGCTGTCAAGCACCGACTAAATTATTCAGTATCAATATCGTTGCTCGTCAAATGTGTGACATAGTTTGTTCGACTCACAAGGCAAATCCCGCTGTTGGCGTAGTTGAAAGATAGAGGAGTTTTGTTATTGTCTGAAGACTTTCTTAAGATTGGTAAAATCACAATGAGAAGGAGAAGATCAGATACGAGTCCGCAGTGCGTCGACAAGCTTTCTTTGGTTCAGTACAGTACAGCAGCAACGACTATAGCGCGTTATGGCGTTGATTCTGCGTCGGCTTCTCTGGCTTTCACCAGAGCTTTTACTGCACATCACATTTAATTTAACGTCACCGATCGATGGTTCAGGACTTTTCATGGCCGCTGGTAGGTACAGGCTGAAAGAGTGGAAAGGATGAGCATTGGGAAGAGCAGGTAGAAGAAGGTGGAGTGCGGTCGGCCGGCCACCGATTCCACGTTGATCTTGTCCGTTTCGTATTTGGCGTAAGAGCGGTAGCGTAGCACTTTCCGACCGCCCAACTCCTGTACAGGCCGGAAGTTGTTTTTGATGAAAGGTGCAGCCGTATGATTATCACTTTTATCCGGGTGGAAGGCCCGCAAAGATCGGAAAGCCGCCAACTGCAACATACAGAAATTATTTCTCTACGAGATATCGGTCCGGGCCGTGCCGACACCAACTTGAAAAGATAATTATTTCGAAGGTAAAGAGCAGTGAATCGATCTTGGCAAACGACTAGATCGTTTCCCAAAGTGGCGCACGGATTCGATGTTTTTGGCTGGCCGCATGCGTCGCTCACAATGTGACTTTGTCGACTTTGGTTTTCCCAGTGACGCACGTTTCCATCAAATATGGCTTAAGAGCGTGCGCCACTTGGGAAAACCATCTGGTCGAGTTTGTTTGACAATCTCCCAAAGAGATTGTCAAACCAGAATGGTTTTGAAAAGAATGGTTTGTAAAGTTGTGAATTTGGCCGCATGTCACATACTTGGTTGGAATTAACGCGAATAGGTTGGCGCATGACCGACCATTGCACAGTGACATCGCAAGGCGGTGTCGTCAGAGATCCATTATAGCGGAAGAAGTCGGGTAGATGAGGAAGAATGGATTTGAGGGTGAAGTCTGGCAATGTCACATTACGTACAGCTGAAAAGCCACAAGGAACACGTCAGTCTCTCTTCACGAAGCCCTTCAGTAGGCATGTCGAGCCCCAGCTCGAGCCGGCAACAGAGACTATTGGGCCCAATGCTCCTGTTTATCCCTTCTTGTTGACTTTGTAACACAAAGTCGGCCATGCTAGCGTCAATGGATAGAAGGAGCACTTCTTTTTTTGGTACTTACTGCCTGCAGCTTGGATCAACTGTAAAGCGTTGGTAATAGGAGTGAGCTGATGATTGGCAACGTTGCCCAACTCAAAGAAAACAGCCACCACAGCATATCCAATCTCGTCGTTGGCACGTTCCTGCGCACTCTTGTTGCGCCGCAAATGGACCAAATGCATCTGGAAACATGAGAACCGTCACGTAAACGATACCCTCTCCACAGATTCGCTATAAACTTTAAGCGAAGAGCAGCTGGATAGCCACCCGTACTTTCAACTCTTGTCTAAACAAATACTGATATCTGGTATTTTGCGACAAAGGACCGAAGAACTTTGAGCGAATGAGGCACGTATAGGGGCTCAGCAAACTCACTCAACCAAATCGCTTTTTCAAGTGGCGCATGCTTCCAGCTAATATCACCCAGTACGTGCGCAACTTGGAAAAGCAAGCGCGGTAAAATTGATTTTACAAGCGGCGCGCGCTTCCAGCCAATATCACTACGAATGTGCCAAAATTATGAAACGTGTCTGGTCGAGTTTGTTTGCCGAGCCCTCGTGAGGTACCTCAAGAGGGTAGCGTCTCCCATCCAGGTGGTGTTCCGAACCGTAGTGATCGACGTGGGCCCAGTGGAAGTGTATTTGGACTAGGGAATACTTTGCGTGGAGACTTCCGCCTTGTAGTTGCGGCGAACAAGGAAAGTCAGCGGATAGTTTCACTGTAAACAGCCACCAGTATACGTAAACGAGTTGAAATATCGGACAAAACTACTGATTGGCGCGAAGAAATTAAGTTATCGAAAGAGCGGCAAAGTTTACCTGTATAGCCGTTGTTTTCTAAACGCCATAAATGTCCCGGTGGGACTTCGTCGTAGTCGATGAACTGGATGGGACGCATGGTGTAATCCTCGGTCACTGTTTGAAAGTCGATATTGATGGGCGATTGGTGTGACCGACCGCACACCGGGTACTCGTCTTTCCATCTTTCCGACTGAACATTCTCCCAACTTAAGTCTTCCAACCGAACAAGCCGTAGTCCTGCAAACACTTGTAGTCATAACCACTGCTGCTTTTCACATGGCGGTAAATGAGTTCACGAATCACTCAACCATGGACCAATTTAGATTTCATTCCGTTTCTCGTAGCAGCCAAATGGCGCCCACATTTGCATACTATATTTTACAAAGCATTGATTGGGTTGATTGCTTCCTCGTTCAACATCATTGCACTACGGTACGGTTCGGACATCGGTAAATGAGTTCGTCCAGAAGATTTCCCGAATGGCGCACTTTCCTGGCCAAAACAATGAAGACGTGCGCCACTCGGAATAGCGTTGTGGATGGAATCAACCGCCGACGGTAAGATGGCCCGGATGTTTCGAACAAAGAAGTCATCAGCACAAAAAGCTGTCATAATATTTTATCTTGTGGTCTGAAAGATGCATGGTTCTTTGTGCTTTTTGACTGTGCTAGTGGGGTGAGGAAAGATGAAGGTGAAGACAGAGACGATCAAGGTGAAGACGTTGGTGTCAGTTAGCGAAATTGAGTGACAGTGTGTGATGAAGGCTCGAAGCTGGAGGCTGGATTGAGCTATGCTTGCCGTAAATTACGCAATAGCCATGCATTCGCCATGCCAATTTTCAAGGCTGATATTCATGGATTATTTCGTCCGTCTCCTCTTCCTTCTTTTTGCTCGGTATCTAACCTCCCTTTTGCTGATCAAAATTCAGGAGGCTTCCTTCCGTCAAGGAAACGTTATATCGATCGGGTTACACCAGCGGACTTCAGCCGAGGGTGAACGCACAAATCACGACATTATCATGCACTGATTCCACCTCTTCAAAATTTTACTAGCTCAACCAAAAACCTCGTGAGGAAATAAAAAATATAAATAGCGTTTTTTGAAAACCGATGGTATAGGAAAACCAGCAAACAATCAGTACAATAAAGATAATATTTGGATTCCGACCTGGAGAAAAACCCGAAAATAGACTTGCTTACCGTTGAAGAATCCAGCAGCAATCAGCAAAAGTCTATCTGACGGTGTCATTATTCGAATAAGACGCAATTTCTCACCGCAGTGACACAGGATTTCAGAACATCTACACCTATATCAAGCGACACTATTTCCCGGTTCGCACATCAGTCGACGGCGATCCTCGAATTTGTACGCAGTGGATCATCATGTCGAGATGAGCAGGTCGGAGGTTATCAGCTTGTGAGCCAGGTCACAACACAATCTCGGAAAGGCAGATATGCGATAAAAGAAGGAAGATGATGCTGCCAAAATGGAATATCCGTTTTACAATAAATTCCGGCGTGGCGCGGGCTCATCGGATTGCGTATGCCTTCGATATCCATCAAGACGTACAAACGATTGCAGTTACATGTAGTAAGGAGAGAAGTTCCTAAGGGAGGAGAAGTACTGCAAGCTCCCTCATGGATTCATCTTGTCTTGGCAGAGAAGACCCCAGCTGGTTGGCGCGAACAGTATATCACAGGCAGAATGACGTCAGGGAGCACTTGAAACGCCACGCTACTCAAGACTGATGGAAGAGATCGAAGACGATGGGCGCGCGTCAGATCGATGGCAAAGCGAAGCATCCTCCATCCACAGACGAACTGCCCTCTCCCCTGACAATCTGGCACTTCTCGGGGTTCTCTGTGCAGGAAGCTGACCGTACAGCTTTACACAGAGTATTATATATGAGCTTTGTGTGAAACTCTGCAAGATACTCTAAATTCGCTAGACTACCGATCACAGATGGGACAAATGACAAAAATCCATTTGACTGTCGCACCTTGTCGGCCATAACAATCAGACGGACTCCTCCCAACTCTCAGGTCGTGAGTAAAAAACCTCGTTCCTGCCACACTATAGTTGCTGTACAAAAGCACATCTACAACACGGAAAAGGAAAGAGAGAAGATTTATCGCGAGGAATCGAAAATGGGCATTTTTCGTGAAGAGGAACGTCGGTAAATGAATTGAACACGGTCTTTATCTCAACCGGCGCACGTTTCCATTCGTCCTGACCGGAGGTTTGCGCCACTAGCGAACACGATCATGCTCAGTTCATTTGCCGACGTCCCAAATTGTGTTCCACTTGAAGAAGCGCGTATTACGAGACAACAAAGAGAGCTGGATAAATTAGCGACCGCTGTAGAACGACGAACGTCTTTGGGATGGGAATTTTTCGGCGGGTGGTAGGCTTTGTAGCCGCCTAACGTACGCTTTGGCTTCTCTGTTGTGCTCCTCGAGACCTTCAAATTTAAGATCCGACATCATGCGCAAGTTCCACAAGAAGTGCCCCAAGCACTGTGATTTCCAGTTTTTTTCCTTACCGTTGATCCGCACGATACATTTCGTGTTCTCCATCGTCAAAGCAGCCTCATTTGCCTCCAGTTGCTGCAACGCGACCAAATGACTAGTCTCGTCATCCGGCTTCTCCTCGGCATCTCCGTATAAAGAGTCAAACACCTCCAACAACTGGCAGGCTACACCCTTGCCACCACTTTTGGTGTACAAAGTCACCACGCCCCTACACGGCACCCAGCGTTTGACTCGACATTTCAGCTTTGTCGACGAGACATACTCTATACCTTCCACGCAGTCCTGGCCGCAGATAAATAAATGCGCAACATCATCGGGGTCTTTGCCCAAATTATATCCAACAATGGTCACTGGGGTGTTTCCCAACGTCGATACACGGATCGGCTGGACATTCAGTATCACTGGGGACCTCTCTCGGTCGAAATGTTTGCTCTTTGTGCTATGGATAATGCTGAGCGGGTCGTCGGCAGTGGCCTGCTCCGTTAACATCTCAGATAAACTCTTGAACATTCTTTGGGTTTCAAGTTGACAACTTGTTCCCTCAGCCTGCATCAAAAGACGCGAAAGAGACTTGTTTCTTGTCAGAAAAGACTTCTCGATGTCTCCAGTTGAATCTTTGATCTTAGCAACCCACCTGGTTCGAACACTGAAGACCAGCTGGATCGGTTCGTTCGCTTGTGGAACCTTAACGCTGCCTTTGGTTATTCCCGCTTGACTGGCACCATTGGCGGAATGGAGAATGCATGTGAAGATTTCTCTGTTCTTTTGGCGACGTCGGAGGTTGCCAATTTGACTTTGTGGATGGCTGTAAGCTCCAATGAGACCAAGTGTTTCATCATACAGTCGAATAATCAACGGGCTGGTTTCCCCTTTTGGAACGTTGCTGCAAACGAGACAGGTAGACATAAATGGAAGCTCGATAAACAAACTCGACCAGGTCGCTTGACCAAATGGCGCACGTCATCGGTGGTATTGGCGGGAAGCTTGCGGCACTTGGGAAACATGATTTTATCGAGTTTGCTGTCCCAAGTGGCGCACAATTTCAGCGTTATTGGCCGGAAGGATGCGTCACTCAGGAAAACGTTCTGGTCGAGCTTGCTTGCCGAACCACCAGTGGAGTCATAGGTTACATTGATCGTGGCAGCAAGGGAATATTTTAGCGTACAACGTCCACGACTCGTTATAGATGGCGCGTCCGTTTTCACTGGTATACACTGACGTTCTAGCCACCTGGTCTCCGATGGAAAGCAGAATGGAAGACTCGGATATGAAGGGTCCATATTTTCGTTCTTGCAACAGCGGCAAATTTCGAGCATTCAATACTGTCAAGTGAACAACAATTTCAATGCGGTACCCGATTTCCGTGGCTGCTTCGCGTACTGAAATCGCAAATTCCGCGCAGCTATACTTTTGGGCTACTCACTAAGAATTTCAAAATTGTCCGATAACCGATAGTAGCTTGCATGGTTCCCCATCGTCACCGAGGCTTTTCTTTCAGCGCTCATAAAGAGTCAAATAAAACCAGGGAGAAAAACTTTACCGTGGCGCTCCTAACCGATTCAGCTACCACTGACGTTGGTTAAGTTTCTATTCATACGTTTTCGGGTTTGGTTTGGTGGAAAGCGGAGGTTCAGTTTCGCTACACTTACTTTGTTGCCAGCTAACCCAACACTGGAAAATCTTCCAGGGGATAGAAACCAGTCTTGCGGATACACAACCAATACTTAGGTTCGTGGACCAGGAAGTCAACTATGGCGGTGGGTACTGTACAGTCTACATCCACTCGCACGTGTTTACCTCAGAGGAAAAGATTAATGAGGAACATTCGACACTTTGTAGGCTTTATAAGCTGCTACCCAGTTTTAGTAAGGCTAATAACAGCAAAGTGGTCATGCAGCTCCCGTTATCAGCAACTTTCGACCTTGAGCGCCGTTCAGCGTGTCAACTAACAAACGACAAAAATCGTAGACATCGTGAGTCAGTAGATCAGCTATGTCACATTATGCGTCTGCTCATCCTGCTTGGTGCCTGGTGGCTGAGTTTCTGAAAGTCGAACACGGCTGTTCTTACCTCTTTCTTACATCCTACCAACTGTGGCAGCTTTGCTCGTCTTTTGCTTGCAGTTATCCGTAGCATAAATGCCATGAGGAACAGGTTGCTTCAGCCACTTGAGACGAGGCTAGGGGGATCGAAAAGGTACCGGTTAATGTCTAACGTCAGATGTGCGTCTAATCAGCTGATGCGTGAGTTTGCAGATGCCTGAGCCTCCACATCCCAAAGATCTACCCATCTCGGCCGGCCACAAAGCTCAAGGAAAGCTACATTCATTGTGCTTCCGACATCCCCTTTTTATCCACAACCTGCGGCAAACTCCTGGATTACCGCGCCGATACAACCGGCGACACTATCGGTTATGTGTTTTCTCACCAGAACCTTCGCAAGACATACGGCGAACTGCGCAAGGATGCTAACAAACTGGCACATGGACTACTCAGTCTCGGACTTCAGCCAGGAGATCGAATTGGTTGGATCGACCTCTTTCATCAAACGTGGAAAGCAAAAGCGAGAATATCTACAAGCTCAGCAAACAGACTCGACCAGACCGTTTTCCCAAGTGACGCACACTTCGAGAAAAAGCGCTGACAATGTGCGCCGCTTGGAAATGGTCTGGTCGAGTCTGGTTTGTCTGGCGAATTCCTACCTATAGATTTTCCGTTGCAGGGATATGGGGACCGAACTCGTACGAGTGGATCGTCAGTATGTTCGCGGCAGCCAAAGCGGGCTTGATTTTAGTCAGCGTCAATCCGGCGTACAAGGTTCACGAACTGGAATACTGTCTGAACAAAGTTCAGATGAAGGCGATCGTTGCGGCGGAAGGTGTCGGTCGTCTTCGTTACTACCCCTACTTTCAACAACTTTTTCCTGATCTGGATAAGAGCTCGAACCGCAATTTATCCAGCAAAAGGCAAGCCAAATTCAGTACGAACCGATGAACGTGGTCATACGTTGCGACTATACTGAAATGCAGGGTACCACACTTGAAGCACGTCATCATGCTGACCAAAACATCGGAAAGTTTTCCTGGAACACTTGCTATGGATGAAGTGGTCAACACAGCCTCGAAAGAGGATCGCCAGCGTATGGAAGGCATTGCGAAGGTTGTGCAGCCCGACGACCCATTCAACATCCAATTCACTTCCGGTACCACGGGTTCGCCAAAGGGGGCGACACTGTCGCACTTCAACATGATTAACTGCGCTTACTTCTCTGGCCTTCGTGTTGGTCTTGGCTTTCACGTAAGTACTAACAGATTCCGAACTTTTTATCGGCGCTGCATACCAGTCACGGAAGAGTCATATTGGGCGTTGGGCTACAATAATTCCATTTTTTCTTAAAAATTGCCTGGGGAGTCTGTGCCGAGCACGGCCCTGAGACACCTCGTTCGATAATAAAAAGGCCAGAAATAATTGGGACGTTGTCAAATGAATTCACCCACCTCCCCATGTCAAGCGGCGCACGTTGACATAGCTGTTGGCTAACAGTGCGCGTCTCTTGAGAAAACGGTCTGGGCAAACTCCGACGTCTCATCTGAATATTGATATCTTCCAACGACCGGTTCGGACGATGCCACTTCCTTCCTTTGAAAGGAATGAGATTATCCCGATCTCACATTTTTGATTGATTGTTAGATCAACTCGTACCTTTGCCCTCTGCCTTTGTACCACGTATACGCCTGTGTGGGGAACCTTCTTACCTGTACGGTACTCGGCAAGAAGGTTGTCTTCCCTTCGGAAAGGTTCGAAGCAGAAGCTGCCCTGAAAGCCATTCAGGACGAACAGACGGAATACATCAACGGGATTCCAATGATGTTTGGGGAGATTCTCAATCATCCGAACTTCGACCAGTACGACGTATCTTCCATCAAAGGAGCCGGCCTTGGTGGTTCTCCCTGTCCGCCTGTTCTAATACGGGAATGCATAAAGAAATTCAACACACCGAAGATTGGTGTAAGCTCCGTAAACTAACAGCTTGGTCTCTATCAGTGCGGTTTTTCCTCCCCAAAACGTCTTTTTGTAGTGTGGATATGGACAGACGGAATGCAGCCTTAGTTCGTTTGCTTCCTTCGCCGACGATTCGCCGCACGATTTGATCGAAACCGATGGATATCCTATGCATCATACTGAAGTATGAACATACTGTACCAGTAACTACGTACACCCCAATGAAGTCCTTTTTCTGAATTCCGGAAAGACTTGCGTCGCATCCTTTCTTTAGGCGAAATTGGTCGACGGGCAAGGGAATATTGTCCCATTGGGAACGGTGGGGGAAATCTGGACGCGAAATTATGGAACCATGTTAGGTTATTGGGATGAGGAGGAGAAGACCAAGGAAGTCAGACGTTCCGATCGATGGTTGATTTCCGGGTATTTTCGTCCATCATTTTGTCCGCTTAGACAGCAAGACGCTGGCACCGATTCTTCTATAGTTCATACTGTACACGTAGGACGAGATATTTTAGTACAGTCAAATTATGGGACAGGCGGGAGGGACGGCAAAATTGAAATTCGACCGTAGAAAAGCGTCGAAAAATGTATCGCTGGGAATCGGTCGCGTACGTACGTGCTCCCATACCGCCGTAGCGAAAAGGCCTGTCCCATAATATTTAATGTACCATTATTTCTCGTCCTGCGTGTACTTTATATGGGCTGGTTTAGTGATCTGGGTGTACTGAGTGAGAACGGTTCCCTCAAGATCGTTGGGCGTGTCAAGGACATGATCATCCGCGGTGGTGAGAACGTCTATCCAGTGGAGATCGAGAACGTCTTGCTGACACATCCAAAGGTGGCCAGTGTAGCGGTGTGCGGGGTTCCTGATAGGCGGATGGGCGAAGAAATCTGTGCTTGGATCAGACTGAAAGATCAGGCTGATGGCAAGACCGAAGACGATACTACAAAGGCGGAAACAGTGGAGAGAGAACTGAAGACATTTTGCCTTGATAAGGTAGAGCCTGAACGGCCAATCAAGATTTTCAGGGTGCATTGCATGAAAAATTTATTTTTGAATTTTCAGCTGGCCAAGTACAAGACGCCCAAGTTGTTCGTTTTTTACAAGTCGCCGGCCGAAATTCCGATGACTGTCACGGGGAAAGTGCAAAAGCACAAACTGACGGACATGTCTGTAGAACGACTCCAACTCGAACGTTTTGACAGAGCTCAAAGTGCGTCAACATGAGAGCTTGTTGTGTTTCGCTTGAGTGTTCACACTTAATACCAACGAACTCGAAAATTTATCTGTACATACATTTTTGATACGTATCGTTTTTGTTGTCAAGCAGAGTTTTCGCAGAGCTGAAAAAATATTAAACAAAGTTAAGCGTGTTTCCTGGCCATTTTCTTAATGAGCTTCATAGAGGAAGAAGTTTTCTTGGGTGCGTCGTCTTCCCGATCGGCATCTGACGAATCGGCATCCTGGTCGTCAACATCGTCCTGGTGCGAGGTGGACGAGCTTGAGTGATCATGCGCCTTGACCTTGTCTATCGTCGCTGTAAGGACAGGAAGAGATGAGCCATCAACGGCGGGAATGGAAGCCGCGCTCTTCTTGTCCATCATGGCCTTTTTTAGACTGGCCTTATCGTCACTCTTGACAGTGAACTGGCCCCTAACTTTGGTCATCTGACCAAGGTGAGGTATGTCAATATCGCCATCGTCAACTGTGATGGGGGCAGTGCTAGCGCCGCCACTTACGCTGCTGGCACTGGCTTTGGCGTGACCGCTCTTGTCGTCCGCTCGACCGCCGTATGAATTTGAGTTTGTGTTGGAGGATGAGCCGTGATATCCTGAGTTGCCGTTGCTGTTACCGTTACCACCGTAACTGCCACCATTACCGTGGTCACCACCTCCGTATCCGCCACCTCCGATTACACCGCCGCCGACAACGCCACCTAGGCCGGTTACGTCGAGAACTGGGTAAGGAATATCGGCCTGGAGACCTTCGAACTGCGGTATATCTGCGAGTACAAGGATGGTTAAACTTTCGACCGGGAAACCAAAAGCAATAAATGGTGTATGGGACGTCAGCAAAGAGAATGGACATGATCGTTGTCTGAAGCGGCGCAGGTTGTCGTTGTTAGTGGTTGGAAGCGTGTGCCACTTGCGAATTGTTTTCCCAAGTGGTGCACGATCTCGTGGTTCTTGGCCAAAATATGCGCCACTTTGAGAAAACTATCATGTTCAAGTCACCTGCCGAAGTTTTTACAACAAGGAACGATTACCTAAAGCAGGCGCGTCGAAAACTGGAAAGTCCAAAGCTGGGATCTACAGAAACGGTAAAATATGAGCCAGACTGCGTGGCTGCTCCGTCAGTCGGTAATAACAGCTGGGTCGCCAAAATTGGGATGCACTTAGGCCTTATTATGGGCTCACCTCAAACACCGGCGCTTCAATGGTGTCGATTCCGAAGCTGATGGGTTCGGGATAGAAGTTGACGTTGAGACCCACTCCTCCTCCGATTCCACCAAAGCCGCCACCAAAGCCGCCACCAAATCCCCCTCCAATGTTTCCACCAGATCCTGATCCATATCCTCCGCCACCGCCACCCCCACCTCCATAGCCCGACTTGCCTTGAGGAACGGCATCGCCAGTGGAGTGGGAGCTGCTGCTGTAGCTTTGCACTTGGACCAGACCGGAAAGTACCGCTGTGCAGGCTATTAATATCGACTTCATGGTTCAGAATAAAAGGAAGCGGTTACCCCGAGATGCGTTCCACTAAAGAGTTTCCACTACAGAATAGCCGATAACGAAAGTCAGGGCAATAACAAAGATCCCCACTGTACGAACAAAATTTTAAAAAAGTTACTGGAGTGTGAAAAATGTATTACGTTCGAAGTATTTTATACAGGTCTATCTTTAGTCTTGTTCAAATTAGTTGCATCGAACTTTTGCGCGCTCGCTAGTCCGCACCTAAACTTGTGGCCATGGACTTGAAAATTGCTCCGATCATAGGCAAACAGGTGGCAACAAAGGACGAATATAGGCTGACGGAACTGCTAGCTGTGGTGGAGTACCGTTTACAAGTTCTTGCGAGCGAAGGAACTCTATCAGTTTGCGTGGACTACAGTCGTTTGTCATCACGTACTATCTACCGACTATACGAAGATGTGACCATGGATGCTGTACGCGGTCGAACGCGAAACATTGCACGATGCTCTACTTTTGAGAAAGCCTCATGTTTCCAACTGTGCAGTATAAAGTTTTTGCATTTAAAATACATCTCTGGTCATTCAAAATAAACCATCAGGCTGCTACCATCAAACAAGATCCACTATACTAACGCGAGTTGAGGTCCTAAATTCCGTGCTGAATTCTGCGACGGAAGAAATCAATTTTTCAAAAACGTTCGTGGTCCTTGCTCATCGGTATACCCGCCTTTCGCACCGTAAAAAAGGGCTGAGCGGCGAAATCGAGGATCGAACCATCAATAATCAGGCGCAGTTTGACCCGCTCTACAGCCAGAAAGAGAGAGTTCTGTTTCTCAAACGTTGCTTTATGCGCTTCGCTGTCTCTAAACCGTTAACGGCCAACAACTTGGCGTACGAACTTTGCGGAACAGTACGTTTATCAGCGCGGTATGAAATTTATTAGATGGTGCTGAGTATCGCAAACCAAACCACGCGTCTGAGTCAAGTCCAGTCTACCATTGATCTGTAATGTAAAGCGCTGTAACACCGCAGCGAGGATCATGTAGACTTCGGCTTTGGCCAGGGCTTCGCCCACGCACCGGCGCTTTCCCACAGAGAACGGCATCACCTTGTCAGACGTCACAAATTTCCCCTCGCCATCGATAAAGCGCGAAGGATCAAAGACCTCTGGGTGGCTCCAGTACTTTTCGCTGAAGTGGACGTAATGCAAATTCGCGATGACCCACGTGTCTGTCAAAAACAAAAGAAAAATGCTTTGTCTTCTCTAACGATGTCGATCGATGTGAGACGTCGGCAAATGACCTGCACACAAGTTTTTCCGAAGTGGCGCAACACCCGTGGTAAATGACACTGAGATCGTGCACCTCTTGAGAAAATCTTGTCGCGCTTTTCCCAAGTAGCGTACATTTCCAGCCGACACCAAGGGCAACGTGCGCCACGTTCATCTCATCTGCCGACCTTCGAAACGGAAGATCGAATCAGCCGAGATACCTTCCGGCACAAAGTACCCGTTGATCGTCATGTCTTTCTCCACACGGTGACCGATGCCGGTAGGAACAATGCTGGCGAAACGATGGACTTCGAGAAGAGTGGCTTCGTAGTAGGGGAGGGGATAGTTGTCCGACACGGAAGGGATAGTGTTCTGCGGGACAATGTGATCAAGTTCAAGCTGAACGGTCTTCTGTACTTCCGGATAAGCACACATCAGCAGGAACGCCTGACAATTATTCAACTTCGATTTTGTGTGCGAAAGACGTGATTCATGACAGGGAATGTACCCAATGCAGAGTACAGTTTGACGTGTCGAACCCGGCTTCGAACATATCCTCCACCATCAGCCCTAGTCCATTCACTGAAAAGCATCGAAACCTGGGAAGTTGGCAAACAAATCGAACCTGATCACTATCCCAAGTGGCGCACCTTCACATCGTTATTGATCGAGAGCGTGCGCCACTAAAGGAAACGGTCCCGCTGAGTTCATTGCCGACGTTCAAATTACTGCCTGACAGCAGGAAAGCCGTGTGGTAAACGTGAAAGGAAAAGTAACGGCTCTTGTGGGTTTGCTTACTAGTGAACGAAGAGAGTTGCTTTGCTTGGACGGTATGCACATAGCGCTCCATGAAATCCACAGTGACGTCATCGCGGCCAGTTGCGTTCGACAGCTTCAGCGCCTGCTCTGTCACATCTCCAAACTTTTGCTTGCAAACTCCGTCAATAAACACAGCGATTTCTTTTGTCCGCCTGAATACGGACTTTTGCGTCTTTCGTAAAAACACCCGAGTCCATGGAAGGATATTCCACAGAAATTTGGCATTATCTTCCCGCAAAGCGTCTTGCACATTGTCCACGAACCTCAGAAAATTAGCGTCGTTCTTGTCGTAACGTGCTCCACTCAAGACTCTGGAAATAATGTTAGCCACGGTGGCGTGCAAAGGGATCTTGTAGTCGAAATCCTCTCGCAACCCATCCTTCTTCAACGCATCGATGAATTCTCCAACTTCTTCGATGATTTTTTGCTGCATGCCGGCTCTGCCCATGCCTAAATCCCGCATGGTTTGCAAAGTGAAGCGCCGGTGCTCGCGCCAGTGCTGCCTACAAAAAAACACACATGAACATCCAGCTGCCAGTTCGGCAGGCAAACTGGACAAGATTGGGTTTCCAAGTGACGCACTTTTCCGATGTTATTGGCTGAAAGCGTGCGGCAGTTGGACAACGATCTTGCAAAGTGGCGCATGTATCCGGTGTAATCAGCTGGCGGGGTGAGCCACTTGGAATAATCCTGTCGGACTTGTTTGACGAGTTCTAATCTAATCTCAAAATGATATGAGCCAGAAGGCGCATCTCCATTTTTTTCTAAAGTTTTCTGCTTACCCCTCAGCCATGATGATCCCATGCGAATTTCCGTTCAGTTCGCTCCGTAGTTTGATGATAGGCAACTGCGGTCTTCCGGAGACGACATCCTTGTTGAAGACTTCGCGAATCAAGGCAGGGTCGTTTAGAACCACTGCTTCATATGGGCCCATCCGAAAGGAGAAAACGTCGCCATACCTGTCGGCCCATGCTCTGAATGGTCCTACAATTCCATGTGCCGCTACGATCTTAGGTAAAGCCCCTATCAACGGATAGTTCATCGGTCCCGGAGCATATTTCCTCCACCGTCTATAGATTTCGAAACAGACGGTGGTCCCGCACGCCGTCAATAGAATAGCCAGAAGCCATATGATGAAGTCCATTCTTCACCCAGTCAGCCGAAGATACGAAATATAACTTTGAGTGAGATATGACCCTGTGAAGCCTGTATTACTGTATCTCGCGCTGTGCCGATGCAAAAGATAGCGCATTGCGCCGTGATAGCATCGAGGTGACGTAACTTCAAATTGGATGCTATCTTTCTTGATAAACCTGGGGAAATCAAAAGCGACGCAAAAGCGGGCTAGTGTGTAGAAGTTTTTTTTTGTGGAAGGAACGCATGTCCATAAAGTACGGACGACTTATTCCAGCTGTTGTTAGCTGGAGGGAAAACTAGGGGAAAACCCGCTTTGTTGTGAAGTCGCATAACGTACCCCACGTTAAATTTTAACGCGTACATGTACTACATTGACGAACCCACATGTACACTAGCTAAAGGAGTTTGCCGAACCACGAATGGAACAGCCTGCAGCTATACGTACGGTTTCGCACACAAGTAAAAGACAGGTTGATACTACGTAATCTACGCAGTAATCTACGCAGTGGATGTCGAGGGGATACTGATGGCATTAATCAGAGCTTGAGCGGCTCGTTCGGCATCGTGGGTGGTGGCGTTGGCAAGAGTGTGAGCCAGTGGCTGCAGAGGAGGTCGTAAGGCGAATGGGGACGGCGAATACTGGAACGGTTGTGGACTGGGGCTGTGAGGCAAGAATGGCGATCCGGGAGGACCCAGAGGTCCCACCGGTCTGGCCCACGAATACTGCTGGTTGAGGAAGGAAATTGGCTGGTATGTGGAAATGGCGGACGGATACGGGCCCAGAGGCTGTACAGGTGGCGTTGCTGATGCCGTGGTCGACCAGGCTGGACCACCAGGTTGCGTGTTGACGTAAGGATACCCCATACTCTGCAACAAAACCGTGCGTGATATTTATCTCTAATCTTTCGCTGGAACGAGCTAAGTATGAGTGGAAAAAACCACAATGTGTCAGCACTGTATATCATTTGGGAGGCCGGTAAAGCTGACGCACAAGATCGGGATCTGAAGTGGCGCATGCTGCCGGCTAATAGTGACCGGAACATGCGCCACTTGATGCGCCGCGTTTCGGTCTCTTGCCATCTAACTCACGAACAACTGGTGATGTCTTGTACGCAGATGTTCGTTTGTATTAGGTAGCGTTTTGTTAAAATCTTTACTAAGGTCAAGAACTTGGACCGCACAACAATTACTGCTCACCGGGTAAAATGGATAAGGACCCATGTTGTGCGCCTGATCTCCATTGGGAGTCACTTGCCGTCCTTCAGCGGTTTGTCCTTTGTGGCCATCGTTGTCAGTTCGAACTTTGCATTCAAGACAGAGAAAACGACAGTTGCCGTTCTGGAAGCAACAGCAACAAGCATTGGCGCAATAGGTCTTTAACCACACCGGTACTTTGGGTAACGACGTCTTCCACGTGGGCAGCCACTTGCACCCGTCCTTTAACTTGCATTTGTCAAACAAGCTACAGTCCATATTCATCCCATGGCAGGTGACCAATTTCTGGCAGTTTGGCATTTTTGTCGGGCAGCATTTCTTCCATAAGGACTGCAGGTGCGCGACACAGGCTGGTGGGCAAATACCGGTACACTGGCCGCTGAAACACGGAAGGTTCGGGCAAGAGATGCGCGGACATACGGGACCACGGATCGCGCGCTGTTTCAGACATTTATAGATGAGACAAACCAGTATGGCCAAGGCAACGTAGGCGGAAACGGCCACCACAACTATCAACGTTGTACTCCATGATGTCCCTCTGGACGGGTTTTCAACGAAGAAAGGCCGCAGTACGGGGGAAAAGTCCGACGAGGAACTGTTCTCGTACTGGTAATAAGGCAAGACGAAGTGAGGGAAATGCGGCAGAGAATTCGATGAGAAACTCGTCACGTTAGTCTCGTTCCAACTGGCCATAGTATCCAGCTGGAGCAAACTTCTGGTCGCGGATTTTCAGATCAACACACGCAGTGGATTTCACCAGAGGTAGTACTGGACATGTAGGTTGATGTTCTCAGACTTTCAGGCTACATCTTCGGGCTTACAGAAGG